>VWZZ01002647.1:114420-135498 GCA_013399095.1 Psophia crepitans
TCGTTGAGGTCCCTTCCAACCCAAACCATTCTGTGATTTGCTACTGGCCTTGGGGGAATTCTGGGCTTGGTGGAGCAGGGTGGTATTTTCCACTAGCAATCTTGCCCTGAGAGACTGGAAGAGGTATGTCAGGTATTTCAGTGCTCCTTGGTTAATGAACAGGTCACTTACCCCCTCAGGGTTTCTTCTCATCATTAACTATAATGACATTGATTTTGTTCCGTGGTTTACAGTTGCACGGCCACCTCTGCTGCCTAGTGGCATGACAGCAATATCGGGATTAAGCTTCCTTAAATTGGTACAGGAACCATAGATACTTGCTCTGCAGAGGAACAGAAAGAGGCAGGGTGGGCTTAAATAACTCTTTAAAATACCCTGTTGAATATTTTTGACAAAATAGTTCCACAGATGATTTTTATTATTATTATTCAGCTTTGTGCAATTCTAGCAATGTTTCTTTGCATTATCAATGCTGAAACTATGCACTCACTATGTAAGCTTTACATTACTTTGTAAATGTATATCCAGCACTCTTCCAGAACGATCACAGAGCGCTGCACAGGACTGGGTGGCCACCACCCCACTGCCCAGCTAGAGGAGGCTGTTCAAAAGGGCAGGTCTCGGCTGCTGGGCAGGTGGCAGCAACCAGCCCACACAGACTGGAAGAGAACCAGAACTAGTCCATTCCCTTGGTTCCGAGCCCAGGACTCCCTTTGAAATAGTTGAAATTAGCTCTTTTTCTACCCTTAAAGGTGGCCTGTTCTAGCAACGGAGCACTTTCCCTTTCTGACTGAAGAGCTGCCAGACATGCTTGTAGAACCTATCCCCATGTGCTTGTAGGATCTACCCCTGTGGTGTAGCCCTGCTGCTGCTGTCACTCTGCTGCCTCGCAAATGGATGGCATGCCTTACCCCTGAAAGGTCAAGAATTCCTGCGGTATTGCCCCCCTTACTAATCTGCAAGGCTGGCAGCAGGTGGAGGAAGGGGATAATGTCCCTTCAGCTCTCAGTAAGAAGCTGGCTATGGCTTTACATGAATTTGTCAAGAAAATATAAGGAATTCAAAATTAGGGTCCCAGCGTTCTGCAAGTGCTTCATATAGTGAAAAAGGTTCTCTGCAACTCACAGTGTTGTAAAGTCTTTGCAGATGTGCCTCTCGGAAGCTAGGTGCAAACTCATGCCTCAGAATTACTACTCGTGTTCACACCCTCTCCTGAAACTCCTAGTAACAGTCTAGTACTTTCCAGGCTTTATATCTACAGTAGGGGGAATCTCATTTGAGGTAAACTTTGAACAGCTCCTTTCTTTTTGCGCAGAGATCATTTGGACTGATTCTAACACTGAGTGATTTTGCAGGACAGCTGCTTCTGCTTTCTGACTTCCCAAATTTGTCTCCTTTTAAGAAGGTCTTTAGTTCCAGTTTGACCTTAAGTTGTCCCTGGAGTTTGGCCAGCTCCTTCCATGGGCAGCCGGTTTTTCTTATCTCTGATGCAAACCGGTTCCTGCTCACACATTACAGCTTGCACCTAATTGCATTTCATAAGTACCTGTTAGTACTCAACCATGTACTTCTGAATAAAGAGAAATTCAGGCTAACTTTTGTTACTTCTAGTGTCTTTTGGACGGATCCTCTGAATAACCTCTTTTCTTGTATTTTCAACCTGATTCATACGATGAGGTACGTAATGCTTTTATCAACAGCCAATGGGCTATTTTTGGCAAGCTGCTTTGAGTCTGACATCAGTGCCCTATCAGCAGTTGACTTTGGTGCCCAGCATCTTTTCACATGTCACTGAACGACCATGTGCTACTGGTTACACAGTCTTACAACAGTTTTGTCCAAAAGCCAGTTCTTCCCCGCTGCGCTGCGTAAGGCTAAGGTTTCATTAATTCATTCCCAGACTCCTAACCTTACTGCTCCCGAGTTTCCTCACACACTTTTTGTTTCTTTTTTTAAAAAAAGAGGGCCGCCCTCAATTCTTGTTTCACTGTTTCCACTGNAAAAAGAGAGACACCCTCAAACAGTTCTACCAGAGAGCTCTGCTTTCTGTGCGTTGATTCTTGTTTCACTGTTTCCACTGCTACTTGCAGTGGAAAAATTGTTTCTCTTCTGGTCTCTGCAGTGCTGAAGACAGTTTTGCCTGATGTCTTACTGCTTAAATGAATGGTTAGTGGAGTGACCCAGATGGTTATGGGCATTGTTCCAACTGCCTTGTTTTGCCCCTAGTTGTAACCACTGGAGAGTCTCCTTTGGCCCTCGGAAACTTTCATAATATTAGTCACATAATTAATTTGCTTTGTTCATATCTCATTGGCTGCATGATGAAAGCAAGTCTGGCACGTGGGACTCAACCGCCTCCTGCCCTGGCACAGCCTTCTTATCTGTGGTGTTTGCACTTACTGTCTGAGAAGGAGTTAATCTGACTCTCAGTCATACAGCAGATGACTTTGTTGGGAAAAAAACCATGCTATTGACATGTGTAAAAATGTAAGGCATGTTAAGTAGTCCTTCTATTGTGTTTGCCAGGGGCAAAGCCTCAGCTGGAGCACTGTGTCCAGCTATACATCATCCATTTCAGGAGGGCTGTAGAGAGGAGTTAGGAGAATAAGGCTAAGGATACAAAACATGATCTGCAAGGAGAGATTGAAAGAAGTAGACTTGTTTATTTTAGAAAAAGATTGAGGACAGCATAATCTTCGAGACTGAAAGGTGGCCATGCAGAGGAAAGGAGTTACCTGTTTTCCACCATTTATATTAGACATTAGAATAGACTTTCTAGGGGTACGGACAGTGCTAGATGAGACTCACTGGGGAGCTTGCAGTGCCTTCGTCATCACAAGCTGTTAAAAGTTGTTAAGCAGTTGTTTCTCAGGAGTAGCTTCGCTGTGGATGATTCAGCCCAAGCACTGGGACAGACTCTCAAGGCTCTTTCCAGCCCTTTTTTCTCTAATTATTCAATGGCATTTCCTGCTCCAGTTTCTGGCATATGTCAAATAGGCATGCAATGACAACACATCTTACAGTGTCTAACTCAGTAACAGACTGTGCTGTGCAGAGTTCAAGGAGAAAGGAAAGTGAAAGCAGGAATAACAGTAAATGTTATTTTGTAGCCTTTCTGGTTTTTTGGGGGTTTTTTGTTTTTTTTTCCAGGGGGGCTGTTGAGTGGTGGGGGGTTTTGTGCTTTTTGTTTTGTTTTTTTTTTTTGTCATCCAATTTGGGCTCTGGCATTGGCAAGAGCCAAAGATCTTTATCATATCCTAGTTTTGTGGATATAAAAGGACTATGTTACTTGTTTTTACTGTGTAGAGGATGGAGGAACTGAGAATAGTTCCAAACTTTGAGTGGACAAGAGAGTCATACAGCATGAGTTCCAAGCAAGGCAATTCTAGTAAATGTAAATCTGTAATCCAGACAAAATTTTCTGAAAGTGTTGCAATCTTCCAGCAGGTCCTGGGAAATTGATTTCTCTTCATTTCTGAGACTCTCTACAGATAATAATTCCTATGTATGTCACGGTGCTGCATTTGATGTTGTTTGAATGAGCAAATGAAAAGCTGTTAAAGATTCTCAGATAGCAAGGCACTACAGAAAGCTTTTGACTACTATACCATACTTTCCAACCTCAACAGGCAATCTGAGAAGTAGCCTGTTGCCCTCTGACCGCTTGCCAAATAAAGATCAGCCACAGTTGCTTCACAGAGGCTTTTGTCCAACATGGCACTGCAGCTGAACGAGTAGCCACTGGCAGAAATTATGTGAATTTGAGTGCTAGTAGATGCAACACAAAGTAAAACAAACATGCCCTACTAAAACCCACGCAGCACGTGGTATAAGATACGGCCTAACCTTTCCCACAAGATGAGATGATTCAATGTTGAACGAAGGTCAGAGAGGTTGGTGTGACACCAAAGAACATGGCACATACAGTATGTTTTCCATCACTTTAAGTACACTCCTTACTTGGCAGTACTCGCTATCCAGGGGTAGTAGGAAGCATGCAGGAAATACATGTTTGCACTTGACTATCCTGTGAAAGCAGAGCTGCAGTTGAAGTAGTTCCACATTAACAGAAATGTGACTCATACAAGAAAACAGACAGTGAGATGTGGCAGGAGGAGACCCCAAGCCATGTCCTTCACAGTACAGGTTTTTGGCTGATCAAAACACAGAAATGCTATGTAGGAAAACTTCACACTTTCAGTGCTGCTACTTTTTAAAGGAACCTCACTATTCTCTTTCCTGATTCCCAAGTTTTTATCATTTTCCCATTGTGTCTATAGAATACTTTGCATTAAATCATTACCCAAATAATCCAAATTTTCTTCTGCTTACCACAGGCTGGCTTTGGAGAACCTAGCTTTTCCTATCAGAATTTGAATACCATTTCCTTCTTTTTAAATTTCAAAATGTACTTTACAAAATCTTGTAGTACTATTAAGCACTTAAGTAACACCACTCTTTTTTTTTCTTTTTTCTTCTTTTTAATTAAAAGGTTTTGAAAAGACAGGATGTTTTCTGAAGAATTCCTTTCTTGCTTCGCAGGCCTGCTAATTCCCAGCATGACAACACCAGGGTCCTGGAACTAACACTGTGTTTGGCCAAGATGAGCTGATTGCTGTTAACCTTGAGCAAGATGGGTTATTCTGCACAGCAGGGGAAAACAGCTGTAGGATTTTGTCCTTATGGTAGTCATTTGTTTAGAAAAAACACCTCTTGGACAAGTCAGGTTCTTTAATGTGTAGTGGGATTCCTTCCCGATGCTGCGAAGCAACAGCCAGAGGTAGGAACTCACATCTCCACTTTCTTCCAGTAACAAAGCCAGACAGTGGGAAAGCAGTTGTCTTCCACAGGCTGAACAGACTGTGATGATAGACAGCCTGGGCTTCTGGGGAAACACGCAGCTGATGTGTTCAAGCAGCTCCTTCCATTTTCCATAGTCATCCTTCCCTGAGCACGGTTCAGTGGATGCCGGCTCTCGGACTCACTCATGCCTTAGGTGGCAGCACCAGTGAGCGCAGCGATGTGCCTCGCAGTTGCAATGAGGGTATTCCACAGTATGGCAGCACTGATGCAGCAGCTCACTGCCAACAGGGAGGATGGTCCCTTACCTTTTCACATTCCCCTCCCATTCTGGCCCTTTGCTCACCCCGGTGATAGGTCTCGTCTGACGCATGAGCAGGTTCAACTCACTAAGTTTAGAGGATGTACCCATCAGAACCCAGGCTTTTGCTAGCTGACAGAACTGAACTGGCTTTACATTAGCACCAGAACCGGTGTAACAGAAGCAGCAGGAGTGCATAACTCACAGTGGGGCCAGCCTTTTTGGAACCATCCAACTGTTAGAATGACTCAACCTCTCACAGGACTTAACCACAAGTACCCAGCACAGCAAAAATGTTTGAGGGGTTGCAGTATGCATCCCACCTTTAACGCCACCTTCTAATACCTCTGGGCCCCTCGTCTGGCTTGCGGTGTGAGCAGGGGGTGTCACTAACCACCACACTTCACACAGTGTGCTAACAACCTTTTCCAACCTTCTTCAAGGTAGAAGAGCAGGGACTGCAAACAAGGCAGAGCCACCTTGCAGTCTGCAGGCTGCCAGCTGAACCACGTGTAAAACCTCATCTGAGGGCTTCGGATGGACTCCTGCAGTACAGCTAAAAATGCAGAGTCTAATTCACGCAGGAGACGGGTTAGCCTTGTTTCAGTTCTAAGGCCGTGGGGAATCTAGTCCTGAAGCATCAAAGAACCAGCCTACAAATGTCATTGCTTTTCATTTCAAATGCAAAGCCAGTAAGAAGACAAGGAGAAGAGAGACAAAAAGGCAATTGAATGTGACATAGACGAACAAGAGAAGATAGTGCCAATGAAGGCTGAGACAAGAGACATGAGGAGAATGTATAAACTGTGCAGAAGGCTTTACTAGTGCTAGACTGCCTGAAATGACAAGAGTTTTTTTGTAAGTGAAAAGAATAAGTGATCTTTTCAAAACACATAGTCTGCCAGTCCTGTAATCGTTGACGTGAGGATTAAGGCACTTACGTAGCTTGTTCCAGAGGGAAGTGCTACTAGTGAAAGCTACTTCTGACATATTCAGCAATCTGAGAGCCAAAATGTTCTACGAAAAGTGGCTGGAAGTTGAGCTGAATTTCCTGGAGGAGGTATTGAGTGACCCTGGGAGGCCACAGCACTATACGATCACACCTCAGGAGACCCAGCACAGCCATCCCTCAGGCTGCTTGGACAGCAGGACTTAGCAATAGATGATATTTTTCCCCCTGGATGGAGTTAAACTTTGGGGGTTTGTAATATCTGTAAATTTTGTGGGAAACTAGCCCAGCTCTTGTAGTTCTGACACATCCTGGATTTAAATGGTTCCAAACAATGTGCATCCATTGTTCTTATTATTTTTATATCTTGAACTGTAGGCTTCTGTAACTGATGTAATTGTATGTGTATGAAACTGCAGTAACTATAGAGGCCACACAACTTTTTTTTCCAAATATTTATCAATAATATGGAGATGACAGTGCTTTTTCTGATGTTGATTGTTCACTGCAGACTCCATTGTAACACTGAATTTTGAAGAGTATAAACAGGATGCTCTGTATTTCTAAAACCCTGCAGTACAAAAGCAGTTCCAGAAGTGGGGGAATCCCAGAACATGGCTTTTGATCAATAAGTATACAGCATCTGAAATGGGAGAGGTGCAAAGAATGAGCACTGAAGCATGCAGTATGGAAGATCTTACTCTCTCCATACTATCTGGCACACGGTAGAGGCATTTAAATAGTGTAGTTAAAGACTGGGTGGGGAAAAATCACAGCGGTGTGCAGACTCCTGCAGCTTCCTCTGGTTTATCTGAACAGAGCTCATTCAATTAGCTCAGCAAGTCTCTAATGAGCAAAAATGATCTCCATTTAACCGCTGCCTGTGTCCCCACTGCAGAAGAGTATAGCTCCCAAACTGAGCTGCCCTCCCATCTGACCATGTGAACACATAGCTATATGCCAGTCTTTTCGATCTAAATCTTAACACACCTAAATTCAAGGGTGTCATGTGTCAGATTAGTTATGTCTGAAAAGCCCTCTAAGCTTAGCCAGACACTGCCTTCTGGAGACCTGCCCAGAAATCGTTCTCAGAGTTTACTCAAGCCCCCGCAGCCTCTGCAGCAGCTCTGCGCTGTGCTGTGATCCCAACCAGCGGTGATACGAGACAGAGCTGCAGCAGCAGTGAGGCCTTCAAAACTTTACACATTGCAGGAAGACGGCATTAGGAACGGAATACTTGGCACGCTGTCACACGTGCAGCACTTCTCATAGCAGGAGAAATCAGAATCAGGACTCTTGTGATTAAAGCTGTTCTGCCTGTGCCAAAGATTTTTATTTTATTTTTCTGCTTTGCATTAGAAAGAATGAGAGCAATTTTGCATTTTCATAAATAACATTCTTGTCAAAATCAGTTTGCCAAGAAAGCTCAGCTGAACAGCTTTTTTTCTTCTTAATTCTTCTAAATCCACTGCAAAATACATCAGTTCTCCAGAAAACAACTGTTCAGACAAGGCACAACATTTTTCCTCCCACCCAGTGCTCTCTCTCCCAACAGCTTCGGCAACCCTGGAGCGCATTTGCCGGGTTTAGAGGTATTTGCTGTTTGCTGAGTAGTGGCAACGGCATCGGGGCCTAGAGCTTCTCACTGACTACCATTTCTTTCTCCCTTACTTTCCCCATTTTATTTACTTCGAATGCACTGAAACAACTGTCAATGTAAATGTTAATAAATGACAGGCTCATTAAATGGATCTAGGCTGGCCTCCAAGTTTTAGCTGATCTCTCTTAGCCTTGCGAGGAGTACACTGTGAAAATGCTTGGAAAGGGAAAGTTTTGATTTCAGAGGGCAGTGGTGGGTAGGAGGCCGATTACCGTATCGTAAAGTTCTCAGGGCATGAGTTTGGGAGGCAAAAATGAGAAAAAAAGTCTTTAATGAAAATCAAGAGCAAAATACATTCCCTGGGTTTTTGTCAGGGCACTAACAACTGCTCAGCCTAAACCGAGGGTCTAACCTCACATCTTCCAATATTAGGCTAGACATGGTAATGTTAAAATCTTTCACCTGCACTAGTGCTCAAGGTGCTGCCACAAAAGGTGCAGCTGAATTTATATAGCAGATGATCCTCTTTAACGTACATTAAACCTAAAGGCATGCCATGACACCGGCATGAAGTATTGCACTGTAAATACAGACATGTACATTCAAACACTGCTCTGAGCTCATACAGGCTTTGCTGTGTTGATTCTAGTTGACTGTGACCACTGGGGTGAGGAGTCAAAGGTGGCAAGGCGTAACAGGAGTCACTTCGAATATCAGGTGATGGAAACTGGCTGGTTTTTGTTCATACTAAAGCGTTAGTCCATCTTGGCTCTGGTATGTCTCAACTGTAAAATCTTCTCAAGCGTAGACTGAAATTTTTGCCATCGCTGAACAGCACATGCCTGGATATAGATACTCTCCAGCTCACTCCCAACCTTACTTCATCCTTGAAGAGGTGCTTGCAAACATGAACTTTAAAGAGTACAGTCAAAAGGGCAGTCAGAAGCTCTGTGGGACAGGTAAAAATTTACAATAAATCTCCTCTCTCAGAACTGCATCTCAGCTCTCGCTGCCTGTGTTTTGAGCCCAGATTTGAATGTCTGAACTTTTCCTCGAGTGGCACATGACAGGGCGAGTTTGTGCCAGGTTCCAAAAACAGCTCCCAGAGACCTCTCCTGACCACGGACAGGAGCCAGCGCAAACTGCGTGACCTTACTGCGGGGTCGCTCTGCGGCAGCATATTAAAAAAATAAGTATTTTGTTTTCGGCTTTACACTTCTGTAATTGCATTAATGGATTCATGTCTGAAGTACTGCAAGCACTACAAAGAGAAAAAAATACAGCACTTACAAAATAAACATGTGATCACGAGAAAACTAGGGAGAGCAGCGCAAATTAAAGCTGTTTGTATATTGTGGAGCGCGCGTAAGATCCTGTGGCAAATGCATCATGACTTTTGGTAATATAGTGCTGTATTTTGTATCAACTGTACATTAATCACAACCATTTGTTAACATAAACCTTCGCTACGGAATACAAATTTACTACGCCTTAACACATTCAAGACATTCAACATGTTAATTAATAACAGTGGCAATAATGATGATGCGTCAGCTAAAATATTATGCCAACTGTGTTCAAACACAGTAATAATTCAGACCATCTTCTTCCTTAGTTTAAAAATGCTCAAATGCACTTCCTCGCAGAGCAAGCACTGAAAAACAAGTGGGAAAGCATAAAAGAACTGTACCCAAAATTGTGTGAATCTTCATTGTTTGGCTTCACTCCCTGCTACTACACACTATTCATGTGAGAATTTATGTATGAACTACGTCGGAATAAAGCCATAGCGTCCCTTGCAGAGCACAGGAAATAAAACATTGCATTGTAAATCACAGCTCTTGCCTTTGCAAACTACATGATTAAAAATTGTAACAACCACATCATCTTACTGTTACTACTGTATCACACCCCAGACATAAGCTGGACAGACACACACAACAGGCTTTACCTCTCAGATTTCTACTGGACATTTGTGTTGGAAGACTAAAGTTAACTGATCACCAGTACGTCCTCCATGAGTTACATGTGCAAGTCCATGTGTGCAGAATATGCAGCCTGTAGCTTTCATATTTTTCATGTTAGAACAATATTTATTAGCTAACAGTAGTTAGTATTGTATATGTGTTAATTTTTAATTCTTTGAGATAGATATATGGAAGATAACAGTATTGTTGAATTATTGAGGTGATAGCACAAAACGGTCTTTCTCCCCTTTGTGCCTCTTGGTAAATACTATCCCTAGTTACAGTTTTTAAGCTAATAGGTCCTTCATATTAGTGGTGTAAAGGGGCAAGTAAAGGACTTCAAAATTCTGAGCACAGCTGAAATTGCACTGATAGGGAAAAGAGGCTGGAGCAGTGCCGGCTGCTGTTCACCTCTCTGCAGCTGGGCTCGAGCAAGGGGCTGCAATTCTTAATACGCTTTGTGATACTTCTTCCTCCAGGCTTAAAAGGATCTCATGCCCTGTTCTGTGCTGCTGAGCTGTTCGTAATGAGCCTTCGGGTACTTCTGTGTGGTCAGAGTTACTGCCCGCAGGCACATGTTATGAATAAAGCGACTGAAACCCAAAGATGGAAGCCCGAATTGAGTGCCAAGAACAAGACCTGAGCATCACAGGAAGCTCCGACCTCCTCTGAGAATCAGAAGAAAATTACTTTGATTCCTAAGTGCAGATTTACCAGCCTAGCCTTGAGCACCCTAGAAAGCGGTACTGCCCCAGCAGGGCTGGGCCGTGGGACTTCCCAGCTGTCAGTCCAAAACTCAGCCCTTTTCCCCACTTCTCTTTCAGGGTTAGCTTTTTGTACGACCAAATGCCACACTGAAAACAAACTGCGCAGCTCTCTGAAGACCAAACTCCTACGTCAACGCCACTGAAATACTTTACTGTGGCAGATCTCAGGTTCTTGCTGTCTTTCTTGAATATCTGTGATCTCCACAATTTTGTTTTCACTGCCTATGGAAAAATGTAATAATTTGTCACAGCTGCATTAAATCAAAAGAGAAGCTATTAATGAATAAGCACATTTGGTCAGTATAGGTACCAGCCATCATGGTTGGCTTCAGGAATGGAGAACACCAGCAAACACCAAGGAAACGATGAAGAATCTTCATGGCCCTTCATTTTCACTAAGCCACAACAATCAGAAGATCCAGCCTTTGTGTTTGCACTTTTCATGTGAAATCTTAAAAAAAAAAAAAAATCACAGCCCTAAGCCTCTGCCTGCCTAGGTGAAACTCCAGTTAGTACAGAGACGTTACACCTAGACGTGGTCAGGTTGTTCCTCTAGCAAAGCTGGCCCCCAGGGAAGCAGCCTGCTTGTAAGTCAGGACTGCACACAGACACCCAAACGGCGCCTTTTGTGTTCAGCAGCAGCAGAACAGTTCAGCGAACCGACGGAGAATTTGCTTTTTTTTTCTGTTTGTACACCTTATATGAAGCATGTGATTGCAGACTTCGGATAAAAGCCAGATTTTTAAATAGCACTGGCCACCAGCAGAGACATCCGAAGCAGTAGATAATAAACTCAGATGAACAGAAAGAAAGAAAAACCATCCCCATCGCTCTCAGGTGCCTGGCTGAGGCTCGTGCCCTTTGCCTTGCCACAGAGGAGTTTGAAAGCAGAGGCCCATTTCCACCCTGCTCCTGAGGGGCTGATGACGGCTCTGGCAGCACCAGCACAGTGTACCCTGCACGCTCTCACCACGCGTCTGCAACGCCCACCGTAACCACAACCCACTCCTCAGCTTCTCGCTCGGATGTTCAGCACAAAAGCATTAACGAGTGATGAGGAAATGCACCGAGAAGACAAGCAGCACCATTTACATACATTTGATGTTCAGCAGAGCGCATCTGTTGCACAGTTTCCATATTCATGCTGTTCTCAGCGGAAAATCATTTGCTTTGTGCTGTAGGAGCATACGCCCCCGAGTCTCCTTCTTTTCTCCGCGTTCGCTTGCTCCTGTATACATTAATTATTTAAATGGGATTTCTTCCTGGTTTCCTATCCCCATAGAGTAATCACGATTTGTTCTACCAGCCCTCACAGCAGGTGGATAAACATGACTAGCCTCGTTCCACGCATGGAGAATCTGAGCCGGGAGGGTTGCGCACCGACTGCCGTCGCAGAGAAGAGCGGCTGTAAACACCAGTTTGGGCACACGGGAATTTCTTTGTTGCCTCCCCGGTGGGTACTGTGCTCCTGCCCACGCCGCAGAGCTTTTCAAAACTGAAGGATGGTATAAACCTTTTAGGAAAAAAAAGGACAAACCCAAACCTAAGAGGCACTGTGTGCATCGTGGCCACGGTGGTTTTATTTACAACAGAAGAATATGCATGCCCAACTCTGGATGTGCACTGATGTCTTTTCTACCTCCCGGCACCCTTCGCTTGCTTGCACACGTATAAATGTTTGCGGGCCGAGGTGTGCACAGATGTCAGGATGGCCCAGATGGGAAATTCGCTGTCATTCAATGCTTGGTGAGCCACAGGTAGAAGAACACAGGGTTATACCACATTACAGAGCAACTCAAAAGACAGACAGTCGGCGGGGGCCTGTGGCTGCCCAAAAGACTGCTGAGGACGGATGGGATTTCTTGGCACGGCTGAAACAAAGTGGCCTGACCCCGCAGCACCTCCGTAATCCTTCACTGACCCAGGGATATCCAACACCGCCTTGGCCGGGCGCTTGGGCACTGTCATTAAACAGTAAGGAAGCTGATGGCAGCTAAACCGCCTGACACATGTGAGGGTTTTACTTGCTCTTTCAAATGTCAAAACCAGGTCAGAGCTATGAGACAGCAAAATTAGCAAAATCCTCAGGGCGGCAGCTAATGCAATTAGCATAGCTGGGAGCTGGTGAGGCAGAGCGGGCAGCGGTCCTCCCTCACCTCAGCATGGCCCCACAGGGTTATTTTGGGTCAGAGAAACAGCCAGAGACGATTCCTTAGCCTCCTCCCCACCTTCTTGCTCCCTCTTCCTTCCTAGAAACGTCCCTCCCTGAGGCCGCACATGACTGGTAGGTTAATTAAGGGGATTCAAGGAAACAGCAGATCTCTTCCAAACCCTTTACGCCACAAAACCTGGAGATCTATGCAGAGGAAGATGTGTTGTTAGCCTCATGCGTGACCGCTATGACTGCAGCAGCTGCTCTTTGCGGCTTATTTATGCAGTAGTAGCATTTACAAGTATCCTTGTAGACCATAATCTGATGGTCTCTGTAGGCTCCACTCCCTCCTGTACATGGAACAGCCATCCTGGATCGGACCAGACATTCACCTAATGCAGTCTCCTGCCTCAGACAGTGTTCTACAGCAGACACGTAAAGGCAAAAAAAAAAAAAAAAAAAGAATATGACAAGCATATGGAAACAGTTCAGTGTGAAATCCCCTGGCCTCCAGCAGTCCTTGGCTGAAGGGCTTTTTCCTGAGCCAGAAGTGCTCCTTCTGCATTTTTCCATGACTCTTTCCAATTGCTTTTGCAATAATCTAAACTTTTGGCATCCACAGCATCCTGTGGAGCCGTAAGGTCCACAGTATAACTACACCCAAGGTATTAGAAGGAGCCTTCTTTTGTCTCCTCTGAACCTGTCACCTCATCGTTTTCTTGATGTTCCCACAGCTCCTGTGTGCTGACAGACAGTGAATAATTGACCTATTTTACTTTCTCAGAGCTGCTGCTAAATTCAAAGACCACCATCATACCCACCACCTCAGATATCTCTTTTTAAAGCTGATGTGTCCTATTCCAGTTTATTATTTCGCTCCTTGCCTCTCTTCTCAGTACTGTTACTACTTTTATCGTACTCTTTTGACACGGGGAAGCCGGACTGCACACGGCATTTGACGCTTGGGCACACAACAGTTACATGCAAAATGTGTATGTATATACAGATATTCAGTCTGTGTGTGTATACAGACATATACCTGGCAGGGATGTTTCTGGTTTTAATCTCTATTTCTTTCTTAAAATTTTGTTAACAGTTTGGTCTTCTGATAGCACTGAGAACTGCTCTTATGTTTTCACTGAGTATCTGTTATCACTTCAGGCAACACTGCCCTAAATTGTATTCATTACCTAAACTGCTTTTTATATGTAAAGCTTCTTGGTAGATACATACGAGATGGGCTGGTTCCTCCCTTTCTCCTCTCTGCCTACGGTATGATGGCCCTGCAGTAGACTTCCATGTGCCCACTGGTCCAGGGAAGAACCTAGCAGTGAGGAACATCATGGCTCATTCCGTGTGAAAGCCCTGACAACTAATACAGTAATTTTTCAGATAAATATGGGAAGTGTGCAGTCAGGTGTCCGTGTAGAATGAGGCAGGCTGAGCTCCATAAGGATCTGAGCATCTGACAGACACCTAAATCTACTTTAATACAGGTAATATTCCATCCTATATTTACAACACTCACAGGGGTGGGAAAGCCCAGCCCCTTTATTCAGTAAATGTTTGCTCTGCGGAGGAGGATGGAGATCTCCATCATCAGGAGATCTGAAAAACAAGGTAGACAAACATCTCCCCAGAGTGCTGCATGTCTAACTAATCCTCATGATGCAAGAAGACCGGCTGGTTGACCTCTCAAGGTCCTTTCCTATCCTAATCTTGAAGCGCCCACCAGCCATCTCACAGGTAGATAAACAGATCAGTCCTTATTTTCTCAGAGCACATTTGTGGGGGACAATTTGCAAAGAGCTGCTTCTACCATCCTTCTGTTAAACTTCTGCATTTCAGAATGGCTCCTAGACTACTGCCAGACCTTTCTAAACAATATAAACCAGAGCAGTCCAAAATCATTCAGAAGCTGGGTGATACCTCCTAGCCCTCTGACATACCCTTTGTCACTCAGGTATCTTTTTGATTTTCACAGAAAGGGGGCATATAGTAGAGACAAAATCCGTATCAAAAATATGACAAAAAATGACAAATCTGTCTTGGGATCTTTGAAAATACTAGCAGGCTTGTACTTGCAGCTGACAAGTGTTATGAACTCAAGTTACTGGATTGCCATTTAGGAAGCTGTTTTCCAAACTGCACTCTTTTAGTCCTGTTGCCTGCTTTCCCCTACAGGATTTTAAAGCAACGCTTTGCACAACTGGGAGACCAAAAGATTAATCTACCCGTTTCCCTACAATGCCACCTTTATTCCTGCTATTTTCCTGCAGCATCTGCAGCAAGGTTTGCCTTCTAAATGTAACTGTGTTCCTTATTTATTACCTGCTGGCAAACCCAGTGCCAGAATTTTAGGAATAACACCGTTGATATGTCGCGTGCTCTAGTGATTATTTCCCTGTTGTCCCTGAGAGCTCACGCCATGTAACAACGAATTAAAAAGCATGCAGCGATGGATTAAAATGGCAGAACTCCATTTCAGGCTTCAAAACATTTGTGAAGCAGATGCCATTTTGAAAAAAGGCAACTGAGTGAGTTCAGCACGGCAGGATTAGTCCCTCTAATGGTTAAAAACTCAGTAGACCCAAGCTCGTCACATGAGGATGGTAATTGCCTGGAGAGAATGGCATTTGTATGCAGCATCCAACTGGCCAGGAGCCCACAGAGCTCGGTTGCAGGTCCAAGATCAAATTTTTCTTTCACTGGTCCTGGGGCATTCCAGGTGATACGGGAATGACACCAACACCAGTGGAAAAAATCTCTGGCCTCCTACCAGGGTGAGCAGAGCCCTGCTCGCCACCCACCGGTTCCTGTTCCGCCATCTAGTGGGGTGTCTCCACATGTCACAGCACCCGAATGAGCAGACAGCCTTACCTCTGGAGGGCGAACACAGAGATCTAGTGGGGGGGAAGTCTTCCTTGAGACTTCTCTACGGAGATCTCTGAGCTAACAGATGATACAGTTCAGCTCAATGTCTTCAGGGAAAAAAATTAGGCAGAGAGGTTAGGTGGCCCTAGAAAAAGGCCATTCAACTTTAGAGGGGTGGCTGTGATAGAAGTTGTAACCTCAGCTCCAGTCGCAGTAAAACCAGCCGCAGTGTGAGACAGAGCCATGAGCAGCCTCTCTGGGACCTTCTTCCCCCAGGGCTCAGCACCCACATTTGTGCTCAGGCCCTTCCTCGCTCCCCACTTGCATTAGGCTGCAGCCATGGTGGGCCTGGCTCTCTATCACAGAATCACAGAATGGTTTGGGTTGGAAGGGACCTCAAAGATCATCTAGTTCCAACCCCCCTGCCATGGGCAGGGATACCCTCCACTAGACCAGGTTGCCCAAAGCCCCATCCAGCCTGGCCTTGAACACTGCCAGGGAGGGGGCAGCCACAGCTTCTCTGGGCAACCTGTGCCAGTGCCCCACCACCCTCACAGGGAAGAATTTCTTCCTAATATCTAATCTAAATCTCCCCTCTCCCCATTACTCCTTGTCCTGTCACTCCCTGCCCTTCTACACAGCCCCTCTCCAGCTTTTCTGTGGACCCTTCAGGTACTGGAAGGCTGCTATAAGGTCTCCCCAGAGCCTTCTCTTCTCCAGGCTGAACAACCCCAGCTCCCTCAGCCTGTCCTCATAGGAGAGGTGCTCCAGCCCTCTGATCAACTTTGTGTCCCTCCTCTGGACTCGCTTCAGCAGCTCCATGTCTTTCCTGTGCTGGGGACCCCAGAGCTGGACGCAGTACTGCAGGTGGGGTCTCACAAGAGCAGAGTAGAGGGGCAGAATCCCCTCCCTCGACCTGCTGGTCACACTGCTTTTGATGCAGCCCAGGACACGGTTGGCTTTCTGGGCTGCCAGTGAGCACTGCGGCTCATGTTCAGCTTTTCATCAACCAACACTCCCAAGTCCCCCTCAGGGCTGCTCTCAATCTCTGCACCCTTCCTGGGGAGGACATTGCCCCTGCCTGCCTTCCACCCTCCCGGCTCCCCTTCCCTTACGTAGCAGGCCCTGCTGCTCCATGAGAAGTCAGTCAGCGCACTTAATGGAGGGATCTTGAGCTGAGCCACCTCTACTGTGGGGCTTAAACAGGATGAATTCCACCCTTATTCTTTGCAAAGCGATTGAATCAGCCAAGGCGTGCACTGATTTTTTTCCATGTTTTTTTGTTGGGTGTTTTTTTTTTTTTTTGGTGAATGAATTTATAAATCTTCCACTCTGCTGCAAGAGCAGATCTCTCTGCAGAGATATCCAGGCTCACCGCCTGTGGATTAAGCAGAGTCTGATCACAGCAATCACAAGCAGTTAAATTCCTGCTCACCATTCCCGTAGGTCTGGCATGGAAGGGGCCCTTTCTGCAGCACCTAATCGGAGCCAAAGGACTGTACCACGCTGTATTTAAACAGGACGGAAGCAGGGACTTGTGCTGAGATTAAAGCCCTGGGTGCTGCAGAAGCTGAACGTTTCTCCCTCTGCACACACGTGATTTCCACGCAGCCCACCTGGCCATACAGGGCAACAAACACATTCCTCTCTGACAACGTCCCTTTTCCAAACCTTCTTGTCCATTCTGAACAGGGATACAAGGATATTACCTGTGTCATTCATGCTGGATCTGACATGCTTTCTCATCTCACCGGAGCAGGTTTCCAGCCCATTCTCAAAAACCCGCAGGGACAGAGAACTCAGCAGACAGCCTATCCCGTGCTTCTCTACTGACAGTACTGGAAACCACGTCCAATGCCTAATCTAAAATTCCCTTGCAGCAAAGCGAACCAACTCACATTCCTTCTGTTAAGCCCCGCTCCTCTTCTGAACCCTTGCCAATGAGTCCATACCTTTTTCAGTGTGTTGCTAAAGCTGGAGTCAGAGCTCCAGGAGGTATTAGCAGCACTGAACCGAGCTCAGACCCTTGCATCTTTAAGGCAGTGGAAGTTTCTTACACATAATATCACCACTTATGTGTTCCAGTATGGTGTGGGCTTTTCTTAAAACAGGTAAGAGATAATAATAGGAAAACTTTCTTCACCAAAAGGGTTGTGAAGCACTGGAAGAGGCTGCCCAGGGAAGTGGTGGAGTCACCACGCCTGGAGGTATTTAAAATATGTAGATGTGGCGCTGAGGGACATGGGTTAGTGGTGGACTTGGCAGTGCGAGGGTAACGGTTGGACTTGGTGATCTTCAAAGGTCTTTTCCAACCTAAACCATCCCGTGATTCTGTAATTCTGGTTCAGCTTTGGATCCGCCAATACCTGAGATCTTTTCTGCAGATCTGCTGCCCAGTTCTCTGGTCCCTGGTCTGTAGCTGATCATTTCTGCTCTGCGCTCAAGAGCATGACATCAGAGCAGCCATAAGGAGTGCAGCATCAGCTGCATTTGCCAGCAGCAGAAGCCCAGGGAACGGCAGACGACCAGGGCTGCTATCAGGCAGCACTTCCCCCCCACACCCTCTCAGCTCCTCACAGCGTGTGGCTCGGAGCTTGCTTGAACCTTAGGTTCACCTTTGTGTGTAAAGCCCTTCAATAGGTTTTCTTTTAGTAAACTTGTTTGCCTGCTCATTGACCCGCTGGCCTCGTCCCAGTGCCTTCTAATGATCCAGGCAAGTTGTCCAATATGTCAAGATAACTTTTTAATTCTAATCTCAATCTCCAATGCATGTGTGGTCCTTCCCAACCTAACATTGTCTGCACCTTTAATGAATGCACCCTCCAATCCAGCACTGGGCACACCAGTGAAACACTGAGCGGTAGCAGACCCAAGAGAGGAGCAGGCCTTTCTACTGTGGTTCTTTTAGTCACACGGATGTTTATTAGGTTACTAAGTCTAAAACATGGCTGCAGCTGTGGGCTGCACCTTGCTTCAAAGTTCTCATCTTGCCAACTCCAGTCCCGTTTTTCCCGAGAACGCAGGAGTTGCAGTTCAGGCTGACACGCTCACACATGCCCCCCCGGCGGGGTTTTAGGCTAGCTGCACTGGTGCATGTAATGCCACAGATAAAAGGGCTTTTTGTTGCTGTGCGGTGACCTCTCTGTCTGTTTGAAGAAGTGCAGCCAGCCAGCAAGCAAAGCAGAGCTGTGGGTGTGCGGCCACGGGAGGTGCAGAGGATTTCCAGGGACCCAGCTGCAACAGGAAGAACTGCAAATACTGCAGATGTCAGGGTGACACCACCTACATTTCTTCTGAGCGCACTGAGAACCTTCCCTGTGTTGTAAAAACTGATGCCTGTCTCTGGGATATCTTCATCTATCTCATCAGTCTAATGTGTTCTATTATTTGTGAATAGATAGACCTGATAAGCTCAACTCTTTCAAGTACCAATCTTGGGATCTGGGATTCTGGCTTAGCACACTGCCAGCATAGATCTAAATTACAAATTTTGGCTTGAGACCCAAACGGCTCCCAGGATTGCCAGGGCCTGAAAGGCCAGCTGTATGGTGTAACCTAAACACACCTGAAAGAGCCAAACTGGTGGATGGCCTGGTTTTCTGCGGTCAATTCCCAATCAATAAGAAGGTTTAGCACCTCAAGATCAAACCTTTATTGCTCTGAAACTCCCTGGGGGAAGAATGTGAACAAAACTAGTTAGAGCTACAGCTGCCATCTGGGTGGATGGAATGAGGGGCTACAAAGTCACAGCCCCCCTTTTCAGTCCTAAATTCCAGCCAGATTTGCAAAGACACAAGCGGATCTTGTATCATGGGGCTGTCATGCATCGCCTCTCCCAGTACAAGAGCCTTAGTGCCAGGAGGCGTGCTGGGGAAGGGGGCACTGGGCACAGACAGCCCAGCCAGGCCTCTCGCCATTGCCAGGTCTCACTCAGACATTCAGTCTTCAATTTTTCAGCTTACCTCCACCAGGTTATATACATCTATACATATATTTAGGACCCTCTCTCCCACATCCAGTGAACGATGTAAAACATCATCACTACTACACGACTTTCATAGCCTCCTTAAAGGTTAGAACACACCGGTCCCATCCCTTACTTCACAGCCCTCTGTTCCTCCAGCCTCACCCCACACTTATTTGCACACACTGCACCTGTTAGGAGACTTAGCTGCAGGCAGGATCTCCTCTTTTCACCTACAGAAACACAGGACTTCCATCAGTCCTTGGGAATTTACACATCTCCAAAGATGAGGCGCACCATTAGGAAACCCCGTCACATCATCATAGATGTCATTTGGCATCTAAACAGGCCCTGCTGTGAAGGGATCACCTTTTTAACCTACCACTGTGGAATGCATTAACCCTGGCTGGATGCGAGAGGTGCTTGAAGGGGCTGCCAGCACAGAAAGCAGGTGAAGAACACCAAGGTTTTCCTCAAACAATGCTGGTTTCTGGGGGCAAAAAAAATAATGGAGAAAAGAAGGCTCTGGGGAGCAGTAATGGTCACCTACCAGTACCTAAAGGGGCCTACAGGAAAGCTGGAGAGGGGCTGTTTACAAAGGCAGGGAGTGATAGGACAAGAGGGAATGGGTTTAAGCTAAAAGAGAGGAGATTTAGATTAGATAGGAAGAAGAAATTCTTCCCTGTGAGGGTGGTGAGGCACTGGCACAGGTTGCCCAGAGAAGCTGTGGCTGCCCCATCCCTGGCAGTGTTCAAGGCCAGGTTGGATGGGGCTTTGCGCAACCTGGTCTAGTTGGAGGGTGTCCCTGCCCATGTCAGGGGGTTTGGAACTAGATGATCTTTGAGGTCCCTTCCAACCCTAACCATTCTGTGATTCTATGCGTTTTCTAATGTATTATCAGCACACGACATAATTGTCTGTTTATATGGCATCACAAGAAATTTTCAGTACTGCTACCTCAGTGAAGTGCTTCTTGCAAAGCCTACACCAACTAAAATACTAACTTAGTCCTGGGATTTATTCAGTGTTATCTGAGTTTAAATCAGTTTAAAAAGCAACTCAGAAGGATGCAAAATCTCGTCATCCCAATACTCCTAGTCTCCTTTCAAGCTTTTTCAACTTGATAATGATTTAGCTTAACTCCACATCAAACTGGCGCTCACAGAGGAGCCTTGACCTATTTAACTGACACATTTTTAAGTACTATCTCCTGTTTCACAGCTGCAACTGTGAGTATAGCAAAGCAACCCAAAGGTCCACCTACTTTAGCAGTTGTGCCAAAGGGCTTCCACCCTGACTCCAGCAAACTGAGTCAACCACTGAATTTGGAAGAGGTTTCAATACTACTACAGAAATACTGATTTTTCTAGAACAATCTCTTAAAAATAAAACCAAATTGAAGCACACCTACTAACTGGATGTTTTTAGCTGCATATTACACTACAGAGACGGAGCCAAATGTTCCCCTGTCACTCAACCCACTGCTAAAGATGTAAGTTGCTCTTTTTCCACTGTGTTTTGTAAAAAGAGGGGCTATCTTTTATCAGGCCAGCTGCCTCTGAGAAAAAAAACAACAGATAAGCTTTTGGGCAAGAGCCCCTTCTTCAGGTCTGAAAGAGCAGCAGTAGTCCTGAAAAACAGCAGAAAATGACTTATAAATTTAATTAGATTATGTAAGCAGCTAGACTATCTGGGAAAAAAAAA
>VWZZ01002648.1:1353-63402 GCA_013399095.1 Psophia crepitans
GGCCTACAGCGTCCTCATGAGGGGGAGTGAAAGGGCAGGCGCTGATCTCCTCCTTCTGGTGACCATCGATAGAACCCGAGGGAATGGCATGGAGTTGCGTCAGGAGAGGTTTAGGTTAGATATCAAGAAAAGGTTCTTGACCAAGAGAGTGGTCGGGCCTTGGAACAGGCTCCCCAGGGAGGTGGTCACCACATCGAGCTTGACTGAGTTCAGGAAGCGTCTGGATGATGCTCTCAGCCATCTGCTCTGATTGGGCTGGTCCTGTGTGGAGCCAGGAGCTGGACTCGATGATCCTTATGGATCCCTTCCAACTCCGGATACTCTACGATTCTACGATTCCCTTGCTCCTTGGAGCACAGTACTTCATTCATGGCCTCTAGTTCTTTCCTGCAGTAGCTTTCCCATGGGACATCTGTTCTAGAATTTCATACTTAGGAGGGACAACACAATCAGACCTGTAAGTTCCTGTTTTGTAATAAATACTTTTCATGGCTTTCCGTAGTTTTCATGGCTTCCATTCATAACTGAACTTAAGAACTAAGCTACTTACATCTGTTGCCTTTCCTTTTAACCTTTCCACTCTTTCCATATCTCTCAGCAAAATTATGCATAGCAGGTAAATAGTTGGCATTTTTTTCTTCCCACGTGTCTGCTCAGTTGTTTTCTGTGCAAATATCCTATTTCTTCCATAGCTGTATCAGGCATAGCATGGTCTAATCAGTTTAGATTCTGCTGAAGATTCCTATGACTCATTTGATGGTACAGTGTGTAAGTAATGAAGGAGTTCATGGGTATGTCTCCGCAATGAAATGGAGCTTGGGACAGAGCCCTCACATTTAACTCCAGCCGCAAATGCAGATATTGACCTGACTGACCTCTGCACAAGCCAACTTATTCATTTATGGACCCAGCTTCACATAAAAGGATTGAGACAATTAGATGGAGATAGTGGCGTGTTCTGAGCCTTGTTCAGGATCAGTGGGATTTGGTCTCCTTCAATGATGTAGGCACTCTTGAAAGTGTTGTTCTCTGTCGGCCTATTGTCGTTCCTCTGCACAGTGCACAGACGGTGCCCACTGCCCTTTCCCACATACTGATGTACTGTAATCATCTAGAAACAGTCACTGGTGTGGTGTTACCTTACCTGACATACTTGTCCCAAGGCATCCACTTCCACTTCAGTTCTTTCCTCTTTATGAGGTGCGCGCTTTGCGGGGATCACATGGTTTATGCCAGCCACCTGTGTTCCATCTCTCTCTTAAGCTGACCTTATATTGATCTTCAGAAACTTTATTATCACTGCACATCTGAAGTTTAAGTTTGTACAGAAGTTCCCAGTAGTTGACTTTACTATGAAAAGATGTAAAATACATAACTATAATACACATATTATAGTATATTTTTATTATGTAAAAATGCAGTGTTTGTGGTGTTTGCTGCATTGGCACAGCATACTGAAAAATCTGTAGGGAGGCATAGTTAGGACTAGTATTAAATTGATCGGCGGAAAGTAGGAGAAGCCCAGCCAACGTGACCTTCTTAAGTGACATGGCGCCTCACCAGCAGAAGCAGGAGCAGGGCACCTGTCTCCTGAATCCCAGTTCAGCCTTTGATTCTGTGGAACTTGCTGGCTTCTTGTTTAACTGGGATTAACAATCACACCCTTTGATGATACCAGGAAAAAAAAAAACCTCAGGCACACATCCAGGGCTTAACAGTTCCTCTTTGAACTCAGAGGACAGTAGCAGAAGCAGCAGAGTCTCTGACATTCCCTTCTGTAAAATGAGAAATGGCATTCTGAAACATATTAGGTATAATAGTTTATCCTGGTGAGACTGCAAACAGCTGTTCTTGTATTTCCTAGATCTACATATACTTAGTATTATTTGCTATACAGTTACTGATTTTTTTCAAAAGACAATATACGTTCCCTAAACACTTTAAAATGTATATACTGGAAAAACCAGGCCTGAACCAAAATTCTGCATCCAAACACTGTGAAATTTGTATGCATAAATTCTCATTAATGACTAGCAACATTTTATTAAGAGGTTCATTTTCAACAACTGTACTTACTGTTTTCACCACTCTAAAGGGGCTAATCCAGTGCAGAAAACTGTACAGGTTACAGAGAAATCTGTAGGAAAAAGAGCAGAATTACACAGAAGTTATTTTAAACCATACAGCCTTACCTGCAGGACTCTGTGCAGGCCACAGAACTGAGGGTTATTTCTCTGATTCGAGGGATGAGAAATTCAGATTGTGAGAGGTTCATACTTCCTCTATTATTCACTTCTTTTTTTTTTTATTACCTTGTTGACAGCAAAGAGCAGTTGAGGGCACACAGGACTCAATATTATGATAAGGAAATAAATGTTCTGTGGGATATCAGAGTATTCCGTTTGGGACAATTCAGAGTACATTTATGCTTCTCTAAGCCAGATCTCAATTCTTGCCAAGGTGTCCTGAAAGGAAAGGCAATGTTCATACAGAAACACAGGCAGCAGAAGGGATTAAGATCATTTAGCTTTTTCAGTGAATAAAGCTTCCTATTTTGTGTCTTGTGTTGGACTATGAGGTTGGCCAGCAATCATTTCTCACATGGTCTTGTTTCTATCTTTATTTCTTGCCAGGTTACTCTCCCAAATACATCTGATTCTTTTACAAACTTAGAAGCCTAAGCAGAAAGTTTCTGCATTTGACCATTAAAGTGCAAGCTTATATATAAAACAGTTGAAAATCTCTCCGCATATTTTAAAAGGAACTCATTCATGACAAGGAATAATATTCCAGTATTCCTGGAATAATATTATTTGCCTATCCTTTTTTTTTCTGCAGCTGAAGTAATGTGTTACAAAAAGGAAAAGGATGGTCAAGTAGTATAAATAGTCCAAGATGAGAAGGTAAAGAGAAACCATTTTCAAGAAAGGGACCATTTATAGCAAAAAGAAACCACTTCCAGTGAACGACTCCGTGTGTTTGCCAGTCAGGTTTACATTGGCAAATGCTGTCCTGCAAACATTGCAAAATATGTCAGCTGGATCCCAATTTCCCCATATATCCACACCAAAGGGTGGTTTCAGTGGTCTTGCCTGTTTTATGGTCTGTAAGTCTGTGCTCCTTGGCTTTGCCAGCTACTAGGACAGCAGGCTGGTCCTGCACACACTTCACATGTGTCACTTTACAACATGCATGGTTTGGGGGGGGGGAATTAAAAGATCAACACATTGATCTGAAAGTGTGTACACAGGTTTTTCTGCAGCACAGGTATAAAACTCTTCCATGCAAAATTGCATCTGTAAGAGTGCATGAGAGATGCAGGGAAAATGGGAACAGGCCAATATTTCTAACCCAGTGGGCTGAACTGGCACGTGTTCTGCCAGTGTTCAATCTGGCTCCCCATGAGAATTTGCCCATACAGCTAGAGGACACTAAAACTATGACAGGATAGTTTCAGATTCTTTAAAGAAAAGCCAAGGAATAGGAAGCCATTTCTAAGGACTAAAAATACCACAGTCAAAAGGGAAGGTAAGAAATAATAAAAAATACAGTGTAATTAAGGGCACACTATAAAACAAAATCAGAGAATAATCTAGTGTAGCCTCCTGGAGCTAGCCCTGGGAAAAAAACTGTAAAGAATTATAAAAAGTGGCCAAGACAACAGGAACTGCTGATGAAGTAAAATAAGTACCAAAGTGAAGTGAAATCCTGCAGACAATAGAAGAGTAGAAAGGAAGTTAGATATTTTTTTTTTTTGCCCTAGTAGGCTAAAAGGAAAAGAGAGATAAAGGATGAAATAGAATCTCTCTGAAACACAGAATGCAAATGATAATCAAAGGCCCTGACATGGCAAAACTCCTATGTAAATAGTTCTTTATTTCTTTAGGAAGGAAGCAGAACTAAAGATACACCCAGACCCAAATTCAAGGAAGAAGATGGGAAGCTCAGAGGAAAAATCTGCAATAAGGAGATGATAAATATTTGTTTACCTAACTGTAATAATTTCAGATCTTTAACAATAGATGAGATCTCTGAAGGATTATGAGTTTCGTCTAATACCTATTAAAATGAAGTGGCTCTTTGTCAGTGGAACTGATAGACATTAAATCCACTACTTGCAAATTAAATGTTTAAAAAGGAAGCACTGAATCAGGGAAAGATATAATGTCTTCTACGTTAAAAATAAAAGGAAAGAATGAGCTAAATTGTAGAATCATAGAATCTTTAAGGTTGGAAAAAACCTCTAAGATCATCAAGTCCAACTGTCAACTCAGCACCACCATGTCTACTAAACCATGTGCCAAAGTGCCACGTCTACACGGTTTTTGAACACCTCCAGGGAAGGCAACTCCACCACCTCCCTGGGGAGCCTGTTCCAATGCCTGACCACTCTTTCAGTGAAGAAATTTTTCGTAATATCCAACCTAAACCTCCCCTGGAGCAATTTGAGGCAGTTTTCTCCTGTCATAGAATCAAAGAATCATTATCACTTGCTACTCGGGAGAAGAGACCAACGCCCTCCTCACTACAACTTCCTTTCAGGGAGTTGTAGAGAGCAATAAGGTTTCCCCTCAGCCTCCTCTTCTCCAGACTAAACACACCCAGTTCCCTCAGCCGCTCCTTGTAAGACTTCGCTGCCCTTCCCTGGCCATGCTCCAGGGAAGCATGTCTCAATGTCATGCTCGACCTCAATGTCTTTCTTGTAGTGAGGGGCCCAAAACTGGACACAGTGAGGTGCGGCCTCACCAGGGCTGAGTACAGGGGGACAATCACTTCCCTAGTACTCCTGGCAACACTATTCCTGATACAAGCCAGGATGCTGTTGGCCTTCTTGGCCACCTGGGCACACTGCCGGCTCATGTTCAGCTGGCTGTCGACCAGCACCCCCAGGTCCTTTTCCTCCAGGCAGCTTTCCAACCACCCTGCCCCAAGCCTGTAGCGTTGCTTGGGGTTGTTACCAATGAGCCTGAGCAGTTTTTCAATAGAAGAGCACAAGCAGGTGTCGGCTTGAAGGTGTTGGCTTTTCATCTGGGAAGCCTGTGAGAAAGGGGAAGCACCGATCAGGACAGAGTGGCAAGGGAGTAACAACATACCTGAGTCTGTAAAATGCTGGCGAAAGGCAAGTCAGCTCTAAGTTTTGCTTATCAATGTGTAAACATCCATAGATGACAAAGTGCTCACGTGCCCCGTTCTGGTAAAGCTATGAAATCATACATTCAGAGTGCGACCTGGCTTCCTATATCACAAGCTATTACATTTCATGCAGTTACTCATGTATTAAGTTAATTATTTGGCTATCAATAAATAATAACTTGTGTTCTGCCACAGCACATTTTCCAGGAATGTATGACCTGAAGTCTTCAAGAAATGAAGAATTCATTACTTTGACAGTTTGTTCCAGTGGTTAATCCCCTTCAGTGTTAACTAATGGGTACCCAATTCTAATTTGAATTTATCTGGCTTTTACTTCCAGCCACTGGTTCACATGGTGCTTGTTTGCCATGACGGAAGAGCCTTTATTGCTTTGTTTTTTCTCTCAAATGTACTCACCTACTTTAGTCTGGTCACCTCTGTGTGGTCTAAAGAGGAGCTCATTAACACTGACTAGGGGGTTAAGATCAGGATATCTTGGGTTTAGCTCTTTTCTGCACATTTTCCCATTTTCCACATTAAAAATGCAGACACCAGAATTCCCCTGTGTAGCTTTTATTTTCACCTCTGTGTTCTCATTCATTTCTTTATTATGTGAAAAAGTTGACTATTCACATTAGATGTTTTTTTATTTTGTTTTTTGGGGTTTTTTTTGCCGTTGAATCAGACACTGGAGCTCTTGTTCTGCTGCTGTTTAGTATAAACATTAAATCCTCTTTCTGAGTCAGGGTATCCAGGAGCCAGTCTACAGAATGTGGACACAGCCTGCACTATCATTTTGAATTTAGTTGACCTAAACTGCCATTCATTTGAATGAGCCCTAGTGTTAATTTTTAATCAAAATATGGTACACTAGTAAATCATATGCCTCATAAAAATCTGTAATCTCATTATATGTTTGTTTGACAAGACATACTTTCTGTAAAACTATTGTCACTATCATTAATTATATTCCTCTCCATCAAGCTTTTATGACTATAGTCCCATATCAATGTTTTTCATATTTTTCCTGGAACTGTCGTCAGGCAAACCAGACAGTAATTACCTAGATTATCTCATTTCTGTCTTTTTTTCTTTAATAATTATGTAATGTTAAAATTCTTTTAACTCTTTTAACATTTTTCCTAGATCTGTTACAGATTGACAGAAAAGACTGAAGACTTGTTCAGCCAATTCCTGTAGATCTCTACAGTGTGAGTACATAGATTTAAATCTTCAGATTTAAACCAAATTCAAAAATTCAAAGTTTTATGATCTTTTATAATACCACTTAGCTATTAATAAACTGCAAAATTCTTTACCCACACACGCTGTAAAAAGATCAGATTCCTTCTCGCCAAACATGGAACCCCCAAAATACTTATGAATATTTTATTTCTTTATCATCATTAATAATTCCATGGTCTCAGCCAGTAATTGACTCTGGGTTTCTTTTCTTACTGAAGCATTTAGAAAATGGCTACTTACTTGTGTGAAGCCTCACTATGGATTTTTCCTTAAAGTTTTCATCAATAATCACATAGTCTACAATTTCTACTTCATATCAATATTTGTTTACTCCATTTTCAACTTATTACAGCTTTTATTTCTAATTGTTTTTTCAATTCACCACTGAATCAGGACCAAATTCTAAGTACAGCTGCTCTTTTTTTTTCAGTTGTGACACTTTGTCACATTTTGTAACAATTAAAGAGCCCCCTATTTTCATTCCATTTTGTCTATCTTTTTCCTCTGAAGTCATGTCACTTGTAATCTTAGTCACAGAAATCAAACTGTGTAATTTCAAAGTATATACAGCAGGAAGCAAAATATGGAAAGCAGTTTGCAGTTTCAAAGTCCAGTGGTCAACAGCAGTTAATAATTATGAAGAAGCAAATATTTAAAGGGAGACCGGTCAGTAAATGGTAGAGGACACTGTGAGATCACACAGTAACGCTGCTGGAAAGACTCTTAGATCACATCCTTGGTTCAACTGGAACTTAGGAGCAGGGGATGTTTCCATTCAGATTCGGATTTTACTGTGCATTAATCACGTTTCAATGTAAATAAATAGGAAGAAGCAATGGATTTTGTTCCAATCTTCCAGGGTGATAATATCATCAAAAATAATGTAGTAATACAAGCCTTAGATTAGATGTGTTGTGAAAAGAATCGGTAAAGGGATTTATCTTTGTATCCCTGTCCTCGTTTTGGATGAGATAGAGTTAATTTTCTTTCTAGCAGCTGGTACAGTGCTGTGTTTTGGATTTAGGATGAGAACAATGCTGTTAACACACGGATGGTTTTGGGTGTTGCAGGGAGTTGTAGTGTCTACACTAAGGCAAGGACTTTTCAGCTTCCCACGCCCTGCCAGGGGCACAAGGAGCTGGGGGAGCACAGCCAGGGCAGCTGGCCGGGCTGGTCAAAGGGACATTCCCTGCCACAGAACATCATGCTCTGTACGGAACTGGGGAAGCTAGCCGGGAGGTGGGATCCCTGCTTGGAAACAGACTGGGCATCAGGTTGGTTTTTTTTCCTTCTGTTGTGGTGAGCGACAGCATTTGTGCATGGCTTGTTGTTGCTGTTGTTATTACCTTCCTTTGTTATCTTATCTTTATCTTAAATTGTCTTTATCCCAACCCACAAGGATTTTTCCATTCTTCTCCCCATCCCCTTGGGCGAGTGGCTGCATGGTGCTTAGCTGCTGCCTGGGGCAAAACCATGACAGTAGCAGACCGCAGAAAACCGAGAGCTTACATGGATACAGAAATGTTCAGAAATGTTCAGAACTGCAAAGGGACTACTAATTTTCCAAGTTTAAAAAAAAAATCTCTTTGCACACTGAATATGAAACCTTTGCCCCAAAAGCCCCAGATTTCCATCCAGTAAGTTATCCAGTGACTCTAATGTTTTACCCATGTCCTGCAATACATCTGTATACAGCAGTTTTATATAAAAAAGGGGAAAAAAAGAAGCATCTGGGAAGTCTTACACTGAAAAATAAGTTTCATATAAGGTTTTTTTTCCTATAAGATTTCATATTTCACACTTTCCACCCTCCTGTTTAAGAATCTGAAAACAGGCATTTTCTGGTTTACAGTGAAACACGGGAGTCTTAAATACCTCTTCAGCTGCTTCCTAATGTTTGTTCCACAGGAAGGGAGTTAATTTGTAGCATAGCGTGCTTTGTTCTGTCTGCATCAGCAAAGCCAATAAGCTCAGAACCTCTTCATCTGGAAAAGGGGCAGAGGAAGAACATCGGGAGACAGTGCAGTACTTAAGGATTATTTGAAGGTTTCAGGGAACAAGACAACTGTCAGGTAAGCAGAAAAGGCCGTGTGCTATTTACATTCTTGTGCTGCTTCCCAAACTTCTCAAATGTGGGTAAGTACTTTCTCTGAAACAGCTTATTTTTGGTTCCCAGCTGTGGGTCAGTATTTCTCATAGTGAACTGAAATTCTCCTAAATTCTATTATTATTCCTTCTTGGCACTTAAAATCTCATTTTGGCACTGAAAAGCTCTGTCTTGGGCATGTTGACATACATTCAAGTGTCGGGTATTCCCGTCATGCAGAAGACGGCCCATCTCCAGCAGTTCTACCTGACACGCTTGGGCTGGTGTCGTATTGGAGGGGCCAGCAGGGCTTTTTGCTCAAACTCTGACACTCCATGAGATCTGGCTACTATAAACTTTGATCAAACAACAGTTTGTTCCAGAGAGAGCTTATCACATGAAAGGGCAGGCTCCTTGTGAGTCCTCACGTGTTTTTGGCTTTGGCTGATCCTTCCTTGGAATTCAAGGGGACAGAAGATGCTTTTCAGGTTGAAAGGCATCATTTATAGTTTCTTGGGACTTTTCCTAGTCTGTCTACATTAGCAGTAAGTAGAAGGCCTGCAGCATTAAGTCTGATGGCACTAAATCAAAGCATCTACAAAGCTTCTAAAAGTACAGTTCTTCTGTGAGCTTCCCATGAGGGCTTTTTCCTCTACCCTCACACTTCCTTTAGTGTCTCTGCTCAAGGCTGAGCTTTTGGCACAGTCATCAACACACGGCTTTGTCAAGTTGCAAATTACGAACTAAAAGTGGGGAAATACAAAATTAAAAGCTTGTTTATCACCGAGCTTCTTTGCTAGTGTAGGGCATTGAAGCAAGTTGTTCTGTGACAGGAGGGCTAGCGCTTTTTCAGTGTCACAAGGAAAGTGAAATCCATGCCAGGCAATGCAGTGCATCAAGACCAGGAAGCTGCAAGAGTTTGGAAGAAAAACTTCTCCTTTCATAGTTAAAACCCCAGACACCCTACAAAATCCCTGCGGTGTAGAGTTTAAAACGAGGTACTGCAAAAGTGGCAAATAAAAGTGGGCATGCTCCGCTAATGAGGGCAAATTGTGCCAGCTCCTTCCAAACAATAGCGTGTTTCCACCCACGTCAAAACAACTGTGCTGGTAGATGTGGGAAGAGAGGAAAGAGATGCTATGGCACTCTATTCCTTCCTACTCACCTCGGTCTGGCATCTCATAGAGACTATGGATCATATTGGATCTAATCCTGACCTTACTGAAAAATGACAGTGTTTTCTGTGAGAATTGGATTGCCTAGGGGGAAAATGGCAGTATTCAAATTCTCACCACACACCCAAAGATAACATGCTTTCAGATTACATCGCTGCTCACTTTAACAGCAACAAAATGATTGGCAACAATAAGATTGTGGCCTTCATTAGGTTCAGGACTCAAGACACTGTTTGTCATAAATTATATTTTATAACTGCCACTTCAGGGTATTTATATGCAGATTCAGACAGTATGGAGAGCGTCCAGTTGGGGGGCTCCAGTTTATAAGAAATTTTGTAGCTCTAATAGCATTCAACTAAAGCAGACCTTTTTTTCTGGTATTAGGCCTTTTTTCTGAAGTACTTTCTCTGGTAATTTAATAAATCATTCCTCATGTCCTCATGTTTCAATTATACTCTGATACAAACCGCATCCATCAGAGTTGATGAGAGTGCAACGGTGCATGCTATAACTTCCAAAGAGCTAGTATCTCACACCCTCATTAACAGAAATGTATCTAGAAGTCATAAATGCTTTTCTAAAGATATGTACAACACATCTCCCTGTGACTTAATCATTTCCTGCTTTTCTCCAGAAGCAGCTGAAAGAGGCACTCTCCGCCTCCTTTCTCCTTGTGCTGACATCTGTTTCTACATGAGAAAGGAGGCAATGAATGTTAAGCTGAAGGGACTTATTTTTTATTTATGATTGCAAAGATTCTTGGCTTGAAAAATTAGTTCAGTTCCAGTGCCTTTCACCTTCCATGCTAAGCAGGGAGACAAAGAGAGCATTCATAGACACAACACATGTGACACGGGGCAGTCTAATGGCATTAGAACAGTTCAGTGAAGCATTAATGAATTTACAGTGATGACAGCAGAACAGTGCTAGGATCTAATCTGCTCTGTGGTAAGTGGTTTTCATAAGTAACCTCAAGCACAAATAACCAGTCAGGTCTCTAACTAAAATCTTTTGTTTCCTGACAAAGCATAAGCAACTATTTTTCTTTTGAAACCAATAGCCATTCCCTTGTTTGCTGTGTCTCCACACAGTGTGGAAACACACTGGTGTTTCTCCAGTCTGTGTTCTATCTCAGACTGTTTTCACCAAGCTCAGATAAGACCTCAGCTATTCCGAGCATCTGATATTTTAAATATATTTTTGCCCATAATCTCCTCTGCTTCATGCCACTAGCCTCAGCAGCTGCTTGGAACGAAGGTCCACAAAAAAGCCTGGAACAGAAAAAAATGTGGTATGATCTTGTCCGTAATGACATGGTTTTATTCCAACTTTGTATTCACATCCTGTTCTTCCCCATCATTCCTCCTTGCTGTCACATATCTGGCTTACTCATGTATTTGGATGATATGGATGTATAAGTTGATAAGTCAGATATCATTGAGGTTCTTGAGGAAAGAGGTGAGCGCTGGCTGTTTACACAAGATCTCATGCTGCCTCACTGACATCAAAAAGGTTATTGTCATTGACCTAAATGAGCATGGTGACGGAGACAGCAACCTCTGCTAGACTGACTGCCCATTTCCAGACTCCTAGGTAGGAAGGTGTTGGGCTTCAGAAGATAAGTATGTGTAGGAACTTCTCTTCACATTCTGTCAAGAATGGTGTTCACACATTAGTATCCACAAAATTATTCACAAGATTAGTAATTTCATTGTAGACATTCCCTCATAAGGAGAACTGTGAGTTCTGTACTTGAAGGAAAGCAAAGAAAGGAAGATTACTTCCAGTATTTCTTTAATGCCTGTGTTCTTAAATATATCCCATTTCTCTGAAGGAATAGGTGTTCTTCCAAATGCTATAAATATTCTAAATCACATTGTCCCTTCCCAGGAAAGTTAACCAGGAAAATGGGTAATGAAACTATACTGGAAACAGGCAAGGAGAACAGAGGGGAAAAAAGTGCCCGTTTCTGTAAGCTTTCAGGGATCTGCCAAATACCACTGAAGATGGATTTCAGTTACTTAGATGAAGGCAGGCCTGAATGGGAAAAGATGACAGCAAGAAGTGGAGATACACTGCAGTCTGTGATGTTCCAACAGCATGGGTAGACACAATGAAGCTTGCCTTACTTCAGTTTATTCCAGCACTAATACCAGTGAAACCAAGCAGTGTGGGGTGCAGTGCAGACTGGCTAATTGCAGAAATACCCAAAGGTCTGGGCAGACTGGTATAGCACAGCAAAAGCCTTTGCAGGCAGTACCCACGTCAGCAAGAGCACAGGTAACTTTCACAGCAGTGAGAGTTCGTTAGTACACCAGTAAGGTCTGTAACTGTGCTCCAGGTGCACTGCAGCAGTTTTCTTACCCAAAGAAAATGTGGTGCTCATTGTCATGAGAGAAGGGCTACAGAAGCAAGGCAGAACAGAAGCGCATCCACAGAGTTTTGTTTACTCCCCAGACTGCGTGTCAACTGATTTCAGTGGGACTTCTCGTGTCAGCAGGGACTGCTGGGAGGAGAAGACAAATCTGTCCTTTTTCTATCAGAAATGCTTTGAGAATCAGATTTACAAAAAAAAAGGTTATATGGATTGATTGCCTTCATTAGCCTCATTTCAGTAATATTATTAGCTATAAATCACAGAACAGTTTCATATGGAATTACATTCTTATTAATATCACAACATCTTTATCCTCCCACCAGTTATCAAGTTCATTCATCGTACGCTGGAAATCCTAATAAAATTATCTAACTGGAGACTAACAGCATGGCTGTATCTTTCTCTCTTCCATACGTTCTGTTAGCTTGTTTTCATCTTTCTTTGTTTTTTAATTTTTTTTGCTGTCAAATTGTATTGCAGAGCACAGAATGCTCTTCAGGTCCTTGCCATGTCTCGTACATTAAAAATACATTAGGGAAGATATCAGCTACCTCGATTCGCTTTAAAATGTTGCCTTTCCTTTATAGCCGCTGAAAATAACTCATGAATGCATTAATCCTAAACAGAGTAAGTGGTGGTTCCTCACATATTAAAATGCAGACCAAAACGTACTGTTTAAAGGATGATGTAAAAGCAAAGTATATTTTGCTCCATGTGCTTGATATTCAAAACGATTCATTGATGATAATAATCATAACAATAATAAGAAGACAAAGAAAAAATAAAATGACCTTGTCTAATTCAAACCTGGGAAGAAAATGAGTTTGCCTGAACAACCAAAAAAAAAACCTGCTTTCAGAAGTGGTTTTATCTCTGTGGAATTGGTGCAAAAGTCATGCTGTTACATATTCCCTCTGTTCAGTACCTAAAAGGCTGGGGGAGGTATTTTTTCACACATATTCCCAGCCCTGCTCTATTCCCTTTGCGCTTTGTGGGATCAGCACAAAAGGTCTAGAAAGTAGGCTGGAAACATCAGCTGCGGGTTCTCCTTGAGAGAAGGGCTCCCCAGCTGCCGCAGTGCCAGCACAGCCAGCTGTCCCCCACCAGCAACTCGCTCCCTCTTTCCAGCACACTGGATGGACCAAGGTCATGATCCTCGCTGTGCTTCTTACCTGGGGATGGGGCAGCCCAGCCCCTAAGGGCTGCAGCTAGTGAGGGACGGCAAAGCATCCCCCATCTACCCCAGAATCAGGCACCAAAAAGGTCCCTGATGTCTCTCTGGTTGGATGTCAGCATTCTGCATGCACCTGCACCCCACAGGTTTATACGGAAATTCTTTCTAATAGAAATTAACAACAGCAGGAAAGCAGGATTGCATCCATGCCTATAACATGGGGCTTCATACAGAGATAGTTGTTTGGTTGTTTTTTTTTTTAATATATTATTTAAGTATATAAGCAATTATTTCACAGAATGGCTGAAGTTGGAAAACCTCTAGAAATCATCTAGTCCAAATCCCCTGCTGAAAGCACGGTCAGCTACAGCAGACTGCTCAAGGCCGTGTCCCATTGAGTTCTGAATATCTCCAGAGAGGGAGACACCACCACCTCGCTGGGCAACCTGTGCCAGTGTTTAACCACTCTCAGAGTAAGAAAGGGGCTTTTTTTATGTTTAAGTGGAATTTCCTGCATTTCAATTACCCCATTGACTCTTGTCCTGTCACTGTTTCCATCCTCTTTACCCAGCTCCATCAGGTATTTATTCATACTGATGAGATTCTCCCTGAGCTTTCTCATCTCCAGGCTATACCTGGAGAAGAGAAGGCTCTGGGGAGACCTAAATGCATCCTACTAGTACCTAAAGGGGCCTACAGGAAAGATGGAGAGTGCCTGTTTACAAGGGCAGGGAGTGATAGGACAAGGGGGAATGGGTTTAAACTAAAAGAGGGAGATTCAGATTAGATGTTAGGAAGAAATTCTTCCCTGTGAGGGTGGTGAGGCACTGGAACAGGTTGCCCAGAGAAGCTGTGGCGGCCCCATCCCTGGAAGAGTTCAAGGCCAGGTTGGATGGTGCTTTGGGCAACCTGGTCTAGTGTAGGGTGTCCCTGCCCATGGCAGGGGGGTTGGAACTAGGTGATCTTTGAGATTCCTTCCAACTGAAACCTTTCTATGATTCTATGATAAGATGGTCTCAAAGGATTCTTCCAAACAGGTCCCTTAACAGGCCAGTGTTTGCATTCCTGATGTCCAGGGGTTTTAACCTGCTATTTGCTTTCTCTCAGGATCCTGAGCTACACCATCCCATGCTGAAGGTGGCCACAGCTGCCCCTGACCTTCACATTCCCAGCCAGTTCTTTGTTTGCAAAAATCATGTCCTGCAGAGCATCTCCAGTCTTCACCTTCTCAACCACCTGTGTCAGGAAATTGTCATCAATGCACTCCAGAAACCTCCTGGATTGCTTCTGCCCTGCTGTGTTGCTCCTCCAACAGATATTGGGGTTGTTAATGGCTTCTGTGAGGACCAGGGCCAGTGAACATGAGATTTCCTAAGGCTGTCTGAAGGAGGCCTGATCTGCTGCTTCTACCTGATCAGGCAGTCTGTAGCAGATCCCCATGCCACGCTGGTCTGCCAGCCAGCCCAGACCTATGAGGTCTCAGCTGGCTCATGGCAGAGCTCCATGCATCCCTGCTTCTCTCTCAAACACAGGGTGACTGTCCCTCCTCACCATCCCATGCTATCATTCCCAAAGAGCCTGCATCCAGCCATTGCAGCAGTCCAGTTGTGTGAGTGTGGTTTGCCTATTAATCCAAGATGTCTAAAAATGTAGGCTCCATCTACTGAAGAATTCAAAGTTGAGCATTTTCCTTTTTTAATTTCTTTTCCAAACAATTGGCGACAAACAGAAAGTCCATTTCTCGGTACCACTGCAAAGTACGTCTGTTATGGTCAAATACGTCCTTTGCTACTGTTAGTTTTATAACAAAGAAATGTTTCTATCAAATGCTTCTTATCAACAAAATTAAATAGAAATGATAAATGGCTTGCTAATATTTTTCTGTGAGCCAGTTTTTAAATGGGTCACATTGTTCTTCTCTTCACTAGCAACCTAAAATAGAAGTTATTATATCAACAGTGGTTTGCACATAATAGACTGTTATCTGAAATTGAGTTTGGTAATGTTTTTCCTTGAAAATTAAGGCTATAGTAGTATAGTTATTGAAAATTATCGTAGTTTATATTTTATTTTTCTATTTAAAAGCAATATTCTTGATAGTAAAAACTGCACTTGGAGCTCTCAGTAAAGAAAATGATCGCTTGGTACAGGCAATCAGGGAAATGAATGTCCAAGTTGAGAGCATAGAGCATAGCATTATCGAGGCTTCTTCTCCCTTCATGGACCAAATTCCAGAATATTTGATGCAATTCCACAGACTTCATTGTTGTTGTTAAAATTGAACCAAGTTATAAAAATAAGGATAGAATTTAAGTAAATGACAGCATTTTCTTTCACAAATCTCAGATGTGAGAGACTATTTAAGAAAATCATACTGCGGTCCATTTTTCCCCGGAATATCTTGCAGATGTGCAGCTGCAGCTCTTCAACACCAAGGAAAATACGAGCTACCTGCAGACACCAACAAAAAGCCAGGCACATGCAGCCCACCCGAGGCACGCGGGGCCATCCAAGGGTCGCCGGCATCTCCACAGGAAATTCAGATGTGCGCAGGGTGCGAGCTGTTTGGCCCATCTCAGACTTGTGCGTTACTGCAGTGCTGGTGAGGACCCTGTTCAGGCAACGCCACGTGCCGCTGTAGAGAATTCCTTCTCGGAGAACGGATTTCCCCCGCTATCGTGTAAGCAGCTTCTGCTCCTGCTCAGCTCTCAGTTCAGGATGAAAGGGCATCTCAGGGCTCCACTTCAGTGGCTTAAGTTAAAGCAGGGCTAGAATGGTCAAAATCATTTGCAACCCTTAAAAACATAATAAGGGAAAATAAAGAGGTTTTTCCACCACCTGCTGAGGAAAACGGAAGCGTAGGAGAGAACAGACTCAAGTACAAGGTCCTGACTATGCCTGGCACCGTGCGTTAGACTCTCAGGGATTTCTTCAGAGAGGTGAACTTCACTTGCACTGAGATCAATGAAAACCTGCGCGTTCAATCTGTTTCTCATAAAAAAAATACCTCTGAGTCTCTCCAGTGGGCAAGTCAGAACTGTCTGAAAGTCACAGGGAAATGAAGGGCTGAGAATTTCATGCTTTTTCTTTTTATATACTCTTTATTCCTGTAGATCCTATGGGAAGCATAGAAGTTCAGCACAGGGACAGCCAGAAAGATTCAGGGCTGTTTAAATTTGTAGCTTGTTTAAATCCCAAGGTAAGGTAGTTGTGCTAAATTAATCTATGAATCCTCACGTGAGATCTAGAGCCTCTGAGCAGTGCAGATATTTTGAGATGATCTAATTGTGGTTGGAGTGAAGGGAGAGCTTGGGCACGAGTAAGGCTACACTGCGTGCCGCGGTGGGGTTAGCACACAGCGCAGTGCAAAAAGCTGACAGGAGCAACAGAGCCGGGGCACCAGGGGTCAGAGGTGGCTAGGCATTTCTAAAAATCAGTTGCTGGAATCATCACAGGACCCCAGATTTGAAATATTTGCGAGAAAACTGAGGAAGATGTGTGAAGCAAAAAAAATGGGAGTTTCTGGAAGTGGCAGAGGCATTGGAAAGAGCAGGGTACTGCTGCCAAGTAATAGATTAATAGACAGGAGATGTCTCTCGTGGGAGTTTTTCCAGCTCTCACACAGGAATCAGCTAGCTTTGTTTTATAAACTCAGGCAGGACCAGTTAACAGTAATGCCTCTCTCCAGGGCGAATCAGAGGATGGAGGTACTGCCATCTTTAACGCCGACTGGGAAACGGGGGACAGCATTCAGGGTAACCCCAGGCTCCGTCTGGACAACGCTCTTTCGTGAGACCAGCGCTGGCAGAGGCTGTGGGCTGGAAGCACTGCATCCATCCCCACTCCACACCTAGCCTCATGTCAGCGCTGGAAGCACACACAGATTGTCATGGTACTGTCCATTTAATCGGTACAACCCAACAAGGGAACTGAGAGGATCCAATGTACTGCTGGTAAACGTGAAATTTGTAGTATATTGTTATAACCATTTTCATTGGGTAGATTACATTTATGGACTGAAATGGAATTTTTTTGTAAAATTCTTGAGATTACACTTTTGTTTTTACCCCTCTGCATGAAGGTGAAAAACATTGTTTAAATGTGCTGCAGACAGAAAATAAAATGAATCAGCATTTTGCAGTTTGTGACTCCTTCAAGATGTGATTGATCATTGTCCTGTTGCCACAGGTCAACCTCTGCCATAGAAAACTCCAGCTAATCTTCAGCTGCATTTCCTAAACCATTAATAGCATGGACAAAGCTAAGATAACAATGCACGATTTATTTTCCAAAAGCAGCTGACAGGAGGAAATGGACACCAAATGAATTAACTCATTAGAACAGTACAGCACATTTGGAAATTCAAAACAGACTGCCTGAATGATTTAAGTCTAGCACAAGGTTAATGTCAGCCCCTTGCTTAGGTGTGTCAGTGCTGTAATCTAGTGCTCCAGCTTTAGAAAGGCTGATGGGTACACACCCTGGGGCTTGCATGTTAGGGTGAGCCTGGACTTAATTAATTACACGACTAGAATACCACACACAGGTTGTGCATTATGTGCAAGGGCTACACTCACATGCAGGGACACACACAACACACACAGACATACAAACACTTTCTAATATAAACAGAGATTTCTATTATTTGCTTGTTAAGAGGCATTTGTAAAAATAGCAGGTATCTTATAGGCTGTAAATACATTCAGTCTTTAAGAAGCTGCATCTGTATGCAGGGCAGTCATCTTAAGGGAGCAAGGTTTCTCTCATGCCTGATGTATAACCAAAGGAGAATAATTCGGTTTTACCATTTGTCAACAGACTCTGAAGCATGAGTACTTCAGGAAAGGACAGTCTTCGTGAGCGCTGCCTGCTCCACAATGTGTGCTCTCAGATGTCTGAGGTGGAAAGGTCACAGCCACAGCCTTCACAGCACCTCTGCGCAGCTTCGGTCTACACCCACCCTTGATTAGCCAGGGTTACGAGGAAGAGAGGTTAAATGCTTTTGTGTGCAGTCTGTGTTTATCCTGGTGGCATATAAAGAAGAATCCATCATATTAATTATCTCCCTTCTTAAGAATGACATTGTTAGTGTGCAGTACAGATTGAAATAAAATTCCATGAATTAGGGATCTGATTTCATTTTGCAATGATGTTTTACAATGTGTACCGTCCAACATTATATAGTGATAACCCCAAAGAGAGCACACGAGGATTTGCAATGTGTAATGATGTGCGATGTCTTTGGTGCTCAAACTCTTGTTCCTTTGTTTGCATGTAAACCATGGTTGTACTTACTGTCTTGGCAGAAGGCACAATAATTTTCTCATGTCAAAAAAAACCCCAGCTGTACTGGAATGAAGTAAAATTACAAAGACAAGGGCAGAATTACTTTACTTCTAGGGACTGTGTCATATGGTCACAAACCTCCTTTTCCTTGAGTATCTGGGTTTATTGTAATATTCCAATAATCTTCAGAGACGTGTTGAAAATCCCCTTTTTAAACTGTATTGGTCTCTGTCCTTTAACTGAATTCCCCACATACTCATACACACATGCACACACACTCTTAACCTTTTTTTTGTTATGCACCAAAAGGCTGTAGCGGAGCCTCAGGCCACAGCACTTCTGAAATCAAACATGTTGGTGTTTTGTGGGAGCTATCTTGCAAATTCTTGCAGAGCAGCTGTGCGATCCCAATACAAGGCAAGCCTCATGCAACCTGCCAGCTCGGTACACAAACTGGGAGTCCAAATCAGATACAATCCTCTTCCTTTATTTTGTTCTGGCTTAAAAAAGCTCTCTGAGATCAACCTCATTCATGCAAGTGTCCCAAAGAGAAATGTTAGATTTAGCTGACAGATGCATAAAATCTCCTGTTGTCACAGAATTCCCCGGTGTCTACTCAGCACCAGATGTCAAAGAATGCAAATCTGCAGCTGGGTCTGGTGTTCATTTGTGCTCCAAATTCCCTCCTTCACAGCTGTTGTTTTCCACTTCCATGTACAAAGAGCCAAATTTTCAGAAGCAGGAGATAGACCACGGCTCATGTGAATAAACATGTTTCTTTATTTGCCTGGAAAACGCCTGATTGAGTTGAATAATAGTGTATTTGTGAGGGCATATTTGAGTATGCTCACCCACCAGTATTGAAACCAGCCTTGCTCATCTTTTAAAAACAACCTCTTTCAACAGGTTCTCTGGAACTGAAGTTTTCTTTCCAAATGTCTGTTTGGAGGTACAGAATAGGATTTTCATCTTTGCTTAGGCCTCATGGGCACCGTGAAAATAATAATCATAACCACAGTGATACAAAACAAGAGAGATGTGATGATGAGGAACTGCAGAGCACTGTTTTTTCAGTTATCTAGGGAGGAGCTTTGCCGGCCATCCTGTGTCCCTCAGAAAGAGAAGCTCTATCTTGGCACTAGATTTAAACTTTTGTTCTTCCTTGTGTAGTTATGACCAGCCTGCACAGCTTTTGAAATGTAGTCAGTGAGTGCCATTAAAATAATATGTTTGGAAGACCTAAACTGATGTGGGTTTTTTTTCCTTTTTTTTCTGTCTAAATGGATGGAAAATTCGAAACAACAGGTAAAGGTGACTACAATAATCCACATTTGTTTTCCTGAGCTTCCTTTAAATTAATTCAGATTTCCAAGGTTCATCTCCAGTGGCCTGAAGTGTACTTTAGATTTCATTTTCTTAAATGAAGATAAAATGCATATGGAGACCTTTTGTTTCCCCTTACTCATGTAAAGATCTTCGATCCACTGAGTTCTCAACTGTACAGACAGTAATCTTAATCTGACCAAATATTTCTTTTCTTACACTTCTGATTTTCAGCCAAACTTGAGAAAGTTTGTTTCACCTAGGGAGAGATGCATTGCTGTGTTTAAAGTCTTACATGATGGGAGAGGAAAGTACTCAAAACATAGGTTCAAATTTAAACAAAAAGTCCAAAGTGGACAATCATATAAAAATATCAATTTTTAAGCAAAGCACAGCATGCACTTTACCGTTGCAACGTGCCTTATAGCAGACTCCGTTAGTTTCCCAGAATGTTTGTCTCTTCCCAAACTGGTTTTATTGCCTTCAGCTGGAGCGGGATATTTTTGTCTTGGTTTTATGCCCCTCAACGTTTCACTGCCTGCGCCAGACGCAATTCACCTAACAGCACCATCTCCACAACTTCACTGAGACCTGAGGTGGTAAACCCACGCTACAAACTGCAGTGTTGTGCGGATTCCTCATCCAGTACCTGTGAATGGTACAGACCAGCCTCGCTAGAATTACTGCACACTTCTTCAGGTCTTGACCTGGCTTGCCTGCAGCTGCCCCAGCCCTCTCCACAGCACCGCTGCCCAGTACTTCCAGCCCCGGCCCAAGGGCAAGCAGCGCCAGGCCAGGTACCTGTGTCCGCCGTATGAATACGCTTATGTATGTATCTTCACATTGCCAGTACGACTGAATCAGATAAACAGATCTGGCTACAAAATACTGAAAAGTTGACTCCCGAAGTTGCATAAACTGATGCCAGAGGCCTGTTATCGTCGTGAACTGTTTTAACGCAACTTGAATGATAGCTAATGAAACATAGAAGTGGAACAGAGACGTAGTGAGAGTCCCCAGGTATCTCTGTAATTACTAGCTGTGACCATAAGGCAGAGCAACAGTAATGAAAGTGTTAAAAGCACTTTGGGGCAGCCCAGAAGCGTTTATTACTGCTATTATTATATGCATATCCACAATAACCATTTTTCAAAGTAGACAATAGTATCAGTTTAGGAAAACAGTGATTGAAGATAAAAGAAAAAGTGGTGTTTGCTGGTTTTATAGTAAGCAATAGCAGGGATATCCACCTATCAGATAAGAAAAAAAGAGGGAGAAGAGTTTAAAATACTTTGTTTGAAGTGATATGACCCGGAACAAATAGCCTCACTGACATTTTGAGACCAAATAGTCCAAACATCAAGTACATGTACTTCAGATCATGAAGTTGTGACAAGTTCAGCCTGATCTGCTCAAGCAAAGGAGCTAGTGCCCAGGGTGACAGACACTTTTATTTAATTCTGAGTTCCTGAAGTTTATCCTGCATATTTTTACAAGTATCACCAGGTTGTATTTACTTATTTACTTGACTTTGAATATTTTCTAGTGATAATATCCCAATGAAGTGTTTTACACAGTAATTAAAAGTGCATTTGCTCAGTTACATTTTTAGGTTAGTGACTGTTTTCCTGAAAGAAAGGAAGGGAATTACTACCAAGGCAAAAGCAAATAGTTCTGAAATTGATAAAGAAATATATGTTCAGAAATTTAAAAAGCAAAGCAAAGCAAAACAAAACAAAACTACCCAGAGATGACATTTAAATATGATAGTTCATTAAAAGAATGTTTCAAGTATTTAATAAATACTACAGAAAGAGGAAGTGCTGAGAAAGGTAGGGAAGTCGGGGAGATTTTCAAGTGGTCTGCGTCATGAAAAATACATTTAGATCTGTGACTAGAAGATGCTGAGACCCAAACTGTGAGAAGTCAGCAGGAAAACAGTGCTGGCTGCGCCCAGAGGTGCAGGAGGAGGGGGTTTAAAAACCCTGGCTGCGGTTGTGTTTGGAAGGTTTGGGGGGATCATCGTTCTGAGGCAAAGGGGCAGGTGGGCAGCTGTTGGGTAAAAAATGACTAGAATGAAAAGCAATGTCACCTATAAAAACCAGTGGAAAAGAGGGTTACAAGTTTCTGCCGTTGCAAAGGCTTTCATTCACAGGAAGCAAATAAAGGACATTTGTGCGGTGAAAAGGAGTCTGTCTAAGCCTGCCCCCTCCACAGCAAACATCGCTTCTCTTAGAAAGGAAGCGCACGTTCTCAGCCAGCGTCGCTCTCCGGGACTCGATGCGCTGCTGGCGATGGCTGCAGCCCTGGAGCGCGCTGAGGCCCGGCAGGCCCTGTGTGAGAAACAGGCTGTGGAGGATCAGGGCTCGAGGAAGGACCACCGCTGCTCAGTCAGTGCTCACTGTATAAAAGCAGATGCCTTTGGATTAATTACATCGCATGGCTGCTTCAGGTTCAGTATCATAGAAATTTATCTCAGAAGCAATGCTTTCTGCCTGGAAAATAAATGTTTCTACTTTGCTTCATTGCCTAATAGCTGGAGGAGTCCATTATCTTGGGAAAATATTTTTTCCATTTACACTGACTCTTAAATATTTTATGATCATTTTCCTTTCTAGCTTTCACAGTAAATAAAACAAATACATGAGAGACACAAGATGTTAAATAGTCACCAGTGTATATAATTTAGTGTATACATTGAATCCTCACCTATTTCAGTCCTGACTTCCTATAAATTGTACTGTACACTATACTGCTTCCTTCAGTTACTTTCATTTACTTTAGACTGTCAGTGCTTAGTCCGACTACCATTCAGTCTCCATGTTATAAGTACTTCACAGTGAGCTTCAGGAGGCACAGCTTTTAAATGATGTCGCTCCAGGACTTGGATCCTGGAGTTTGAAAGGCATTTAATTATTGCTTCTCTTCAGTGGGGATTGTTGCATTTCAGTCGAATACCTCTGCCACTAACTCACTTTCAGTTAGTTTAGAATCAAACATTATTTTCATCAGTCTGAAAAAGATGGTATAAGACTTTTTTTAATAATCACATGCAATACATTCTGTAGCTCTGCACACAAAATTGCTCACGTAATCCAGCTACATTGCTTGAAAGCAGAGAGGAGAGGGATACTCAAAGGCATCTTAGGGATGCACTGATAGAACTTATCCCTGAAAACTTATTTCTATAGCACTGTTTTGGTTTGCCGCCTCTCTGGTTTTGGCAATCCTGATGAAAGAACGGCAGTAGGATCACCTGCTTTCACTTGCATATATCAGCTGCATGGAAATGCCCAGGTCTGCACAGGGAAACGGAGCCAAGACCTCCTCAGGACACTCTGCTTTCTACACTGAACCGCTCCAGACTGGGTTGTAGGTACTAGGCGGTGTCCTTGTTGCATATGTAAAGCACAACGTGCATGCTTGATGTCATACAAGTAAAGGGATGATCAGCGTAACAATCACAAATGCTGCACATTCAGTTAAAAAAAACCCCAAATTTTGTAACACTGTAGGAAAAATACATCTAGGCTTACTATGGTCTACAAAATCTTGTAAAATCTGGCTTGGTTTTTTTGAGTCTCAAGTTGAAAACACTTTGAGGAGACATGCTTCTCACTTTCTGAAATGGAAAAAGAAAAGTAGGCCCCTTTCATACACGATATTTTGACTATGAAAGTCAAAAAGTAATTAGTCTCTCTGGAAAAACTCATCCTTTTCCATAAAATCTCTCTCTTCATTTTGCTGGTGCAAAATACACATAGATATTGAACAACATGTTTCAGGAACTTCTCCAACCTTGTGAAATAGCTACTTTTACAATGTGTAGGATATATATCTGACATCAATTTTCAAAGGTCAGGTTATGAAATATTATATTACTACAATATATTAATTGCACCCACCAACTGTCACCATCTGTACACCTCCAACTAGGCATCACATCATTAACATTTTTTCTCTGAAAAAAAGAAAAAAGAAAAATACAGTTAAATCTTTTTACAAACTACCGTCTCTGAATCTTGCAAGCTTTAGAAATTTGGTCTGTTTCCAAGGAGTAGTTACAAAAGAGGTGAGATTTAAGGCTAGCCTCAGAGCTGGGCAAATAAGCTTTTGTGTAAAGTACATGAACTATGGGGCACTGGAACTAAGGAACTTGGGATAAAATCAGCTAATAAATTCAGCCAGAAACAGAGACTGACTGGGGAGAATAAAAAGATCACAGTATTTTAGTTTCATATTTTCCCTTTGAATGAAATTCCTTATTTTGAAAGCACTGAATATTTTGTGATGATAGCTTTTAAACAAAAGATTTGACATCATGTTTTTAAACACCACTTTTAATTACTGATTTTTTATTTTAATAAGGTAATCAAAAAGAGTTAGTCCAAAATCTTACAACAGCCTTTTGATCTTTAAAAAATAAAACAAAGATCCAAAATGGGCTTCCCAAAACTCTTAGAATTAGTTTCTCCTCTGAACAAAAATGTTTGCTCTTCAGATGACTTTCTCCTAACGAAGCGTAGGGTGTATAATCTGCTGAGCTGCAGCTTGCGCTACAATTGCATTTACTTTTTAGAATGTTTTCTGAAATGTGCTTTATAGATGTATTCATTTGACCTAAATTTTACCTAAATCCCTGGGCCTGTTGTCTCTTATTGGCAAACTCTAGACCTTCAGAGACACCTTGTTAATAGGGAGCACTACTGCTCAAAAATTTGGCTGGAGGTTAAGCTGTTTGAAGGTGGTCCTAGATTTATTGCAATTCCTTACATTAAACTTTCAAAAGTATATATATAATGTATAATATCTAATACAATGCTCAACATATTTTTTTCTTGGCAGTTCATACAGTTCATTTATGTCTTCACTAAATGAATAGAAATATTTACAGGAATGTTTTCTTAGACTGTTTATTAAACCATCATACTGGGGAATTGTATATCACGAGCACACTCGTGAAGTCATACTGCGAGGCATGACAGTGGTGCTATTATGAAGAGGAATAGAACGTATCCAAAATTTATATATATTCAGTGAATACTACAGAATGTTTGTTTTTTGCAAGCCTGGACAGACAAGTAACTCTGTTTATAATATTAGAACTTAATTCTCTTTCTTTCAAAGAGTGGCAGCTTGCCATAGTAAATAGAAAACTGGAGCCCCTGAGTGCCAATTGCACCACTTCTCTTCCACATCACCCGGAGATAACACGGCTTTATTGCCACAGGCCGCCATGACTCATGTTTTAGTTGATGTACGTTCTCTAGCTAACACGTATCAAAGGTTCACACAATATAATGGACAAGCTCTATTTTCCTAAAGCAGAGAAAAGTACATGCTTTCTGGGTAATGTTGGAAAGATCTGGGAAATTACATTCTTTGTGCTCTTGAGTTTCTACACTGAAAACATTTCCACACTGCAATTCAGGGTTGGCCATAACTTCACTGAAACACTAGTCAAGGAAATAACCTCAAAATAGTTTAATTGCTTTTCCAATATTTATTTCAGTTTATATCTTGTGTTCTTATTTATAGAAATTAATATTAATCCACTCTATCACATTAGATATCCAAAGCAACATATTTCTTAACATTCCTTTCACCCCATACCTAGTAATCATCACACAAAGACTGTCCCATAACTTCATTCTTGCTTTCCATCCCTTCCTTCAACTCCTGAAAACGGGTAAAGGAGATGAGAGACTTTTCAGCATGCCCTGAGGGAGAAAATAATCCAGGATTAAGGTCAAGAGCAATTTCTGAAGTTGAGGAGGGCACATGAAAAACCATTTTCCTCCAGTCCCAGAAGTCGCATAGGTATAGCTGCAATTTAAATTCTTCCACAGATGGGCACTGAGGTACAGTGCTCTGAGTGCTGAGGAAGCAAAACCCACTTATTTCTTCAGACCAAATTTTTCTTTAGGAGGGGTGTTTGTTTAGATTGTCCAGGTCATCTGAATAATTGGGATTCTCTGATATTTCTATCCCTCACCAGGCTAAGAAATATGCAAACTGTAAAGGAAGAGATATTATAACCTTAATATTACTTACTTGCATTATTTATTTGTACCCTATTGCTGTTTGTTGTTTTTATGACTTCAGCTTAATGCAAAAAGTACTTTTCAGATAGTACTCATGCAAGCAAAATCCCTCTAGCTCACCCAAGTTCTGCTTGAATAGAAGTAAAGGAACAAGTCTTTGTCCTCTTAACCTGAACTGCTCCATCTTTCCTACATATTCTCAGATCTATATGACAAACAGTGCTATTATAAACAGGAAAAACTACCTACTGAGAGTAAAAAGGATGCAAGCTCAGAGTACTGGATTTGTCACGCTGGAACTTAGCCCCACTGTATTTCATCTACTCTCTGACAGAGGCCTCATCAAGATATCTCTGCAGAAAGCAGTATCATCACTCTCAGTGGCTACAAAAATTCTCCAAAGTGCATCTGAGTGGTGTTTATTCTCACAGAGTGCTTGGGATGGAGACACATTAATTACTCTAAGTAGAAGCAAGCGAACAAGAATACCATCAGCCAGTTTTCCTTGCTCTTTATGTTGTTTTGTTTTCCCAAGTCTTATCACTAGAATCTGCTTAGTTAGATAGACAGAATTGTTAGGGATTTACAGAAAAAGTCTAAACACTGTATGGCATCACTTAATCTATATCAATTCTCTTGACATGTTTCAGAAAGGGTAGAGCTTAGCTTTACCTCAGTGTCAAAGATGGCCTTCAGCTTTAGCAAGCCCTATCTGAGCGTGTGTCACGCGTGAGTCCCCAGAGAGCACCTTCTCTTCTTTCATCCTCTTATTTCCAGCTGGTATTCACTGCAGTTTAGCTTCTAGGAATCCCACCTGCAAGAGTGAAATGAAGATCATAAAATCATAGAATCATTAAGGTTGGAAGAGACCTCAAGGATCATCCAGTCCAACTGTCTCCCCCCCACCTATTACCCACTAAACCATGAGAGTTTTGACTTGTTTAGCTCCCTGCATAACCCAGCGGACAAACCTCTGTGTTTTATGAAAACACAAATGCATGAAGCAAAGTATGTCTGTTCAACACTGACTTTGTTTATCTTCTGTGGCTATGTTTCGCTGTAAATTTAGGATCTAAATACTCAGTTTGAATCCAGGCAGGCAGAGGCCTGCACTTATACTTTTTTTTATTACTACAAAAATAATTTTCCTACACCTTGATCCACTTACTAATCTTACAATGACTTTTTATGCAAAAGAGATTTAGTTTTAAGCTAAATTTTATCTATTTAACATATAATCATTTATCATAAAAGTTTATGATAAATCTTACATAGCTTAAGATAACTGGTAAACAAAACTATACCATCCTCCCTCTCAGAAACATAAATCAGCAGTGTATGTTGGCCTACATTAATATATGAGCACCTCCATCATTCCTCAGTGTCGGGTGCCTTTTCCTTGACAGGATCTTTTCCCTACCTCTGCTGCCTTCCAGTGGCTCTATTGCCTTTCAGCTGTAACCTGCTCTTAACTGCATTCATTCTGTCTTCTAGGATCTTTGGTCCTTTGGCTGTATTCATAACTCTCGTTTTACCCTCATTCACCTTATTTACTTTATGATGAACACTGAGAGTGGAGGTTACACAAGCTTCTCCCAGCTTCCCCTTTCATTTCCTAATTTGAACTGTTTCTTTAGAGAGGAAATTGAAAGGAACTCCATTTCTGGAGTACTTCCACATGGTCAAACATCCCAACAGTCAAGATATCTCAAATTCTTGATCTATCTGGTAGTTCTCACTGTTATTTCTTTGTCATGCTTCTGTACCAAAAAAAAAAAAAAAATAAATTCTACTTCTGGCTACAAAAAGTCCTTTTTTCCCCAAGTATTTCTCTCCAAGTACGGCATCATTCCTCACCTGATCCAATGGAAACATCACAGTGTCATCAACATGTGAAGCATGGCTTCAATACCATTAGCAATCCCACAGCCTTGTCCCACTCTTTCATTTCCTGCATCCATTTGGTAACAACCACCTTAACAAGAAAACCCAACTCTCTAGAGTTGTCTCTTCCCATACTTGTGTGAATGACTGTCTTCTTTCAGACTGCAGATAAGGTAAACTTCTTAGAGAACAAACAGGAAATTTTTTATTAACAGAAGCATATGAACAGTGTAACTCTCTTGATGAAGCTCAGACAGGGTTCATTATGCAGACAATACAAGCTATTAAAGCAGAAAAACAAAATTAGCTGTTGTATCATTCAACTGTGCCTGTGCCAAAACAAGAAGTAAATCACTGAAGCTCTGTATTATGCATGAGGTATACAACATTGTTGAAAATTGATTTTTTTTTTAAATTATAAAAGGGCATTTGCACAGGAGTGAGACGTGATTTTAAATTCTTAGCCTAATATCATTGCTAATTTTAATTGCTGTTAGAAGAACCTTGTTTTCCTCTAAGGCATTATGTAAAGAATCATTCTAGCCCAAATATGCATGGGAAATGTTTAAGAGCCATTACAGAACAAACAATGAATATGAAAGCAACAGCAGTAAACTAGCAAATATCCCTAGCTATGATGCCAGGACTTGGCTGTTTAGCTATCAAGCAGACGTTAACAGATGATAGATAAGTAATTATTCAACAAAGTTGGATGAAAAACGCTTAAATGCATCCAAATAACAATGCAAAATGAAATCTAAAATTTGATGAATGGGAAAAATTACACATAACATAAGAACATAATTTCTGTGTAATATCCTTAATTATGAAATATTAACACTTCAGCATGCAAGGTTTTAGCAGCAGTTTGGAATCTCATTTATGAAACCGAGTCCTACACATTTACATATAATTGGATCCATGCAAAAGATTCCAGCCTGGGCTGAGAACAGCCTTTGGCACGCAGGCGGGGGAAACAGCACAAGGGCCACCACATCCTCTGTCTTGCCTAGGCACTTTTCTGCTCAGCAGCAGAGCTGTCCTGTAGAACAATAGCAATAGCCAGAAGCTCTTGTCACCTTACAGGAGGTGGCCTGTGCAGGAAGGCAGAAAGGGTCTTTAAAGGCCCACCCTTTTCCTCTCCTGACCTCAGGAAAGCCCTGCTCATTGCTGAAGGGAGAGTAATGGCACTGGTGAAGGACAACGCATGGGATCCCCAGCGTGGTGCCGGCAAGAGATACCGGCACACAGATAAAACGGAGTGCTTTGCGATGGATGGGGATTTTAACACATCTAACTAAAATACATGACATTGCAGAGAAAAAGGAAATGTTACATTTTAAGGAGCACGTGAGTAAGTGTGATTGAATAATGAGAAAGAAAAACGCAGCAAAAACAGAGAGGGATGAACATTCAGCTAAAACCAGTGGAGAGATGCAACAAGAAAGATATTTATTAATGCTGTCAAAGATATAAGCAGATGCTGTCTTCACTGGAAAATAAAAAAGCAAATAACAAAGAGCAAAAATATTTTTAATCAGGTTCTCTAAGCAAGCGTATCTTCTCATAACGATGGGAATCGGAATAAACCAGTGGATGTAACCAAATCCAGCATCAAAATCTTGATCATTGTGACAGCAGAAACTCAAATGCCTTCTTCATAAGTATCTCCTGTAAAGTGTATTACTAAATGAGGGAATATACTATATTGAGGGAATATATGAGGGAATATACTATGAGGGAATATACTATATAATATGAGGGAATATACTATATAATAAATGAGGAAATATACTATATATACTATATAAGGGAGTGGAACATCTCCCTTATGAGGAAAGGCTGAAGGAGCTGGGTCTCTTTAGCTTGGAGAAGAGGAGGCTGAGGGGTCACCTCATCAATGTTTATAAATATGTTAAGGGTGAGGGTCGGGAAGATGGAGCCAGGCTCTTCTCGGCCTCACTAAGCGATAGGACAAGGGGCAACGGGTGCAAATTGGAGCATAGGAGGTTCCATGTTAATATAAGGAAAAACTTTTTCACTGTGAGGGTGACAGAGCACTGGAACAGGCTGCCCAGAGAGGTTGTGGAGTCTCCTTCTCTGGAGACATTCAAAACCCGACTGGACGTGTTCCTGAGTGATGTGCTCTAGGTGGCCCTGCCTTGGCGGGGGGGGTTGGACTAGATGATCTTTCGAGGTCCCTTCCAACCCTTGTCATTCTGTGATTCTGTGAATAAGGAAGCGGGAGAAAAAGAATATAACACAGAGCCCAGCTCAATAGCCAAAGCATTCCCCAATGAAGGATCTTATTTGTACTATTCTGCAATATAAACTCAGAGAACTATCCAAAGTAGACAGATTTTAGGGTAATTTGTGGATCAATTACTTACTTGTTAACACTGTTGTGAAGAACACTTTGGACAGTGCACAAACATTTGCCCAAAACCACAACCAATTTGGGTTTAATAGCAGAGAAGCGCCTGTAGCCAAACAAACATGTAGGCCGTATGTAGAACAATTTCACAAAACTAATAACTATATTGAGTCAATTTATAATCCGTTAATTTGAAGTAAAAGTATAGTTTAAAATATCCCATGAGACACGTAGGTACTAGAATTTTTGCTGCATGCTCTGTGTTCTAACTGGCAGGAACAATTTGGTAAAAACAATAACATTTTAATTAGTGACAAAACAAGGAGGTAATATAAAAGACACACTGACAAGTGAGAACAACAAATCGTGGCAGTATAGTCTGAGAAGCAACAAATAGAAAACAAAGTATTGGTCACAGTAGTCGCAGTGCTTAATTTTGAAATGTTTAAAGGTGTGAGAACAAAACTGAATATTGATATAAACATTTTTTTTTCTGACTGAGCAACATAAATTTTTTTCCTCTGTGAAAGGGTGAAAAAATATTTAGACAGTCAGGTTAAACACAAAATCCTTAGATCATAAAAACATCTGATTTATGTTTTTTATCATAAAGATGTTATTTGTATATAAATACAGACTGATTGGTAATGGCTGGAAAAGAAGTCTGTACACCAACTCATTAATTGCTTATCAAGCATTAACTTGGAATTGTAGTTCACTATTTCAGAACGTTTCTAGTGGAAGGTTACTTATATCGTTTGACATGGATATGCACATCTTCTGCCATCCTTCGTGGCTCAGTGCTTTGCATATTTCACAGGAATATAAGATTGGAAGCCCCCCTCCTTTACTTACTAAATACATTCCCTGCTGACAAAGACAACCATGTGAACAGTTTGCTATCATTCAGTTATTATTAGAGACATTAGACAGCTTCCTCTTTCTTTTTTTAATAATATTGTCCAGGGAAGCTCTGTAAGTCTCATTATGTTAGGTTCACTGCCAATGCTCATGAACAAAGGGGAAAGACGTACAATAAAAACAAAACCAGTTATCTTTTAACCACATGTGAATTCCTGGCATGGCTGAAGTTAACGGGTGCCTTGCCATCGGGGTGGGATTCTGCCATTACAGAAAGGGGCTGTTCTCACTCGTTCCGGCTTTTCTCATTTAGGAATCAGAAGCAGGAGAGCAAGGATGGGAATATAAAGCTAGATTCATAAAAAGATTAGGGTCAAGCATTTACACACTGAATCTAAACCTCACCTACCTGAAGCCTTCACTCAGCAGTTCCTTGCTCCAGAAATGCCTGCATTTCCAGATACCTAAATTTTGCCAATAAAATGTCTGGGACACACCCAGAATTGGTTATGTCCTCGAAGAGAATTCCCAGATTATAGAAGTGCCTTCATCTTTCCCCCTTGGGAAGCCATATGCAACATGTCTTCTCAAACAAAAAAAAAACCCAAACCCCAAAAAAGCTGTTTCTGTTTCCTCTACAAAATTAAGAAAAAAGTACTGTATCTTTTGTCTTCACTTTTTAATGTCTTCATCATTTATTACAAATTTGGAGGACGACTTGAACTACATCACCCACTTCCCAGGGGAATATATTATCCCCATTTCTCAAAAATTCTATAGTCTTCTTAAACTGTCTCCACTTTGCATATAGCAATGTGAGAGGAGTTCAAAGACTGGAGAGATCTGAACAGTCTAACTCCATTCAACTACCTCATACAATGCACAAAAGTTCCATCAGAAGAAACTATAAAACCCACTCTCAACTCTCCCCACACTGCCACGTCCAAAGATGGAAATCCAAGGTTGAATACGGCAGAGAGTGTTTCACAACACTGAATAAATTGTATTGGATCTGCCTCTTGCCTGCTTTAGGGATTTCTGAGAAAGGGCAGCTAATTTCAGGAGAGAGTTACTGAAGATGGAGAGCCTTGGCTGGTTTTTTTAAGGAGTGAGGCTTATGCTCACTTGGGATTTCTTGTTATCATTGCATGCTGGCAAGTGGCTCCCATAAACCCCGCTCCTGCACACCTTACTCTCCATTTACATAGCATAATTGCCTAATTGCTGATTTCTCCGCACTGAGAACATGGTCCCTGAAAATTCTTTAACTGATGGAGGATACAGGCATATCCTGTATAGATAGAGTCCTATATAGAATTTCTTCCTGTCACTCTTTAGTTCTAAATTACTAATCTTCCTGATCAAATGGGATACAATAATGCCAGTGTGAAACTGGACTGTTAGAATATTTTTCTGGGGAGGTAGTACTTCTGGGACTTGCATAAATGTTCTTGTATTCATGAAAACATGGAGTTGACTAAGTACTTTTGGACCTAAAACCCCTATTTCCCTTATACAGAAGAAGTCAGGCAGACTCTCGAAATAAGCAAAAAATGTCAGCTTGAAAACCTGTTTGAACTGACAGGTTAAGGTAAAAGATGCCTGCATCTGCTGTCTTCGGAGCACAAAATAAGGCTTTCACTTTCCAGCAGACAGTGATTTTTCTTATACATTTAATTGTGTTGTGCAACAGTATTGTTGAGTTCACTTTTACAGAGCCGGTTTGTGGCAAGAGGCAGGAGTTCGCAACCTTCCTCCTCCTGAGTTTTCACTTGTTCTACAGATGTCATGCTTTAAAACAAAAATCTCCATCGTTACACCTGAACTTTGTGTCCTGTGATTTTATCTCTGACTGCGGACATCTTGGCTCTTGATCTCTTGTTTCTATCTTAATTAAATGGAAAACAATTACTCAGAGTAGCCAGTTATCTGGATTGTTTCCATACAGACAGATCTGGAAACAGGAGATTTTTTCTCCGTTTGGCTCTCACTTCTGTTGCTTTGAAGCACAACTGAGATAAATTATTTTCTGTTCTCTGTCCATAACATAATATTTGAAAGTACATCAGTCTCCTGTAGCATTACCTGTATGGGGACACACAGGCTGTTACAATGGTTACAAGAGCCGGCGGAGCAATGCTGATGGTAAAGAAGAGTCTAGAGTACTCTTACATATAGAACATAGTGCTAGAAAATGGACCAAACAATTCTCAGTGTAGCAAAGACATTAATAAACCCTCCATACTCATGTTGAAATTAGAAGATCTTTTGCTTTGCTGATCAATTAATCTTTTTCAATGCTGTTACTGTTCCCATTCCTTCAAAAAGCAGATCATGAAGTGGACGTGATTTGTAAGATATAAATACAACAGCATCCTTATGCCTACCATGTTAGTTTGGTACACAGACATGTGCCTCATTTAAACACTTCTGAACACTTTTAAGCACTTCTGAAAACAAACAGGAAATGTTTTCTCAGAAAGCAAAAAGGAAAAGCTGAAAGACTATTTCATTATCACCAAACCAGAAGATGCAAAACTGGTACAATGCAGAAGTCAGAAGAGTCGCTGAGATCTAGGTTTCTGAGAAGCAATCTGCATTTACCAGATTTTGGGGTGGGTTGAAATAGATTTTCCTTAAGTAATGAACCCCCCCCCCCCCCCCCCAAAAAAAAAAAACAACCAGAAAAAAAACCACCACCAAAAAAACCACCACACCAAAAAGACTTCTAAATTCATAAAAGTCAGTTTTCCTTACAAAACTGAATCCTTTGCTTTTTATACCCAGGAAAATAAAAGTAGTTGAATCAGGCTAAATAAAAATGTTAAAAAGTTCATAACAAGCTCTCCATTTGTCTTCCATACATTGCAGAGGGGCCTTCTTGTGTCCAGGCTGGTGACAGCCAGTTCAGTGGCATTCTGGAGCAAAGAAAACTGCACAGTCTCCTGCAGATCCCAGGAAATTTCTCTTTTCTTACCTACAGATGCTTCCTGCCCCTCTTGGATGTCTCTTGGCCTGAATAGCAGCGCCCGGCTCATGCTGCAAACCTCTCTGCTTCTCCCACAGGCTCCAGGCAATGAAAGTATTGCTCTCCAGCTGTGCCCAGATGCTCCCACAGGAAGGAGTCATCCTCCTCCTCCTTCAGGTAGTGCCCTGACTCAGTCACCCTTTTACCTTTTCCCCAATGTACAAGCTAAGAACAAACCACCCAGACAGATTCTGCCCATAACAGCCCCTTGCTCTCTGTCACAATTTTTCAACTTGGACAAAGAAAAAAGAGAAAGGAATAACTGGAAATAAGACAAATCACTGCAGGCTGCTACAAGCTAAAAAGAGTATTAATGGCTGGAGATATCCATTAATTTATCTGCGAAAGGAGTGAGATGGCCGCCCTCCCCAGTTTTCATAGTATCTTTATGCTGTGAGCATTGCAGGTCAAATGAAGAAAAGGCCGTCATGCCACGGTACAGAATAGGCATTAAGGTCTATGCTTGTACCAGTCCTGTTGATGTACATGATATTGATGGTTTCTTCAAACAGCAGTGAAGCCTTTGGTCAGTGGCCTTTGCTGTGCATGCACCACCTCTGTGGATCCACCAGTGGGAGAGCTTTGACCTCTAGAGCAATCAGAGCAGACTGACTTTTTGTCCACCTTTGCTTATGCTTATCCCCCTTTAGCACTATTTGGGCTGCATCTCCTTCCAACCAGATGTGCTGTCACTCAACCCATGAAAATTCCTGTGTTTGGGCTTTTCAGTTCAAAGTGTACAAATAAGGAGATGTCCTTCTCAATGGCCACCAGTGCAATACTACTGCTATGCAGTGTGTCTAGAGAACAATATGATGGATTTTGGGACATGAGCAGGTGCTGGACACATGTCCTGGTAGACAGATTTCGGTGCAGCCCCCTGCCAAACTGTCTGGGAGACACCCTAAAGTGAATTATCAGCTGGGCCTGGATTTACATTTGGGTGAAATGTAAATCAGGGTTGGAACTAGATGATCTTTAAGGTCCCTTCCAACCCAAACCATTCTATGATTCTATGATTCTATGAAAAAATTGCCAGCTTCTGAAGGGAGGTGGGCATGGTGGCTCATTAAGGGAAACGAGGCCCAGAAGCGGAAACAAGGAACAAGTGAGATAGTGTGAGAATACCTTCACGTTCCCCAACGTTAATGCAGGCCTTCATCGTGCTCATGAGGCAAATTCATACAGTACCAGAAAACCTAAGTCTTAACTACCACTGTCACACATCTTCTGTCTCACATCAGTTCTTGCAGCACGCATACGGGATGACAGAATCCCAGGGCACTCCCAGGGTGCTGGGGCAGGGTCTGGCAGCCTGTTCCATTCCACCATCCCAGCTGGGGGCTATCAAACCCCTACCCTGGCTCTGACTTTAATTCCTGGCAGGGGCTCCCTTTCATCAGTGAAAAGAAAATAATGTGTTGCCCCCAATGGTCAATTCCCCCTTTCTCCCTGGAGGGTCCTACAAAATGCCATAACAAACTTGTCTCCTCAAATATTGGGTTTCCAAATGATAATTCCAACCCTAAATTCAATCTTAATTATGTTCAATTAGATATGGCCTCTATTTCCAGTAATATCTTCAAGAAATTGCCCTTTCCAAACATGTGTAGACATTGCATGAGAGCAGAATATACTGTAGTTTTGAAGCTTTAGATTTCTGAACTTTAAATTTACTTCCAATCCTGAACTTAAACTTAGTTATCAGCAGGAGTTCCTCCTAGTGTTCTCCTCTATATTACTTAATAATTTTGGAAAGGTATTATTTTATAGTATTTATTACTATCCATAAATATTAATTCTTTCTGGCTTTGTAAATCATAAAAAGTACAAATCTTAATGCAAAAATTAATTATATGAATGAATTGAAGGAAGCCCAGAAGTAAATGAAAACATAAAGGATTGGCTCATCCAACCATTTTCACTATTTGTATTTATCTAGACTCCCTACAATGCAAAAGTTACAGAGGTTCCTTTCAGCATTAAGCCCGAAACTTTAACCTGACCTTCAGTCCTAATATTAACATTAACACCAGCAGTGAGCACAGCAACGAAAGTGAAAGAAAAGCATACTCCCGTAGAGAAACATGTCATCTTTTTATTTCCCTAGTCCCTGGAGAATCCACCCATAAACTGGGAACAGTAAACTTTTAAATTCCTTCCCAATTCCTAATACTAACCCTAGGCAGTACAGCTGTACAAATCTAGACTCTGCAAGACAACGCACAATATTGATCCTTTCCAAAACCTGCCCGTTTCCAACCATTTGGGGATAATAGGATGCAGCAAAGGTCTGGGCTTTTAGGAAGGAATGTGTTGGGAGGGGAGAATGTCACTTTACCTGAAACCTGACCTTAGTCCTAAATTTAAAGCAAGTAAGAGCTTTAACCTAACACACAGCCCACCCTTAGCCCCCATCTTAGTTATAATCCGGGATGCATCCAACCAATAAAACACACAGCATTTGCCTTTACCAGCACCTGTTAATCTTGCCTGCTGAACTCTCTGCAAGCCACACAGAATGTGTTATAAACTGGGGTCTTGAAAATCCACTTCTAAACTCTATGTCTGACCGTAATCATTTGCAGGGTTAAGAGGATAACAAAAGAGCACATCCACCCTTCCACCCTGCCATCACCTGCCCTCTTCCTAACTCTGTCAGATCACCAGAATGGACGTGAACAAATATCTTGAAGCCTTGAATTCTCAAATCCCGGCAATAATAATTGCATTAATTAAACACACAAACAGTAAAGAAGGATATAGAGCATTTACCCATTTCTGCCATCTTCCTGATTCTTCACCCCGCTGAGAAAACAAACTCCAATTCTCTCTTACACTCCCAAACCCAGCTCAAAACGTACCTTGAAGTTTAACGTTGGCTAGCACACCCAAACAAGCAATGGCCCTTTCTGATTGTCCTTTTCTATACATGCGGGCCCCAGAAGCTTTGCACTCTGACCCTTACACAAACAATACACCACTTTTTAATTATTTCCAGCAGACAAATGTGAAGATCACAAATTCCCAGCAGATTTGTCTCTACAGGTTAGTCCCAGCAGATTAAGAAAAATCGTCCCCAATAGTCTTTATTCTCCTCCCACTTGCGTGGGACCTACAGAATCCTGCAATGCACCTGGCTCCTGAATCTGCAGAAACTCCGAGGTTAACCCCAGTCCTAATTCTGCTTAATGCCTGGGACCTATAAAGAACACAAAAAGGCATGTTAAAGTATTCCCTTTTGTCAGGATTTGTTCTTTTCCTAATTCTGAGGAACTTGATAACTTAATATTGGCCACGCTGACAGAACCAGGGAAAATAATAAAATGTAACATTGCCTTAGTTTATGATTAACTGTGATCCAGTTAAATAGGATTTTTTGAAAATAAATATCTCTTTTTGGCATAGATTTTTTTTCACTGTTTCTACCCCTAGACAGCCTGGATTGTCAGCACCTCAGGAGAATGAGCTGGATGGTGAAGAAAAATGTTTTAAATTAATACATTTCAGAGAAAAGTTGATAACTACTGAAATCAACTTTTACAGATACTTTATCAAGAAACATATGTTAATCCTTTTATTAATTTTTTTAACATAAATTAATATAGGGTTCTACAACCTCACAGGATTTCTGTGCTACAAATTTAAAAGTGCTCTTCACCAGAAACGATAAAAGGAAAGTATTACACAAAACCTGTTCCGTTATTAGGAGTTTAATTTTTGGAGCAGCCGTTCCGACGTCAGTTACTGCGCACATCTGTAGCTTCATATTTAATGCAAGTTCTCCACCTAGTGGGGTAATTTTTAATGCACCAAAGGATCACAAGTCTTCACATGTCATCATTTTTATTTCTGATTCATTAAAGGACTAATAGCAACAGTTCCCTTACACAACATTTTATAAATATTTAAGCTATACAATCATTCTTTCCAAAATTAAAACTCATTTCACAAAGTGACTGAAATATTTATGGTAGCTTCAGAAAACATAAAGACCGAGAGAACTATATAAGAAAACCCAGTCACAGCCGTCAAACTGCATCCACAGACTTATTTCAACAAAAGAAGCCCAGATATCTTGTTCATCTAGGTCTTGGTAGCTGAGCAAAGTTCTGGTTTTTAGAAAATGCTACACACTTCACAAATATTAACACCAATCCTGTTCTAAAGAAAATTTTAGAGCAGGCAACATACCTGCTCATATAGCATAGACAAAACAAACCCATCCAGGTGCCAGAGTGAAAAGTAGCTATTTCAGCAACCTCTCATGGGACACAGTAAATTCCAAGTCACCCGAAGTTCTTACTTTGAGGCTGGACTGTAAAATATGTATTCTGGTCTGACCACTTATGCACGTGTGTACGTACATGATGCAGGAATTCCGGGAGAAAGGAGAAAGAGCATTGCCATGCAGAAAGTCAAACAGGCTGAACATAATCGTCCACCCTGATTAAACATATGAATCATGATAATATTCCTTGCTCATGTTAGGGAAGAACAGCCTCTTGGGAAAAAAGATGCAAAGGTAAGAAGTGCTCATACAAAATACACATGTGCACTTCAGACCTACTAAAACTCAAGGTGGCCCCAGCTCCAGTACCTGTAATCACAACTGTAGTGCGCAGCACACAGAGATAAACGTCCCTTCAGACAGGTTCGTCCTGAGCCACTTCAGAAGACAAAGGTCAAAACTGAGGATATGAATTTCACCTCCACTCTTACTGGCGACGAGCGCGCTCCCAAAGCAATTGGTGTAATGCACTGAGCTCCTTGCATGACACATTACTTAATAATTGCATGGCTGCATTTCAAGTCACCTTCAGTTCACAGCAGTTTTTAGCTGTGACTTGACAGTAAGACTGGGTTACAGTTATCCTGCACTCGAGATAATGAAGGTATAGATTATAGTAGAGAGCCCACATCAGACAAAAGAGGTCACACGTCCCGACTCGATAGAGATCAACATTATAAACTTGATCTCATATAACATGAGCATCAGAAAGGTGCCTTGGCTCGCTCAGCGCACTTACCAGAACTCAATTTGCCAGCGTTGGAGATCATATTCCCTCGAGCTGATGAACTTCCAGTTTAATATTTCTTACTGCACCGGCTGACTCCGCCACGGCACCAAGCCTTGCAGGCGCAGGTAGGCTTCCTTGGGTAGCCTCGCTGTCGGCCAGCGCACCGTCTCACGCGCGCACTACGCCGCTTGCACAGCAGCAGCAGGCAGACGTCCCTGCTGCACAGAAGGGGAAACTGAGACAGCAAGAGGCTAAGACTTATCTGAACGGATCGCAAACAAGCTGCAGCGGAGGAAAGGGACTTAAGTGAAACGTTTTCCTGTATGCTAATAAAGCATAGCCTTCAAAAACAGTGCGTTATCCTTCTATGCAGGAAGATAGTACTTAACCCAGCACAAGGGATTTCTTAATGCTATATTTGGCAGCCTAAACACAGTATCCCGCAGGGTATGACACCAGGCAGGAAAAACAGGAGAGTTTCCTTGTGATCATGGGATATACGCATGTAATACTGTCTTTTACAGTGCCCGAGTTTCACCGGTGGCACAAACCTTAGCACATTAGTTTTGGTGTATTTACGCTTTGAGAAAAGCTTTTTTTTTTTTTTTAAAGTTACTGATCTCCCCGAGCTCCCACCAAATTTTGGCCACCCAGAACCAACTTCAGTACACTTTTTACTGTGATCCAAGTTAGTGATCCATCAAAAAGCAAACCCTTCTTTCTCATTTCTGGAGATCAGAGTGCAGGCTTTAAAAGCCCAGTAGGTCTTGAGTGGAAATAAAAGGGTTAAATTGGAGAACTCTCCACCATCACCTCCCCAACTGGAGCCTGCAAGGAATACAAGCGTATAGCAAAGGTTAGTGGTGAAGCTAACAGGTCCCAAAAGACCGTGCTAAGAAAGGTCCTCACCTCCTCAGCAACCTTTGCTGTAAACCTTTCATTTTGTTCTCAGTGCACACGGTAAATTTTGTGACCCTACTTATTGCAGAGGGCTCAGGGAGCAGTGATGGCATGCTCAGCAAGTGCGCGTGCCCAAAGCCTGCCTGCCGGCCCTTGGCGTGTGCCAGTACTCATTTGCATGGTGGAAATCAAAAGAATATTGCTTAACAGGGGCTGCCACATGCTACGGTGCAAATACACCGAGCACAATGACAAGGAAAGATCAGACTTAGCAGTAAGTAAGTCAGACCATATGAGCAATCTGGTTGAAGCAGGAGGGCAAATTTCATGACCCCTCTTCACTGTTCTCCTGCCTACAAACGTGCTTTCTGCTCTTCGGTTGCAGTTACGCTGGCCTTTTTCCAACACACTGCTTTTCAGTTTTCCTTCTTCAGTGCCAGTAGTCTACTGATTTCATCTGCTGCTCCTGCTTATGAAGTTCCCTTTATTTCTTCCTGAGAATCAATAAATATTACTGTCCTTTAGAGGCAGGAAAATAGACTGGGTAATGATGTTCCCTGCTTGCCAGGTTCCTTCCACCGACATTGCAACAACAAGTTTTCTGGTGATGAGCTAGAAAACCTCTGCAGTAATCTTCCATCCTGCTGTCCACAAAGGAGGGAGTTCACGTGCTATATGTTTATATACAATTAAGTCCTAAATTTTCACAGTCTGACTGAAATTTGTTTGTTATCTGAATGACAACTGACCTTCGGTTCCTTGCTAAAACACAAATAACCAGAGGGAGAAAAGGACAGCCTCAAGACGTTTGAAAAAAATACGCTTAATTGAGAAGTATGCCTTAATTTTTATACATGTTCACACACGGGTGGCTGAGAAATCTCGATACTGGGAAGTTAGTCATTTATAAGGATGTAGCGATGAGGCACCGCTTCAAGAGTAAGAACTAATGCAAGTGCACAGGTCTGGTTTGGTTTTTTTAAACTTCCTTATGGAATTGCACGACGTTTTCAGTACGCCAGCAATGCAAACTGAACAAATCAAAAGGAAGTTTGGGAGCACAATTCAGAGCTCCTACCCTGCCAGATTTCATTTTGCTTACCACCTACTGCTTTAGTGCTAGGATTGCAACAAATTTTAAAGGAAATTATTATAGGAAGAAACACTTCTTGCCATGATAAAAAAAAAAGGCTGAATTCTTCTGTGAAATTTGTGCAAAACCCCCCTATGAATCAGAAAATGTGGCCCATGCAAATGCAAGTTTTTAGAAGTCATGAACACATGGAAATATTGATCAACAGTGTTAGTCAGACTTGCAGGTACTACATTGGAGTATGCAAGGCTGCTATGTACTTTACTTTGGAATAAGGTCACAACCATTTATAATTCACACTATTATCAATGCCGGCACCCTTTTGCATTGGGGTGTTTTTTCAGTTACATTAAATTAAGCTGGCATCTGGTGCTGACTTTGGGCTACTTAGTACTTTCTTAACAGCATGGCAGATTCTCCTTTCTTAATCGCAGTTCATGAGAGGATCGCTTAAAAAATATGTGGTATTACAAGAACACAGCTCACTGTTAGAAAACATATATATCTACAGCTGAAGGCAATTTTCTCCAGATTGCCACTGTGCAGCTAAAGGAAGAGAGGGAACATTTCTTCACTATATTATCTTTATAATTAGGGTCATACTGGACACAGAATAAGTATCCCTTGGGATTAGACAGTGATTCCAAATTTATATTTTTTTTCTAAAGATGATAAAAGCAAAATATTTTAAGTAGCGGTCATTCCTTTTTTATCTAGACTACATGGACAAAATCTGTCACACTGTTCTTTTATGAATTGACAATTTACTAAGTTCTTCAGAAATTCTAAAATGCCTTTCACAGTCAGACCTTGTTTGTTGGCAAGGATTATATTCAGTTACGATTGTGGATATCGTGGCAGACATCTAGTCTATTTATGTGTATGTGACTTGTTTTTTCCCTCTCATTGGTACTACAATCCCTAACTGAAGATTTACAAGTTTTAGAAAATTGAAACTTTCAACTTTTATTGGATTGTACCACAGATTCATCACTTGCTTGTCACTTGCTAAAATAAAGCCCAGAACACAAAGAGGTTGATTTCACACTGCCCAAAGTGAAAGTCCTGGCTCTGTATATAGTTCATGAGGCAAGACAGGTCAAACTACTACATGAAGGAGCTTCTGAATTGCTTTCTGAAGAACTGTTTTTCTCCATTGACTAGAGAGAGAACTTAGGAGGGCTGATGGCTAAAAGTTAGATGTTCCAGGGAAGATTTTGATGTAAATTAGGGTAGCCTCAAGGAAGCAGATATGTTAAGCTCTGAGTTTGTTATTGGGACAAGCACAGCTAAACATTTCTATTTGCAAGGCTGAGATCATCTTTCTTATGAAAGCAGCAATGGAAAGCTTAGTTGGGCAAGGGGGTGGTTGCTATTGTCATGACATTAAGATTGCGATATGCAGATTTTTTTAATGTTCTTTCCATTCACAGTCGCAGTCTTACAGTTAGGCAAAATGGATTGCCATCCCGCCCTTTGAATTGGCCCTTCAAATCCTTGTGTTTTCCTGCCTCCCTAAGATAGGAAGAGATTAAGGGTGACTGACAGCAGAAAAAAATCATGCAGCCACATATACGTTAATCTTGCCATCTTTTCTGCAGGATTTGGAAGGAGAGGGATATTTATAACTGTTCCTTTGTCTTGCTTTTGGACTACTCACTGATTTCCCAGCACCCTAGACAACATTTCTAAAGGTCTGGGACAGAAAAATAATTCTTTCAAGACAACTAATCTCTCCATTCATGTCATTCATATGAAAGTAATTCTACACCCTTAATATTGGCCAGAATATTTGGTCTTCATTCTCAGGCCAGGAAAGGACTGGGAGACTCTGATAAACATTTCCTTTATCGCAGTCTTAGCGAACCCAATTTAATGTAACATTTGAAATTAAATCAGCGTACTTTTGCGTGTTGGCAAACTTGGGACAGCAGCCTGTTTCTGGCCACAGGCTGCAAAGGTGTTTTCCGACCTCAGACACAACTAGGGTCTCATCTGAAGGCCTTCTTAACTGAGAAGGGCTCAAAATCTTGACTTGTAATAATCCGGCTACCTAACTTATTAATTCGAAAATGTTAACCTGATTTATAGGAGTTGAGATCCAAACTTTTTTTGATAATAAGTTAAGGCCTATTCATTTCTGAAAAAAGAAACCCACCCCAAAAACCAAAACAACAACAAAAATACCCCACCTCCAAATTCCCTCTAACATTTGTTCTAATTCATGTATTTTCAACACCATTAGGTCCCATTTTTCCAGAGTTTAGCCTCAGAATGTTGTTTCCTCTGCATCTGAAACAGACCCTTGTCTTTGCCTATTCAACCTCGCAGTAAGTACCAAATCAGAAGAGTAATCATCTCCTACATATCCCTAACCACCATCATTTGTTATTACTACTTTTTTGAGATGGCCATATTGGATACCATGACAACATATTCTGGGCAAGAATGACAAGACTTACAGGGAACATAAATGAATGCACTTTGTTCACTTACAAAGTCTGATCACTTCCATTTTTCACTTTATTAATATTTTACATACATAAAGATCTTTTTGTCCTAATGGATTCCAAAGCAAACCATTAAAAAAGGAATAGGAGTGATTTAGATATTACTCCCCATAATTGGATTATATGTTCCTTGCTTCTGTGTTAAATTACTGTAGCAGTTCAGCCTACAGATGACCAAAGTCTCTGATTTCTCAGCTGAGAAACAGTCTTTTCTTTGAGCAACAGACTTGTAATTGTAGCACAGAATTTGTCAAAAGATCCATTCTATCCTCTGCTGAATTAAACTCATAAAAGATGCAAGAACACATTTGCGCTGCTGATAGTGACAGTACTAGCTCTGCAGATGTCACTGTTGCTGTCACTTTGCCCCACATAACTCAGGCAATCTTGGGTATCCTTCCAGAAACTAGCACAAAGCCTGATTCAGTCCTTCCCTTTTAAACATTGCCTTTATAGTACATGGAATCACAGCAAGGAGGAAAGGGAGGATGCCATGCGGAGAGTAATTTCTAATTAATTTATATTTTCAATGTCTGAACTACAGTTTCAGCAAGATATTGGTCCTTAATTTGGCCCTTTGGGGGTTAAGTCCCTCTAGATCTCCAGCTTTGGAACATGTTTCTAAGCCAGCGGGCTCAGTGTGAAGTGCTGACTGGTGTAGAACAAGGTTTTTTGAAAGATCAATATTGAATTGTGTTTCCAAAGTTCTGTGTTGCAAGCGGTTAGTGGGATAGCCCCAGGACTTCCAAGGGGAAGCCAAATTATACTTATAAATGTTCTATTTCTTTCAGGATTGGAACTCAAAGAAAGGTAAAAGGGATGAATCACAGGACTGCAGCAGTCATGTTTTGTTTGTTTTTCGGAAAACGGATGGGTACCCACGCAAGCTACAGTATAAGGGTTTTTACATGCCTCAAGTTAATAGATCTCTAGTTTTAAAATTGCCTCTTCTAACATTTAGCTGGCCTGGCAGGAGAAGCTGAACTGTTAAGAGTCTCATTTACTTGGTGCAGATTGCTTTAGAAGTTACTGTGGCAGATTTAGTTACTCACAAGAATAATCTAATGAATAGTTGAAGATTTTTGCATTGGGATAGGAAGACTCCGACATCAGCTAAAGAAAGAACATTTCAGAGAAATCTTTGAGTATTATTTGAGGAGAAATGGCACAGAATTACAGCAAAAATCCATTCTCACATAATCAAATATTAAATTACTTAAAGAAGAGCTAGAAAATGGAAATGAACTTCAACAAGCCAGGGGCGGGGCGGGGAGGGGGGGAAGGGCAGGGAAGAAGGGAGAATTCAGAAACACTATAATGAAAAATGAAAATTGACATACTGCTCCAAAAAAGCATAAAGGAAACTATGTGCCAGTGGAAAATCTGTTAACCATCAAAAATCAAAACCAGAACAATTAAAACAAAAGTTTAAAATCTTAGCTCCCTGTAAACGGACAGATAAGTCAGCTTTAAGTGGTTTGGTTTATCATAATGGAAGTGGGATTTGACCAGAGTATCCTCGATAATTGAAAAAAGGGAGTGTTAATTCTGTGAAAGGTAGTATTTGGGACCGGCAGCTGAGATACAGGATTACAGAGCAGTATCATCCAAAATGCCATGCAGAAGAATAACAAGTGAACAAACACAAAGCAGAAAACACTGGCACCAGAAATACTATGAATAAATTAGAGTTACTAATTTAGTTGGAAAGGGAAGAGTAAAAGATGAGGGTTTAGGGGACGCTGGAGCCAACAGGCAGATGATTTTCTGTGGACATGCCCTAGAAAGTTTGGAGAGTAAGGAAACAGTGTGCCTGTCACTGGACATAAATATATTAGAAAGTATAAAAGAAAATCTCATTTTAATTAAGCACAAAAGCTACTGACAATCATTAATTGTCCCCAACTGGACTAGGCACCTGATTAATAGCTACAATATTCCTGATACTACATAGTGCAGTGCAGTAAGTAAGTAATACGGATAGGGTTCACTACTGTAGTATCAAAATTGACCTTGCTAAGAGTGGGGAATATGTTCTTCATCAGGTTGACTTTTGTGGACATCACTTCATTCCTATAACTTCAGCAGACTGAAAAGGAAAGAAAATTAATTGTCTCCCCGAGAAAGTCCCTAATGTGGCATGTTGCACTCGTGGGCCTGGTTATTGAAAATTTAACAACAGTATTTTGGAAGAATGCTTCTGCTCAGTAACTCAAGAAAATGAAACACACTAACCTAAGTATTTTAAAGAATTGCATTGGTGTTATTTTAAAAAGACAAGACTGTTGGTAAGTTTACAGATATGAAATTGCAGTGGACACTAAGCATATATACGTGGAATCTATCTGGAATAAAAAAGAATTTTGTGTCTTGGATTAGCCAACACAGAGAACAGCTGCCCTGAATCAGCAGTAAGCCACTTACCGGAGACGTACAGGAAAATAGCTCACAAAATACTCAAACTCACAGAATCACAGAATCAAAGAAGAACATTTGAACATCTTTGAAGGATTAGACTAGATCCCTAGTCTGCATAGGTATATTAATAAATATGACCAGTAACACATAGAGAAGACATACTAATGTCTTACCTTATATACCAAATGATCAAGGAAAACAAAAAGGAATGATAAAGTATACCGAACTCAGGCTCTGAGAAACTTGAGAAAAACATACTGGTACACAACAGATTTCTCAAGTCCAGGCCTTTCAGCAGGTAAATCTTGCTGATCACTCTTAGAGCAAGAAAAAGCCTACCAGTAAGGATTAACAGTTGAACAAAGTACAGTCTTCTGAAGGCACAAAAATCCTATTTGGTTGAACAAGTACAAATGAAGCTTGTAACAGTGGATAAAGTTACCGTTCACAAATTCAAGGTGAGATATGTGTTCCAAATATGGAATAGCCTTATTGTTGTCCTATCACCCCTGAAGACTATGTGGTAAGTGTAAGAAAAATGTTGCAGCTATCGTAAGAACATCAAATACATCTGGAGTTGGTGAGCCTTAAAAGAAACCTCTTTGCTTGATTAAAATGGGCTGAAATTCATTCTCCTGTAAGGGATTTAAGGTTCATTGGCATAGTATTGGTGCAAGTTGTTAAACTTCCTTATCTGCTTTCAGAAGTATATTTGAATTTTTTTCAAGTACCAATACATACAAAAACACTAAAGAGATAAAGGGAGGGAAAGGACATATACTATCAAAATTGTGTTATGGAAGTACACACTTTCTGCTGAGTTACCTAGTTTCAGTTGACTACGTATCTAATATGCTTCTATTGCCCCAATTACTGTGATATCTGAGCTCTTCAGTCTGTCTTGATCCTGGTAATACTTGTGTAATGCAAGAAAGTGCTAACCAGACTGTTTACCAAGACAACAGCACATCTATGGTAAAGCAGTAAATTCAAGTCAATAGCTGATGTCCCAGTTCTCAAGCCAACTTTCCCTGATGTGATCTAAGTAAATTTAAACCCTTCATCCTAAAAACACCCTATTTCCACTTTTAAGTGAAGTTTTGCAGCAAGAGAAGCTGGCAGTAATAAGGTTCTTCGTTGTTTCTACATTATTTAACCAGGAAGATGTGACTGGGGGGATGGTAAAAGTGACCTTGAAACTTCTTTGTGTATAATAAAAGTAAATTTTGTAATGTAGGCCTCTCAATTAACATAGAATATTGCAAAAGAAACACTGACTTCAATAACCTATGCTAGCCTAAATTGTTTATTTTGACAGTCACTCAAGAAAGTGATGTTTCAGCCATGACTGCTGACCTTCCTCAAGGTTTCTTCCAAATGAGTTAAAGCAAAATCTCCAAATACCTAGAAGAAATGCAATGTCAAAACACCGTACTTCAGAATAACTGTCAACATGTATGACTAAATTAAATTAACCTGAACCGAAGATTAAACGTCGTTGTTCTGAAATGCATATCAATCTTTGTATTTATTGAGGGAACTGCACCAGGATAACCTTGATAATTTCTGTGGATTTGAGGAGGAGGACATAAACATACAGATCCTTAAAATCAGTGGTCAGCAGTCAGTGTTGGCCCACAGAACAATGAAAAGCCAATATTGTGTTAAACGAGACATCAATAGTTTCAGTTTTAAGATTTAATATTCAAGGTATTGACGATGTTGGATACAATGTTTAACCATAAATCATGGCTTGGGGAAAGAAGCTCTATGTTCTGAAGTATCAAACCACCGTTAGTTATTTAACTGCAGTAGTGTTGTGGAGGTTTTTAATGGTTATCTCAAAATTCTTCCTGCAGTTAGTAAGAGCATCCAAAACTGAAATGGTAGCCTGTAGGAAACAACTGCAGTGCATTGAGATTTTAAAAGCCAATCATGTTATTCAGATCACTTTCATCAGTAATAAAATAATTACAGTAAAGCAGGAATAAGCTCCACTGAAGACTAAACTACAGGGGTTACTATAGCTGCTATTTACAGAAGCAAAGCCTGGAGAGATTTTATGTAGCTATTATTCATATATGCAATCATCTCAAACATTTAGGCTTCCTCAAGCGAGTTGGATTTGCACTGCTTAGCCCTGAGTTAATTATATACATCTAAACTGTCTGTTTCTCATCCTTTCAACTCTAATTCCTGGCAGTATAACTGTGAGAATATATGTGTGCTTCTACACACACTTTTTTTTTAAATTATTTAACTGAAAATAGAAGACATTGCAAATTGAAAAAGTGGTATCTAGAACAGTCTGTTAGTTGTGAGATAGACGTCACAGTTGAGTATAGGCAAATTAAAGGCTTTTCTCCCTTGATGTTCACAGATAGGTTTCCTGCTATTTAAACTCTTAGTAATTCCTCTTTTAAAGATCCACTACCACTTAACATGCCAGGAAAAATACATGAGCCAATATCTATCCTGGGGGAGGTGTTATGCTGCTCTGAATGGTTGACTGTTCCAACATTTAGAATCCATGGTTCTGTCATTAGATTACAAATGATGTTTAGACCTTCAGGATCTGTGAGGTTTTGAGGGTAAATTCAGTCCAGTTAAAAAAGAAGCTATTTGTTAATTTTAAGTGGTTTCTTTCCTTTGTTTCTCAGTGGAGGCTGCTATCATGTAAACTACTCCACAGCCTTATTCTTAACCTTACTGGAGTAACTGCAGCTCTAGGAAATGTTTGTATGCCACCACAATCCATGCAGTTAAAGGAGCTAAATTATTCAGGGAAGCATCTTTCCCATACTGCAAATCTTGGCAAAGCCTGCTACTTAGAGGAAGACTCTACTAGAATGGACCATCAGACTCTGAATCCAGTAGCTCCTCTTTCCTGTGGTTATCAGCAACTCTCCAGAAAAAGGCTGCTTCTTAGGTCTGCAATTTCTTATGCCCTTCTTTCTTCCACTGCCCTTCCACAACTCTGTCTGGAGGAAAAAGGACTGAGATACTCTTGCTGATCTTGTCCTTGGGCTCATGCTCCTTGGTTACTTTTTAAGATTTTTCTTTCACAATGCACAGCTTGTTTTCTGTAATATATTCTCCATTATGTTAAGTTTCCCTTTATTGCATCACCTACTATTTCCTCCATGAAGAGGCAACAGTTTGTATGAAGTATTAGTGTACTACTGAAAATGCTTGTTCTTAAATAGTGTTGAAAATCAGAGTCAGGATACAAACAAATATCAGACAGTTAATTGGGTATTTTCAAAAGAGCAGGATAAGGAATGTCTATTTTTTCTGACAGAAAAAAAGATTTTCTTATAAATAAAGAAGATAATATAAATGAAAAAATTATGTCAGGGATCCTTTACTGCAGACAGCTGTATTTCTTGAAAAGCATGGTTGCTGCTTTAACAGTAACATCTAGTGGTTTGTGTATATAATTTGAAGTAGATTTGGGGAATGATGAGTATATCTCACTTTGTGTCTATTTTAAAGCCACTAAACTTCTGAAATAATGTTATTATTCCCATTTATTCCTAACACACAACGTACATTTCCAAAGTGTTTTAATGCCACAGAGCCACATCTTCTATGTCTTCCAGTCATGGCAGTATTTCAGTCAAAAGTTCTTTGAATCCTCTCTAGTACATCACTTTATTTCACATTTACCTTTCATAGAAACCAGCATACACACTGTGTCACAGCTTTCTTTGGATTTACATAATTTCTGTTTATCAAATATGATACAAATCATATTAATTTGCTATAAATAAATACATAATAGGTAATGTATTTTCCCCTCACAGAACTGCACTCATGAGAGTTAAATTTCTAATTTCATTTTTTCAAGTTCAATAGATAGAATTAATAGAACTTCAATTCTGATCAAGGTAATTACTTTAAAATAAGGCTCAGCAAGATACTATTCCTTACTGGTTACTTTCTCAGTTCCAGTCTACTTTTCTCTAAAACTCAGCTGGATCACATGCATTACAAAGCATCAGTTAGACCTCTTGTCCTGATTCCTTGCTACTGGTATAGTGCTGTGGTTTGCATTTAGTATGAGAATAATGTTGATAACACATTGATGGCTTAGTTGTTGCTAAGCAGTGTTTGCAATTAAGTTGCGGACATTTCGGCTTCCGAGGCTACCAGTGAGGAGGCACGACCCTTCCACAGGAGGTGCACAAGAAGCTGGGAGGGGACGCAGCCAGGACAGCTGGCCCAAACTGGCCAAAGGGATATTCCATGCCATGTGATGTCATGCTCAGTACATGAGCTGGGGGAAGTTGGCTGGGGAGGGCTGCGGCTCAGGAGCTAGCTGAGCATCAGTCAGCAGGTGGAGAACGATTGCGCTGTGCATCACTTGTTTTGTATATTCTTTGATCATCAGCAGCATTATTATTGCTGCTGCTGTTATTATTATCATCAGCATCATCTTCATTTTTTCTCCCATTAAACTGTTTTTATCTCAATCCATGAGTTTTACTTTTTTTTTCCCATTCTCTCCCCTATCCCACTGTGGGGGAGAGTGAGCAAACAGCTGTTTAGTTGTTTTAGCTACCAGCTGGGTTAAACAACCACAACTCTGTAATTCTTTTTGGCAGAAAAGGCAGACCCCAATTTATATATACAAAAATGCATGGAATTTACTCACCTTAAAACATAACGTCAACAGCTGCATACTGCAAGTATGGTATTTAAACCTATTTATCTTTACGTCAGGTGTAGGATAAAATATTTACATTTTAAGAGACACTCCTAAACTTAGCGTTTGTAAAGCTGAACTATTCCAAACAATGGGACGATTTCATGTTCCAAATTCACTTATGTAAAACAAAATAAATATGCCTGTTGTCACTACAGTAACATTTTCGTGTAAGAAAGTAGAAGGAAATCTTTGGGGTTTTTTTGTAATTTAAATGCAAATTACTGGCAGAAATTTCAACTTACTAAGACGAAATCTGAATGAGCTACAGGGTGCATGGAATGTTCAGTAAACCCACCCAGTTCATGTCCCAAAAAGTCCCAATTACAATTTTTCTTTCCAACAAAAGTGGAAAGAGAAGCAGACTTAATTCAGACAAATTAGGGATGAATTTACTGGGAAATGTTAACAAGCCTATGAGTCTCTGTATGGCCCCTTTGTTTTAGAAACCAGTGGATTCATATAATTGATCTGTACTTATCTCTTCCTTTTCTTTCTCTTCTTCCTTTCAATGTCTACTGTAATTAAAGTATTTTTTCCAAAACAGTTGTTTTTATTTTATGCACGGAATTGTACTGCTTAAACTGGATATTGCATTATCTCTTCTATTTTCATTGGACCTAAATATTGTAATTGTCATAAGCTTTTCTCCGTGTTTTCTCTTTGCTTCAACTGACATTATATGAGAGGAACTTTACATGTTCATTGCTTTCACTTCAGGGAACTGCTTCAATACGTTGCTTTGGGTCATCAGGATACAAATATTTTGATCTCTACTTAGTCTAACCCACATGAATTAGATGAGAGCTGCCACACATTTCTGGGTAGGACAAGTTGCATTCCCCAAACATAGCAGAACCTTATTGCATACCTTCAGCACAGTAAATATGATGCACCATGGAAAGACCGCATTTACTGAGTAGGCAAAGAGACTGACTGTGTATGTTACACAGAGTATACACAACAGAGAGGATGGCTGTGGCCTGACTGCTAATGCAGAAAGCACTCATCTAGTATGCTCCTGGTCACTCTTTCTGTCAGAGACAGCTCTGCTTTTCCCCATCATTTGGCTAGGTTCATGTGCATGGCAACAGCTATGGAAAATTTCCACATTACAGGTTGTTCATGGAAAAATTCATTCAGGCTCTTCCCTGTATACTTCTCCATGTTTTTCCTACAGCACCAAGGAGCTCTGGAAATTGTTACCTAGAAAAGCAATTTCTCAATTTACTTTATTTTTTTCTTTTTCTTTTTCTTTTTACCACATAAATGTGGTAAAAGGTAATTCTGAAGAAAATACAAATAGGATTGAGAAACAGAGCAGGAAAAAAAATGCTGAATAGGAACAGGGTTTGGAGAAGAGGACTGTCACCATACCACAGGGCAAGCCTTATGGTGATGAGGGCTTGGCACTGCCATAAACTGCAAGGATTTTCTACACTAAGTAATTACAATGACATGATGGTTGCAACGACTAAACAAGCTTCACTGTTATAAAGGCTGGGATTACAGTGGCTAGTGATAACATCCGAATTTAAGTCTTAGCAGAGAAGAGCTTCCTTAAGTCAAGATGAGATACAACCCTTCTTTGTATGTGTGGACTAGAAAAAAAGAATTGAAAAATCCCTTTTATAAGTGGTATAGAAGTAAACTATAGAACGATAAAGGAAAAGAAATCTGGTGAAAAATAAACTGGACTTTGGAGCCAGGAGAATTACTTTCCTCCTACAGTTATTGCCATGAAACATAAAGCAGAATCCTTGACATGCAAATTTTGTGCTACTTGACATCTCATGGTCAGAGCAACAAGATATCCTCAATAAACATGCAGAAATTGAACATCTAATAATTTGCCATCTGAAAGGAATGCAAGTTGGGGGGGGGGAGGTGTTGCTGCATTACAGTTCATTTTCTTGAGTTTTTTGCCTTTCTAGGATGTACTAGGATGTTTACTTTCCTCTACCAGTGTATGAATGGCTGACAGATAATAACACAGGAACCTTAATGAGAAGAAAAAAATTAACACTTGCCCACCTTCAGATCTGTGGAATTAGACTCCCTAGCATACGACGTAAGGCTGCAATGGCACAGCTCCTGTAGGTAATAACAGCTTTGGTGTAACCTTCACACCCGGAAGGTAAGTGAGGGAAACTGTGCTGAAATAACCTTAAAACGGCTGAAGTTCTTAAACAGACTCAATCAAATGAAGGAAAATGCATGCAGAAGCACGTGCCTCCCTCTCCATCAACAGTGGCTGAATACAAAAGGAACCTACACATGTATTTGTTAAAGTAAAACATCTTCTAATTTAAAATGGGTAAGATGAAGCCTGTTCAGTGGAATGCACAATGAACAACTATTTAAAAGAGAAATAAACCTTTAGTTTTATGCTATTTTGGTTTGTTAATATTTAAATAATTTCAATAGAAACTTAAAGCCTTTTTACATCATTTTAGCTGTGGTTGAGCTGCAAGCATTTTAGTTAGAATTATCAGACATCGCTATTATTCCTTTCAGAAAAAAATGTAGGGTAGGTTATCTGCTAATATCTTGGTGGAAAAAGATCATTTCTGCGATGCTGACCCTAAGATTGTCTCAGATCCTTTAGCAACTCCGCTGACTTCCAGAATCTTAGACAGTTCTTTACTTTCTACAGCCACCAAAAGACGTCAATGGAGGTGTCTGAAAAAGAAAAAAAATCATTACTATTGGAAGAGAAAAAGCAAAAAAAAAAAAAAAAAAAAGCTTCTTTTTAACCCTTTCAGACCAAAATATTTCAAGTAAAAATGTGACCAGGCTTGCCTACTCCTATTATCTTTTAAGCAAACCAGTTTCCTTAAAGTTGTTTCACTTCTTGCTATGAGTAAACAGGAAGTTTTCATGATTTTCACTTCCTGTGAGTGTGCAGTAACTCTTTATTTACCTTCCACTTTCTCTTTATTAAACCATTGTCAAATCACTTTTTAAGTGTGATCTAAAGAAAATTAAGGAAAAATCTGACTCTAAAATAAAAAAATACCAAAAGTTTGCCTCGATGCCAGTTTAAGTAGACTTCTATATTGATCTCTGACATTGTGTAGCATGAATACTTCATGGTTTTGCAATTCTTGTGACATGAGCACATATTTTCTAATGCTTCAGAGAACAATAAAAAAATCAGCACAACTTTTCAGTTGGTTTGTTAGCCATTTCAAGGTTATTTCAAGGATCCTTTTGTTTTCCCAGTTTTCATAAGAAAAATGTATTAAAATGTGCTGTTTTATAAAACTGTTTATTTTTATATCAGGCTAGTGAGAAACAAGGTTATTTGCAAGGAAAACCAGGGTGCAATGATAACAGTGGCAAAGGCCATTAGTAAATAAACAGGGATAAAGCAGAGTTCATGTAAATATTTCCCCGAGTGCCAAAACCCAAAATATGAATGCAGCTGGGAAACTGAAGAACTGTATTTTTACTTTTTGTTGCAGGGACTTGAAAAATGTAGTCTCAAGATTGTACTTTGGAAACAAAAAATGCTATTATAACTTAATTTTTTCATTCCCCCAAAATTATTTGTTAATGTAGTTGATCTGGAATAAAATACTAAGTAACTATAGTGATTGCAGAAATGTGGTGTCTTTCAGAATGCATTACTTTTATTTTTAGTGTTTAGCTAGTAGCCTTTAGTTAAATACTACACTATCCTAAACAAAGGTTTTAAAAAAGAAACCCATTTCCAAACTTTTTTCACCAGATCAAAAGCAACAATGAAATTTAGCTTAGGTTTTTTAAAAATATATCAGTTGCTATATTTCTGAAAGCAAAACAGAGGCTACAGAAATTATGGGGGAACAGCCTCTGCGCATACGTTCCAGCTGTTAGCTGAAATCCCAGCCAAAGCTGCTTGGACTAGGACCTTCAGATCCCAAGTCACCTGTCCCTCACAGTCACCTGTTTCTAGATTCTCTGCTCAGGAGCCCAGTCTCCAGTTTTCCACTTCTCCACTCCAAAATTTTAAGTTCTCAGCTCTTTGCCCATAAACCTCCTGGTCTTCTTGTTTCTTATCCAACTTTTCACTGGATTTTTCTTCTCATATTGCCCAAAATCCCCTCCCGTTCCAATTCCCAACTTCTCCCAGCCCAGAAACCCCTACTCTTTCTATTTCCTGCACTCACTACTCTCATACTCACGTGGGAAAGAATAAGCATTTTCATTTCTTTGCTCCAGACCATCCGTCTCAGAGTCCAGCAGATACCTGCTCTGCCCTTCCTCATCCTGTTGTTCTCTACATATACAGCCTCTGCTGCTTCCCACACTCAGCATCTAAATGGTATAAACCATAACAGAGATTCTAATGTGATGGTTATGTCATGAATTACATACCTAACAAACCACTCAGAGAGTGAAGGTTTACATCATTCTAATGTTAAACCATACTCACTTTCTTGAGTGCAAAGGTTAAAAAAAGCAATGGAAGACAAGCCCGTATTCCAGCTCCACAAGTGAGAATCCTATTATGAAGCCCAAAGGAAGGAGGACTGGGAATTAAAAGACTAATTTGCTTCATTCTTTCTGTGCAAACAAAAAATCTGCATGAAATTGCTCATTCAAAATAGACAACAATCCATCAGATTGACCTGAAGAGGCCTCCTCTTAGATTTCTAACTGCAGGAGGTAAAGAGACCAAATGCCTCTGAGCCCTTCCTGATGCTTCCAAAAGCACCTGTCACAAAATCAAACCAAACACAAACAATAAATGAGAACTTTGCATTGGCAAAATCAAGCATCCTAAGCCATGCAACTGGAGGGAAAAATGGGATTTCATCACTGGACTCAGCTATAAAGTTCAAGGTGTGGGTTGGAACACTTCATGTAAGACCCAGTCAGAAACGAAAAGGGAATTTTGGAATTTCTTTCAGAAAGGTTGCACCAGCAAATGTCAACGTGAAGGACAATAAAATACAACAATCAGCTTCAGCAGCTCTCTGGTTTCAAGTGAGAGCTGTTCCTACATCTCAAGGACATACCTGGGCATACACGATGTTTGCATTAACAGACCTAACAAATGACGTGCGAATTTTGCAAGAAAATGCTAAAAAAACACCCAAAACACCTAACTTATATTAAAGACAAATTTTAAAAAATAATTTAAAAAATACAGCATGGGTTGTGTTTGTGATAAACCACAATTAAAGTAAAATATCTGTAATTTCACCACAGACAACATAAAGTCAGTGAACACCACTGCTTGATGCTGCACATCAAATACATTACATTACATGGGTTTCTACCATTACTTCAGTTCACAAGTTTGGGACAAGTAAGTGTTATGAACCTAAAAACAAAGTACTAGACTCTTACAATCCTAGATTGGAAGGAGAAGGTACTGCACTGATCACTTGACAAATCTTTCTCTATGCCATTATCATCATTTTATGATAATTTCAGAGGATTTATCAATAGGCCAGATTGTCTCTAGAGTCCCTAATCTTAATAACGTCTAAAAGGTATTCTGCAATGGAATTTATAAGACCTCAGAAGATCCTAGATCTTCTGTAATTGAAGGAAAACCTAGGATGGCTAACAAGGGGCTGTTCACTTTTTATGCTAGGAATTCTCTTTCCAAAGGCAGAACTTCATTGAGATTTATGTACATTTGGCTATCTTCCTGCTCTGCATATTTCCACATGAGCTGGGGTCCCACTCTCAACATTTATAATAAAAAAAATTATATATATTGCCTTGCAAAATACATAAAATTCACAGATAAATTGTAGCATATAATTAATGTTCAGAAAAAGCACATACAGGCAGATGAAATGCCAGACACTAGAAAATAACATTTCCTATTCAGTATCTGCATAAATAATTTAACAGCACAAAGGAAGGATTTAAAAATGGTAAGCTAAACTGAAGAGTGGGTAGAGATTGACTTCGAACAGTTAAATGCTGATATAGTGCAAATTATAATTAAAGTGTGGCTGTATTCAAATGTTGTGCCAGGGTTTTACTTTTGTGTTTTAGTTTCCATTTAAAAAGTCCGGTCTAATGCTTTGCTCTGCAGAGTAGCTAGAGCTTCAGATGCCTCCATAGCTCTTTCCTAAATTGTATTATTAGTGGTAAGGATCCTGCAAACCCTGAGGTTTTGCTATAAACCCCAAGTGAGCTTGCACAGTGATAAATGACAGAAATTTAGGGGAAAACTGAATGGCACACAAAAAAAGCGCAAACTCTCTTTTCCTCAAGTGTATCAAATTTGCCAGAATATAATCCCAATACTGTCATCTTAGTGAAATATTTCATCATATTTCTAAAGAGCATGTTATACAAAATCACTAACAGATTGCATGTATTATTCAAGACAACATTAACAAAAAACAAAAGCAAAGGCACCCGCTGCAAGCATTATGATTCAATATTGAATAACCACTGCTTCTTTTATATCTCCTGGCTAATAATTTTTTTAATAAGCGAGACTGAATCCATGGTAGCCTTCTACTAAAGTATTAATGCTTAACAAAAGAAGATATTTGTTTGGAAAAAAAGAAATTTAAGTCAGGTGAGAGGTAAAAAAGAAAAAAATACAATACCTATTTACTCTTATTTACTTACAAACCTCTTAATAGCATTTAAACGAATGTACGTGTGGTGGGTTGACCCTGGCCAGTTGCCCACCAGAACTGCTCTGTGACTGCCTTTCACAGCTGGGCAGGGGACAGAAAATATAACAAAAGGTTCGTGGGTCGGGATAAGGACAGGGAGATCACTCAGCAACTATCGTCATGGGTAAAACAGACTCAGCTCAGGAAAATTAATTTCATTAATTACCAATCAAACCAGAGTCAAGTAATGAGAAATAAACCCAAATCTTAAAGCATGGCCCCCCACCCCTCCTTTCTTCCTGGCTTTAACTTTACTCCCAGTTTTCTCTCCCTCCTCCTGCCAGCAGCATAGGGGGACACAGAATGGGGGGTTGTGGTCAATTCATCACACATTGTCTCTGCTGCTTCTTCCTCCTCCTCAGGAGGAAGACTCCTCTTCCTCTGCTCCAGCATGGGGTCCCTCCCACGGGAAACAGTTCTCCATGAACTTCTCCAACATTAGTCTTTCCCATGGGCTGCAGTCCTTCACAAACTGCCCCAGTGTGGGTCCCTTCCACGGGGTGCAGACCTTCAGGAGCAGGCTGCTCCAGTGTGGTCCCCCACTGGGTCACAAGTCCTGCCAGCAAACCTGCTCCGGCATGGGCTCCTCTCTCCAGGGATCCACAGGTCCTGCCAGGAGCCTGCTTCAGCACAGGCTTTTTACAGAGTCACAGCCTCCTTCAGGTGCCTCCATCAGCTCTGGCATGGGGTCCTCCAAGGGCTGCAAGTGGACATCGGCTCCACCATCATCATCCATGGACTGCAGGGGGACAGCCTGCCTCACCATGGTCTTCTGCAAGGGCTGCAGGGGAATCTCTGCTCCAGCACCTGGGGCACCTCGTCCCTCTCCTTCTTCACTGACCTTGGTGTCTGCAGAGTTTCTCACATCTNGAGTCACCATCCCTGAGGGTGTTTAAGGAAAGGTTAGATATGGTACTTAGGGACGTGGTTTAGTGGGTAACAGGTGGTGGGGGGATGGTTGGACTAGATGATCCTTGAGGTCACTTCCAACCTTAATGATTCTATTCTATTCTATTCTCACTCCTCTCTGTGGCTGCAGAAACTGCTGCTAGGTTTGGGGGATTTTTTTCCATTCTTAACTCCAGAGACACTACCACCACTGCTGATGGGCTCAGCCTTGGCCAGTGGCGGGTCCATCTTGGAGCCAGCTGGCATTGGCTCTGTTGGACATGGGGGAAGCTTCTACCAGCTTCTCACAGAAGCCACCCCTGTAGCTCCCACGCTACTTATTCTTGCTATGCAAGAATATTATGGTATGTTAATCACGGAGGAAAAGCAATTTACATTAATCGCTAGTTGGAGGCATCTGAGATTTGCAGAATGGCTGACAACACTCAGTAACTCAGCCATATGATCTCTCATCCAGCAGCAAACTAGTGTAAGTAACAAAGTCTTGCATTTATCCTGCTGAACCAGTCAGTGGTGCACAGCCCTGTCATGCGGGCCACCTGCGAGCTGGTTACCTCTCTGTCTTACCAGCTGCCAGAGCAGAAACAGGTAGGGCTGCCTTCCCTCAGAACTGTCAGTCACATCAACAGGCTGTTAGATGGCTAAGCAGTGGTGTTAAGAGATCACAGAATCACAGATTGGTAGGGGTTGGAAGGGACCTCTAGAGATCATTGAGTCCAACCCCCCTGCCAGAGCAGATGCCCTACACTAGGCTGCACAGATCTTGATGATCTCAGAGGTCCTTTCCAACCTTAGTGATTCTATGATTCTAAGGAGACTCCACAACTTCTCTGGGCAGCCTGTGCCAGTGCTCGGTCACCCTCACCATGAAGAAGTTCTTTCTCATGTTTGAGTTGAACTTCCTGTGTTCCAGTTCTCCCATTTCGCTGGAGATTCTGGTGTCTGTATTTTCTCCCCATCAGCAATGTGCACTTTTACAAAATGGAAATTCCCTTTTCTGATCAGATTTCGTTCAATGACATTAGGCCAATCTTGCTTGTGTCAAACCTCAAGTCTAGAAGATCACGTAATTTGTAAACTAAGAGATCAAACCCCATCAGCGAGGTACATACACTTGAAACTTACTGCCCTGGGATGTTGAAGGCAGATTGCCAAGGCTTGGACAGAGTAATACCTGCAGCTCAAGTATGTTGGAATCCCTGATAGTACCAATCGCAGACTTAGAGCATGCCATGAGGGGAAGGCTCTGGAGGAGAAGGTGAAGGACACAGAAGCCCACACAGATCTGCTTCATCCTGCCAGCCACGGAAGAGGCGCCTGGAGGGCTCATCCTGAGAGTCAATACCTGTCTGCGTGACTAGTCCTACAGAATGGACTTTAGCCCTCACAACCATGGGACCCTCTTTGAGGAGTGAAGACTGCTAAGCAGAGGTCAGATCCATCTGAAAAGCTGTTAAAAACATTATAGTTTGTTGGCCTGGCTGTAGGACCCAGAATGAATTTGTCTGAGAGTAATATGGAAAAATTAAAGCATAGCCACTCCTGTTTCCCATTCAGCAGATGACTCCAATAGTGCCAGAACAAGGGAGGGCCCAAGAGCAGGTTAGTGTGGGCAGAGCTGCCCCATCTCTATTAGCAGCAACCTTTACTTACGCTGGGTGAGATCTTATCTGGCTACTGGTTTCCTGCAGTTTGTTTCCTGTGGTTGAGGTCATATAAACCTACATGAACAGCGTCAATGCCGCATGAAGGGCTTACCTGTAGATGGAGCACTTAGAAAGCCTTGTTTCAGAGCGACTTCTTCGTTAGGTTTAACAGTGGACCCCAACTGCAGCTCATCCTTCAGCCAAGGTACTCTACTCCATCCAGATGCCAGTTTTCATGATCATCATTAGGACGGGGAACACACAGGCAGACCCCTACACACAAGGATATGTGAAAATGGAAGCCTAACTTTCATAGGAAACAAGGCAAAAACCTGTTTTTCTGAGAAAACTCATTCACAGTAATTGTTAATTATCAAAAATTTATATTGAAACATCACCTCTTGTACATAAAATAATGGAAAAGTGGCTTTCTTTCATATGTAAAGGGTTTTTAAACTAGAAGAAAATTTCACATGCAGCTTTCCAATGCTTGGTCCTGTCCAGGCAAGATGTAATCAATATTTTCTTGAACAACTTGGGTAACAGAATGGCCGAGATGGAATAAAAAGAAAACTGAATTAAACTGCATTTAACAAACTGAGTGACCCTGATCAAAACTACTGAAATTTAGCAAAGAGACAAACAATGCTTAATAAGGAGATACCAAATGTGTAAATACATTCGGGTAGTAACTGTCTAGAACAGGGATCTAGGATGAAAAATAAAATTTTGATGCTGTTGGAAAAAAAAAAGAAAGAAAAAGTGACGTTCAGAGAGGAGCAAGACTGGAGATACTTGTATGACTGTTCTGAAGTGATGAGACCGCTGTTACAGACATGTGAGAACTGCTATTCTGGACTCCACACTTGACAAATAATGTTGAGAAACTGGGAGAAGTACAGAGGAGAAAAAAGGAGAAAAATGACTGACAAGGGAACATGAAAAACATAAATTTTTCAGGCAGAAAATGTAGATATGTTTGTAATATATAAAGGATCTCCTGTTTCATTATAGCAATCATTTTTTTTTGCGTGTCCACAGGGAAGAGGACAATAAAAAAATTAGCCTAATTTTGTGTTTCAGGTCATGAAATATGGAAACAGGATTTGGCGTTATCAGCTTTATTGAAGGTTTTTACGAGTAAGTTAGACGCACACTTGTTAGAAGTGGTGTAAGTCAATGCTGTCCGAGTTATTGACCTGACACACCACAATAAAAAACCTTGATAAAGTTAAAAGGTACCAGACTGGATGAGCCAGGATGGTAGACCTATGAGTTCATATAAAGAAAATGCCAATGGCTCTTTAACAGTCCCTCCAATTCACAGTCAACCAACACCTGAGCTGAAGGGCACCCCAAAGCATCATCAGCTGACTGAAGCATTCTACTACATTACCATCACCAGGCCTCTGATGTAGCCTTGGCGTGGAACCAACCTGTGAGCCAAGCTACCTTTAACTGCTCCAGCACCAAAGGTCCGCGTACACAGCACACTTTACAAAGCAGCTTAGACTACGGAAGATCTTGTTTTTCCCAACTCACCAGTCCCATGTGAACTCTAAGAAAGTCCTGAGCAGCAGCTGTGAACCTGGGCTGCCTTCCTGGCTCATTGCTTCCAGTTGTAGGAAACAAAGAAATGGAGAGGAAAAAGCCCTGTCTAAGCCACAACTCAAGGTTGGTTAAGTGGTGAAAATAAACTTGTACAGAATTGCTCGCTAGTGTTTATGCTTAAAGGCTTCTCTAGCTCAGAGCTGCCTTTCCAGTCTTAGATCAAGCTTTTTTCCCTGGATCCTCTTAGCCAGCAACACCATAAATACTTCAACCCGCAGCGTTGGGAGTTTGCCGCATCCTCGTACTTCAGCACTCCCGAGCCCGGTGCCCGCCAGGAGCTCGGCAACGCCTAGCACAGCCCGAGTGCCTCCACTCTCCTTCTCCCAGCCTCTCCGCCGAAGGCAACTTTCTCCCCCTCCCGCAGAGTCGTTCGGGGGTCACCGCGGAGGAGACGCCACCGCGTCCGCCGCCACCACACCCCTCTGACGGGACCCCGGCCTCCCAAGACGGGAGCACCTCGCCACTTATTCCTGCCACTAAAGCGAAGGAAAAATAGCGGCCCCAGGCCCCGGCACCCGTTGGGGCGGGAGAAAGAGGGACACCAGGCCGCGCCACCACCCGCCCCCTCAGCTAAACCCTCTCCGGCTCGGCTCCGCTCC
>VWZZ01002648.1:64008-106658 GCA_013399095.1 Psophia crepitans
CCCCGCACCAGGCCTGGAAGCCTGACAGCCGCCTCCGGGCCTGGCTGACAGGCCGCGGGGCAGGTCGGGCTGTGTCACGCCCCGGGCTGCGGCATCTGAACGGGGAGGAGCGGGGTGGAAGGAAGAAAGCGCTGTCACTGCGAAACTTGGGCCTGGGTAGTGCCCCTTACTTGCATCCCCAGAGCGGTGAGGCCTGAGAGGCGCCACATACCATCCAGCAGCTTTGTGGTGAGGCCAGGGCTCCTGCTGTGAGGTACCTTCAGCCCAGGCCGCAAGGATGGCCTTTCCAGCCCCGGCTTGGAAGTACTGCAGCAAACTGTTAAAGCGTTGAGACATGTTTTCAAAGGAAAATCAACAGACTTGCCTCTCCCCTTCTAATTTATGGGGATATCTTTTTTTTTTTTTTTTCTTCTTATTGCTTTCCCCGATGCTTCAGGTTGCTTCTGTGGTCTCTTCCCTTCCTCGCCCATTTGCTTGCCACTTTTTAAAAACTTGCTGCATTCTATTTGGCATTGGCTGCTGTGTAACAAGTAATAATGCTTATGAATGCTTTAGATGCAACCATAGGAACTGCTGTTTGAAGCCCCTTTGCCAATATATTCTATGCTTCCTCAGCGCAGTCTGGGTATCAGTAGCATACTTCCGTCAAACTGCTGTCAGGGCAAGGTAGAACATAGTTAACTATTGTACCTGCGTATTGTGCATCTTTCTTCTTGTTTTCCTCATACCTGAATAAATGCCTTCTTAAATAAGGCTGATGACACAGCTGGCATTTTATGTGCTATTCTAGGGATACCTGCGTAATTATACTTCATACCTATGAGCCAAATTATCTGTTGCTAGAGTGTAATTACACACTACAGTTGCATTACATGTGAGGTTGTTAAAATTATACAGTAGTTGCATCTAGTGTATTTATCTTTTTCTAAACCTACATTTAAACTCTGGAGCATTTTCATGCCACTGCAGTAGCAGATGTAGTACAAATGAATCTTAAGAAATATATCACAGCTGTAATGACTATGTTGGAAGCATTAGGCTGTAGATGATAAGTGAAAATTCTGATTTTTCTTGAGTATTTAGGTGAGTGACAGCTCATTAAATCAAAGGGCAGGGGATTACCTGAGCAGATTTAGGGGAACTAAGAAGTTTGTCTGCCCAGGGTGATGCAAAATGGTAGTGCAGAATTCAGAATGATAGTGCTTCAGAACAGGTGGCCAATTCTGGTACATCTCTAAAAACTGTAATCATTGAAGTGGCAGAGATGGCAGCAGACAATTGGTTTGGTACATTGATTGTATACTGGATAAATTTTTACAATGAAATATCTTCAGTGTAATGGTCTGTGCTGCACTTCTGCATTTCAGTTGGTTGAAATGTGAAATTCAGAATGGATGTGAGTTGCTTCTGAAGTTTTTTCAGCAGCTTAAGACCCAAATATGGAAAGAGTGAGATAGAGAAGGGAAATCCAGAGAGGAGAAAGACAGCTAACAAGTTTTTTGTTGTGTTTTTTTTTTTTTTTTAAATTCCTGTGGCTTTTATTCAGAGTTGATAACAGGAAGCTAACTAAAACTACTGCAGCAATCATTCTTGAGGTGAATTAAATATGCCAATAGTGGTAAACTGGGTTTGCTCTTATTTAGATCTTCTATGAGCCTTTTAAATATTCTAATATAGCTCGTACTGAAGAGCCAATTTATGTTGCACAGAATTGCTTGTTGTCGAATTGACTGTGATCATTCAGGTATTACTACTGTTCCTCAGATGAAAGCAGCTGAACTCATGGTTCTGCTAATGGAAGTTAAGGGTGGATCAGGACTGTCCTGTTCAGTTCCAGCAGTGGTCTGCCACAGCGTTCCAATCAGTGAAGATGTCCCAGTGGCCTTGCACGCCATGTAATTTTCATAGCGATCAAGGATTTAGAGTCTTTGGAAATGAATCAGCTGCCTGGTGACTCAGCAATTAGTTGTAAACAAACTGTAGAAGAAAAAGTAAGACGGCATCAGCTGAGGACAGATGTTAACATTTAGCTCCTCTTCTTTTTCAGCACTACAAAACAAAGTTGGTTATGCAAGCCACAAACAAACCAACGAAAAACCCCTGCAGTTATACAAGACACCTGCATGTGTCCTGTTTGAATTATGATTCCACATGCTTTCATCTACTTAAAGACAGGAATTCAGTATGATCTCAGTCTCAAAATGACAACCACAGAAACTGACTGTGCAAGACTGCTCATAGCTCAACAGTTCTTATCCCCTGTACTGCTTGCTTCATTGGTCGTTGACATTCAGTGACTTTTGCTGACACTTGAGGCATGGTGGCTTTATGGACATGGGATTGATTCTGTTTTGGTTGTTACATTTTATATTTATTTTTTTAATTATTTTTCTTCGTAATTGGAACTGTTTTAAGATCTAGTTAGTTTTCTGTTGTGGGAGAGACCTGAAATGGCATGATTGTCTTTCATGTATTCAAACAACCTTGTCATAAACCTGTGTATTCTTACATTGTATCAGTGGGACAGTAGCTGTGAGTTTCATGCAAGACTGACTGCTGTGAGAGTTAACCAAAAAAAAAATCTTTTGATGTAGATATTTCCAAAACATTATAGGAGTTTGCATATACTTTTAGAAGCATAGATGGTGCATTTTGCTTAGGGCTTTGAGACCTTTGCCCTGGTGGTTGATAGTGTCTGTTTCGATTGCTGGTAGGAGCTGGCATGATCATCCACTCCTCCTACACATCTGCTTTTGGCCACCACTTGAGATGGACTTTGATCTGATCCAGGATGAGCACTCTTGGGACAGAAGTGTTGCCTGTTTTTGCAGTCAGTGACTGAAAGTCTGTAACTTTTTTTCTTAAAAGTTTTTCTGTATGATGGTGAAATTTTTTGTGTTTAAATGTTTTTGTTATCAGCAGTGTACCACAGGGGAATAAGCTAGGAATGATACATGGGATTTCTGTGAAAAATAGAGCTGGATTTTTTTCCCCCAGAATATTTAATATGCATTAAACAAGATTTTATTATATTGGAGTATCTTTACTAGATTCCACCAGATAATGCTACTGAACTTGAGTATACCTGAAATACCAGTTTTGCAGTGGTCACATTTCTTGCCACCAGCATAACTTGTCAGTTGTATGCCATCTAAATGTCTCTTTATGATCAGTGTTGCTGCATCTTCCACAAGCAGATCTGTCTTCTGCTTTTTTCAAATGTTAGTTCAGCAGCCCTCAGAGCTTCTTTCATAATGAGCTTCCACTTGCCTTTCAATTTCAGCTGATAGTTGCTGCTTATAAACTAATGATATCTCAAAGTTATTCTTATTAGGAGAAGATGATGAAAGTATAATTGCTTGGTGATCTAATTCTCCTTACTCTCTAGAGTAAGCTGTCTAGTCAACCATTTCACTTGTCTAGGAAATTCTCAAACGTTGAAGCAATTGAATTGGCTTTATTTTTCAGTCCTCCTTGTGAGAGGTTTCTGGTGTTAGGGCAGTTTGTTCTGGAACAGCAGCTGTTACTAGGAGGCAGTGTGCATGACCGGAGCCTCTTGCCCTTGTTTTCTAAGTCTGAAGTAAACAGGTTTTCATCCCACTAGCGCTGGTGTTAACACCCCAGGATAGTTTGAGATCTTGTTCATACTGAAAATCGGAGTACTGGTCTGTACTACTTATATCGTGTTTTGCAACCCTTTTCATGATACTTTGATCCCTAGAAGAGTAGATATTACGTGTTATACATCATGTTAACCTCTCAGAAGATGTTAACTAGAAATAATGAACTGTAAGTAGATGCCCATACAAATGGTTTCATGAGACTGTTACTGGGTGCCCTTGTACTAACTAATCACTCCCCCCCCAAAAAAAAAAAAGAAAAAAACCACCAAAAATACCTCAACACCACCCTCCCCCCACCTTGACTGAAACCATTTTATTATGAGTGGCTGGCAGTTTTCAGTCTTTAGTGATCATCCAGGACACTAAAGTACATGAGACTGTAGAAAACCTCTTAATTTTACTTGGAAAGAATTTTTATTTATTTTTAAAACTTGCGGAGTTTGCAATTGGGTAGTACCATACTAAATGAAATGTGATAAAGCTGAAGAACTCCTTTCAGTTTATAGGTCTGCAATTTTTATGTAGGAAGTAAAACTTAAATCATTGGCTTCAGATGGGCGGTTGTAAATAATTTGCAGCAACGTTTATTTATTGAAGTAGTGAAGCTGAATCACCTTTAAAGTGGTTAAAAATCCATTTTTGTGACATTACTTTTCCCAAACTTATGTAGCCATGATAGAGGATTTTGGAGGTTGTTTTTCTGCCCTTCTTGTCCTTGCTATAAAAGGTATATGAAGTCCCTTTGCCGTATAACTGACAGTTTGGAATTTTGTAGTCTGTCCTTCCTATTAATTTATGTAAGACTTTTGGATTTGATTATGGAGTTTTGTCTAACAGATAACTGGCTGAAAAGAGGTTAAAAATCTTTGCTTTAGACAAATGTCTTATGCTTAGACCTGTGAAAGGGTAATATTGCACTTTGAGTTGCATGAAGATGCTGTATTTGGAAAGGAAGGAGAGTGGGAATGAGCTGTGGCCTGTGATAAGAAAAGGGCTTATGAAACATCTGGAAGCTGTGCAGACTACAAAAAACTAGGAAGTAGCTCGTAAGTCAGGTTAGAGGCATGTATCTTGTGGCGCTTTTACCATTTAATTGCCTGTTTTAAATCTGAGTTGGTTTCAAAATCTATTTGTCTGTTGTTTGAGACTGTCCTTAGTCTATTTAAAGTTTTGGTTTTGTTTGTTTTCTAAAGGGAGGTAAGAGAAGCAGGAAACTTGTTTCAGCTCAGTTGGTATCTGGGCTTTGGTTTCATGGGCATCCAAGCTGATGCAGTTGATTACACATCCAAGAAGAAGGTTCTGCTCCCCTTACCTTATGGAGACTTCAATAGTCTACTGTAAGCTGAATGAAACTGCTAATGCAGTAGAAAGATACCTACTTTTTGGGTTAACTTTTTACTTGATGGTTGAACCAGCTGCGTTGGCCTGAGGAAATGCTTTCCAAGATCTGGAGTACTTTCAAGGGAAGTAACTGAACCTAAGAGGATTGGTGAGAGCAAGGTATTAAAGGTGGAGTAGGGCTTCATTTCTGTGGGTGCTGAGCTGATTTATCACCCTGCCTTGTGAAGCAACAACAATAAAAACATAGTTCTGTGAGATGGCTGAGTTAATCCAATGTTTTATCTGCTGTCAAAATGGATATGGAACGGAACATCCCTCTGGTCAGTTGGGGTCAGCCATCCTGGCTGTGTCCTTTCCCAAGATCTTGCCCACCCGCAGCCTACTGCTGTGGAGGGGGAAACGTTAGGGAGCGCCTTGATCCTGTGCCAGCACTGTCAAGCAGTAGCCACAACACTGGTGTGTTACCAGCACCTTGCTGGCTACCAGTGCACAGCACTGAGAGAGCTGCAGAATTAGCTCTTATCTCAGCCAGACCCAATACACCCTACTCACAGGGAGTCACAGGGGCTGGAAGGGGAGAAGGAAGCAAGTCAGCTTTCTTAGCAAAAGCCATTTAACTGGCTCAGCTGTATCATCACCTGTGCTGTGGTTCCAGAGCTGCCTTTTTTTAATTGCCTTGAGTATAACCTGCTACAGCCCTTCCCATTGCTATGTATTTTGTAGCCCTAGTCTCATGCATGTGCTAGTGTGTTGGGTGACTGGTTTTCTGCTGAATTAATTTCTTGGTTTAGCCCACTGTGTACCCTCGTGAGTGAGAAGGGAGAGGTTAGCTTGACCACTTAGCTGCCCTGGCTTCCTAAGCAGTGAAATGAACACTAGTGTTGATATAAGGAAGGGAGGTTGTTGGTGCGTGGCTGGGCCAAGGTGGACAATAGCAAAGTTCTGGCAACCCTTTGCCTAGGGAGACTGACTGCAGAGCTGCACCCAGATGAAGTGGAGGCTGTTAAAGGGAGACAGAGGAATTTGTGAACCAACTCGGTCTGATAGTTTGGAATTCAGAGCTGGAAGGTACAACTACTGTAGCACAAGTTCCAGTTCCCATCACTAAGAAGTGATGAAGGGATTCTAGAATGGGCACTTGCAAAGAAGCACGGCTGCTCCCCTCTGAGCACATAATCCATTCTTTTAATTTGTTCCTAAGCAAGAGCTTTTGTTGACTGTGTGTATTGGTGAAGTGTATCCAAGCTCTCTACTCATTTCTTGTTTTAAGATACTAAGATTTTTCCTCTGGGGGTGGTTTATCTGAAGTTGTAGTAAAGTAATTGTGGCAGTAAAATGGAGAATGAGTTAATAAATAACTGAATCCATCTCTTTTGTGTTCTACAATTGACTATCATAAGACATTCAACTACTTTTCCCAAAGCGTCTGCCTCATTTCCGGTCTAAGTACAGTGCTAAGTGAACAAGATACATGGTAAACAGCCAATTTGCTCTTGGAGTTAACCAGTGTAGTAACTTTAAACCATTTGTATGCCATGGAATTAGCTGCCGTGTAGCTGTGTCATGGTTTAGACAGTTGTTTTATTTCCCAATGCCCTCCTCACATGAGGAGGAGAAATTGGGAAAAGCAAAAGAAACACATGGGTTGAAATAGAACCAGATTAAATAAGAGTAAAAACCTTAATATCAATACCAACATTAGTATACAATACAGCAGGTCATACTCAGCCAATACAGGGCTGGCGAGCTGCACTCTCTCAGCAGTGAGCGCAGATGCCACACACAGCGAGCAGCGCAGCTGCAGCAAAAATGTGACAGTCACCGCATCCAGCAGGGTAGGTCTTGGGAGCGAAGAGTAGGGCTCAGGAGAAGAGATGGCAGGCAAGACCCTCCAGAGATGGCAGCCATTAAAGAGAGAGAGTCATCCCAGACAATTTCCTGATGCATAGGGAGCGTGACATTTATGGTATGGAATACTTCTGTTGGCCAGCTCTGGTCAGATGCCCTGGCTTTTGCCTTTACTAGCTTCTGCAACCTGGCTATCTCAGAACTGCTAAAGACCTTGATCACTATGGAAACCTGCATTCCATAGCTGGCCATAAACTACATCAAAGTGTCTTATCAACTTTGTTCTCACACAATTAAGTGCTGTTGTCTTCTCTAAAATGCAGCTTTTCTGTGCCGAAAGCTAGTTCTATGATTCTATCCCAGCAAAACCAGGACAAACTGTTAATTGATCTTGGCAGCATCTGTTTGTGTCACAAGGTGATAAACGTCTTGGGAGTTCATATACAGCTCCCAGTCCTGATACCGGTCCCTGGCTGTGTCTGTGATAGATGGCACAGTCTGCTCAGGCTCTGGAAGAGAATTGACCACAAGCTTTTCTCTTAAGAATTTTACTGTTACAAACTCACAATGTCTTAAAACTATAAAATTAAGACAAAACATTACTGTTAAATGTAGGCAATAAAATATTTATACTGTCTAAAACAGATTATAACCTAAGTTTAACAGGCACTACAGTTTCACTTGCAGTTTTTTGAACCTCTCTTTCAGTCAACAACAACAACACAAAACTTAGGGACTTCCAGATGTGTTTTGCTGGAAGGTTCCAAGGTAGCAGGGATAGTACTGAACAGAAGCTAGTTATTTCTTCTGTTTCTGCCTGTGAACTCATCAGTCTGCTCCTGAAAGGCCTGCTACACAGAAGTAACTAGATATGCAGTCATCTTGTTCCAGTTTGAGACAGTGCTTGCATCAAAGGGGCTGTACTTGTCTGTCATCTTTGCTGTGCTGATGCTAGTGTTTGTATGTTCTCCTGAATCAACAGGTTGGTCACCAGCATTGCAAGAAGAATTATCAGACTGCCACCTAGAAACTAGTGCTGGGACATGTAATCAGGTGTCACTCTGATTTTTGTTTTTTTTTTTAATAAGATTTGTGCAGAATAGTTTTAGATAGTTTTATGATTCTAGTTTATCCAGTGATACTGAAATAACTGTAAGGTTAATGGCAAAAGCTATTCTACATTCTATGTCTGGTGTGATTTATAGGTTGTTTTTTGTAAGTGGGATGGTGGTTATGTTCTGCGATGGCACAGCTGTATTTCATTGGTGGTGTAAAAGTTATCTGTATATGCAAACTATTCTGTGAGTAGAAGAGTTTTTGGTATTGTAAGGTTCCTTAGAGATTTGTGTTCTCGGTTCCTTCAGCTCCAGTATTCTGGAGCTATTTGTTGGATAAAATCTGTGCCTGCTTCCAAGCTGCTTGTGTTCTGACAGTGTGCTATCATAAGCCAAAGAGCGACAGAAAAGAGCTCTGTTAAGGTTGATGCTGCAAACTCTGCCTTGGGCTGTAGATTCATGCCACTCTACACTGATCTGCTGGCTGCTGCATTTCTGTTCCCTCATTTGAACTACTCTCATGCTTGTCTGACCCTGTATTAAGCCATTTCTGTTTGCTTTGTCACTCTTCTTGTCAGGTTAGTGTGCTAACCCAGCAGACAACTGAAATGGCTTAGATGAGTTCTGAAGCAGTATGGAGAAAGGGGCATGAATGTGCTCTGTAGGGCAGAGTCTGGATAGCAGCACCAACGCTGGCTTAGGCTGCTGTAATTGCTGCATCACTTGGGATATTAATCTCAGCGTATCATCAATTTGTCACAACTCGTTTTGTGGCAAAACTAAATGCAGCTCTCCTATTTCGGTTTCATTTGATTGAAACCGGCCACTGGTTTTAGCTTTTTAAGACCAGATGACAGGTGGGCAGTGATGATGATTGTATAGGCTTGGTTTCCTCATGAAACCATACTAAAATACTTTGAGATGCTGAATTTAGCAGTAGAAAGATCAATGTCACTGTATGCAAACTTTTGCTGTGTGTATCTTGTCTTGTAGTATGGTTCTTCTGCCTTTGTTTGCTGTCTTTCATTAATAGATATGTCACGATCAGTTGTTGCTGACCTCTAGTATGTGGCTAAAATAGCCTTATCTTGCTGTACAGATAAAGCAAAGTACAGCAGGAACTTGGATGCTGCAGTAGTTATTGTATATTATGTGATACAGTCTAGAGTTTGTGTGCCCAATGTGTGACAGTCAAGTTTTAAAAGGCTAAAAATAAGAAATTTGAGCGAAACAGAAAGAATGACCCCTTTAAGTAAAAGAGCAAGGAAAATGAACTGTAAAAAGTATGTTTACAAACCTATTTAGTTTAAGTGCTCCTGTTGACTTCAATTTTTCTGTGCTTTCACATACAGAAGAAATTGCCCGTTTGCTGACCAGTGTCCATGTAATGTGGTGCAATGAACAGATTTGGGTCAGAAATCAGGGTATCTGAGGGGGACAATGTTTGCGTTGGCTGTCTGGCTGTGATGGGAGCTCAGCTGTTGCCAATTCTGATTGGTCATTTTTTGGCCTAGTGAGAATCAGTGGGCAATAGCACATAGTGGTTGAAAGCAGCCATGTATGTACTGCCGTTACCTCAGCTGATAAATTAGGTGATAGATCCTCAACGGCACCTTGCTTCCACCTGTCTAGCTTGGAAGAAAGGTGAAAATACTGAAGGGGAAGCAGACACAGGGTTGTGAGGAGCAGCAAGACTTGTAGCTACTGTGGGGAGACGATGTGAAATGCTGCTTTGAAGGTCTGTTAGGAAGCTTTTGTTCCGCTTAATTTTAAAGGCAGAACTACTTTCTCAAAAGAATTAATTTTTGCTCAATTTTTGAAAGTAACTGTTTTGACTGTAATGTTTCTAGAACTTTGAAAGCTGTTATGTTATTAAAAAGTTGCGTACACTTTACAGTAGGTGAAATCTAGTATCTCAAGTTCTAGTAATGAGTTTTAAACAGCATGTACCATTCACTGAAATTACTTTCTGTTGCTTCTTAACTGATTTGTTTGAATTTGCTTAAAATTTCCTTTTTTTTTTTTTTTTTTAGGTGTTGGGAAGTCATGTTTATTGTTACAGTTTACAGACAAGCGGTTTCAACCAGTCCACGATCTCACTATTGGTAGGTCTCATTTTGTCCCCCACAATGCTAATGGTTAAGCAGCTAGGTTACCTCAGCATGAGTTTGTTCTGCTGCAGTAATGTAGGATTTGTGCTGTATTAAGGTAGCTGATAAATATTTAAGTTAACAAAGCTGTGTGGAGGCTTTTTCTCTTACTGGGAAGGTACAATCTGAAACAAAAAAAAAATCATAGCTATAGTGTCTCAACTGTCTCTTCAGAAAAGCTAAAATCTGGGCATGGAAGCAGAATTGGCCATCTGATAGGTTCCTTGAAATAACATCAAGAAGTTCAAAGGTTCAGCAACCTTATCAGCTCTAATCATGATGAGCCTTGCACAAAATGTATCCCTAGTCTCTATTTTTAGTTTGTGCCCTGGAATAGGTACGCTTCCTGTGTTTGGGAGTACTGAAATAGATACTTGAAATATAAATAAATATTTTCTCATGCTGCAGAATGTATCAGGTAACTTGGTTATGGCTTCCCTTTCTCTCTTGACAGCCCCCCCACTGTGTAGCTGTCTAATATAATTCAAATTCTTAGGCTAACATCAGTTTTCAAATATTTCTGAGGCCTTGGCAGCAGATAGGCTGGCTGAATAAAGAGCCTGCGTTCTTTAGGGAGGCATGGGTTATTGTCATCTTTTCTTCTTTAGGCCTGCCAAATATTTGACGCCTTATATATCACTTACGCCTTTGACAGTCCTGTCACATCAGCAAACTGATAGGCTGTGGGGAAACAGCTTCACCTCAGCAGGGCTGTTGTAGTGCCAGTTCTTTGCTTGACGTATAACTAGCTGAAATCTGGGAGCAGAAACTGAAGCTGTTGTGATGAGGAGGTGAACCTAGATAGTAACATAATGAGGGATGTGGGGATGGAGCATGGGAAGCTGCTTAGAAAGGGAAGAAGGTGCATAGGCTGGAACAGGCCTCCTTTCCCTTAACTGATAGGGCGTGTGCGTGTGCTTTCACCAGGAGAATGATTCTCCCTGGTACCCAAGCAGGTTGAGAAAGAGAGAAAGAAATAAAGAGTGTGGGTTCAAAGTCATGGGAGTGCCTGTGCAGGGTGAGATGGAATGGGTTGATGTTACCTAATGCACTTCCAACTGATGATGTTAAAACTACTGAGAACCTGTAGATTGAATAAAAAGGCTTGTGTTACACAGCTGAACTTTTTTCAATATAATACAATTACTTTAGCCTGTGGGACTGCAGATTATATTCCTGCTGTGAACAACTCAGGAAGGGAGAAGAGAAAGTGAAATTGGACATGTGGAAAAAAGACATTTAATCTAGAGTTGTATAAAACTTCAGCCTCAAATTTTAGTATAACTAGCCTAAAATGTTATCTCTAGGATTTAAGAAATTCAGAGAAACTTGACCTATAATGAAAATGAGATATGGGGGGAAGGGAGGAGCAAGAAAGATAGAATACATAGAAATACAGGTATTTTTCTGGGTTTTTTGAGCAGAATTGTGCATAATTGTAATAGTGTACTCTAGAAGAACTTACAATGCAACACCTAACTCCATTTGTTTTTCATTTGGGAACTGAAATATCTGTTTTTAAAAGAAACGAAGGAATGAATGAGAAACTGCATGATGCAGTTGTGGGGGGAAAAAAACCTAAAACAAACAAAAAAACCCAACAACTCAACCAAAAAAACCCCAGCGCCACAACATTTGTAGGTAGGTGTGGATGACAAAGCCGACTGTAAACATCCTGTTTGGTTTGCCTATTGCCCTTGGGACATGCCCTTACTGTATAACCTGAACAACTTTCTTTCCTTCTGTGAGAACAAACTTACGATCAAACTGTCTGTGTTTCAGAGTTTTCTCTCAGTAGATATTTTGATGGAACAGGATAAATATTATTGTACTTTTTTCTATGGGGTTGTGTATAGAAAGTAAACGTTTAGGACAATTGCATTTATATCAGCAGCTCTATATCTACATTTTGAGAGCAAATACCACCTATAGTGTTGACGCTTGCAGTAGTCCAAGGACCTTCCCCTGGCTTTGCAGTCAACTTCAGAGAGCGCATTGTCATTCACCTGCTTCCTTTCTGCCCTCCACCCCCCCACCCCACCCCCTACCTTTTAACTTCTTTCTATACAGTTACTGCATGTTGTTTGGATGCCAAAGTGAACACATTGCCCACGGCTTTTATTTTGCTCTGGTATCCTGTGTGGGGGAGAGTGATTCCTCCCTGTCTCCTTCCCCAAAAGTAATTCTGCCTAAAGCAACACTGCCTACCCCCTCTTCCCGAATAGTCTAAACAAGCTTTTGAAGAGACATTTGGACTACTTCAGATCACAGCTGCTTTATTGGAAGACTTCAGTCCAAATCTAGACAGTGACCAATTTTAGACAATATTTAAGTTAGCAGATTTTTCTGAAATAGTGAGTATATGAAGGATAGATTAACAGAAACTTGATAGCCTTTAAATATGTCCACTATCTTCTAGGCATTTGTCAGATTTTAACTACTATAGCAGTGGCCTGAATTTATGCTTAATTTACTGTTAATGATCTTAAAATTGTTTTAAAAGGTGGTACAAAAGGCTGAATTGTTCCACTGAAGAAATTCCTTTTGTTTATTGGAAACACATTAATTTTTTTCCTTCCATTATGAGATCTTTAGCTAGAATTTTGGAAGTGCTTTTTTCATAAAGGCAGGTGAGTTTTAATACAGTAATAAAATTAATCTTGTTGAAGGTGGCATTTGCATGCTCGCTTAATAGAATGTTTTATTGATTAAGAATTGTAGGTTTAATTTCTTCTGAACTGACTGTAGTAGTCTGTCATTGGCAGACTGTTAAAATAACTGACTCTTCAATTTCCTGTTTGCATTCAAATGGACATGTTTTTCTCCCTCTGATCTAGAGCTACTGAATCCTTTGGAAAACATAGGAAATACCTCCTTCACACTTGCTCTAATTAATGCATTTTTAAAGCACTTGGAAAGTAACAGTTTTCTTCTTTCTAGAAAACTTTCCAGCTCTTGCCAGGCAGCTGGGAAACTAACTAAAAGCAGACTACGAAGGAGATTATTTTCTACAAATACGATGTTGAGTTAACTTACTTACATTCTTGCTTTCACGGTACTTGACATGGTTTTTTCTGATATATGCTAATAATGTAATCTTCTGTAAAATCTGTTCAGGTGTAGAATTTGGGGCTCGAATGATAACTATTGATGGAAAACAGATAAAGCTTCAGATATGGGATACGGTAAGTAATAAATCATAGCTGTTATTTAAACATGGCTCCACTAGCTTTCCTTTTGTTGTGATTAAACTCTGTCATCAGCACCTGCATGAGACTATGTACTTTGTCTTGCAGATTTCTTTGGTTTCTATGGAGATTAAAAATTTGCTAAAATTTTCTCTTTTGGTGTGATGTAGTCTTAAAACAGTGCAAATTTCTGCTGTTTGCACTGAACTTTACTTCCTCAAGTAACGCTTTGTCAGATTTGTAAGACTGGAATTCATGCTGCCTCACTCTTTTGTGAAAGTTTACTATATTAGTGAGAACTTCTATTTCTCCAAGTAGTCTTTCTCTGGGTGTTCATGCAGGGTCTGGTTAATAGAACATCCTGTTGGGAAAGTGTGATGTGTCTACTAGCTTTAATCAAGAAGTCTCTAGAGGAAACATTTACATTTCTGATGTGGAAGAAAAGATACGGCTCGCTCTTTTCATGGAAGGAGACTTCAGAACTCAAGTTCACTATAATCATGAATATAGTAAATACTTCAGACAGTCAAGAAGGGATTGGTAAAAGCTTAAAGTTTCAAAAAGCCTACCAAAAACCAGACTTTGATTTTGAGGGGTTCAGGTTAAGAACATAGATTAGCAAAGTCAGCTGTTTTCTTCTTATCAGTCAATTTACCCTAGAGTAGTCAGCGTCAGTGTCTGCGCTTGTGCTGTGAGGGCTTTAAGATGCTCGCACTGATAGCTGTGTCTTTCGAATATGCTTAACTGTTCCCTAAGGCAGGGGTGTCTGTTTCCTCTCTCGAAAGTGGTTTAGGATACCTTCAGAAGCTGACAGGTACATGAGCCATAGCCTCATGTAGGTGCTCTTTTTGTACAGCAAATCAATGACAGCAGGTACATTCATATATGCATGCCTACCTACATGCATGTGTATATAGAATGTAAACAAATGCAGTATTTTAGCTAACTTAGTAGGTAAGATCTAAAGTACCTTACTCATTTTACAACTTCATCACTTGAAATGGGATCTAATACCTGTGTCTTGGAAAGTATATGGAAGTTCTCCTTGGAAGGGCATAGAAGAGTATGGTCAGATTGTGCTTACTTTAGACTTTTCCTGCCCTGGGCATTTTTACTGTAGTAACTGTGGATTACTGACTATCGAGGTGGATGATCATTTTTAAGTTCAACAGGCAAGGAAATCTCTGTGTAAACAGTAGCTTCAGAAGCAGACTTTTAGTATGTAGTGTGACTACATGAGAACATGCCTACCAGGTCCTGGTTTCCTAAAATTGGGACAGATTCTATGTAGACAGAATTACTAATTTTACTACCAATGCAACCACTGTCTTTCATTGGCTTTCGAATTGATTTTGTTAATGTGCCATTATCTGCTCCTTGGATACAAGTAAACTTCAATGGTTTTTGAGTAGGTTGTTTTCCTTAGTACCTCTGACTTAGTGGCTCCTTGCAATCTGTGTAGTTTCTTGATTGCTTGCGAAGTGTCCGAAAACTAATATTTCAATGAATTTGCTTTTGATGATAACTTACAAACTCTCTTTGGGTAGGGATTTTATCTGGCTAGCTTCTTAAATATATCATACATAGATTAAAAATACTCATTGAAAGCTTTCATGCACTGAGTAGATTGTATGCTTGTGTTGTAGTTAATAATTTATAAGTTGTAAGCAATGAATGACTTTGTATATTGGCTGTAGTTAAAATTTAAAAAAAAAAACTGATTTTTTTTTTAAAAACACACGATATTTCTATTCTAATCTAATCTTGGCTTGAGAGTATGTCTAAATTCTACTGTCTCAGTTCTGATCTTGGGTGTAAAAGTGTTGAAGGAATAGCAAGATAGGAAATATGATGAAGTAATTGTCAAGAGATGTTTTGCTTGCAAGTGTTACGGTACACAAAGATAAGGTCACATAATGACCAAGGTTACTGTGCCTGCATTGTGTATCTGGGGTGAGCATTTCCTGAATTTCTTTTTCTGTTGGTATCACTAACAAGTAGCAGTTTTTGCTCTCTCCATCTTTATTAAGCTGTAACAATTTCTGTTTGATAAGAGAAAGTTTGTTTTAACCTTAGCATAAATGAAACAGGTGAAACATTTATGTTTCCAGTTGGTGCTTACTGAGTCACAGCACTAGCACTTCTTGGATTTACCGCTAGCCTTATGTACCCGCTTTTAATCCATCACTGAACAGGAAGCATCTTGAGCAGAAACATAAGAAGTGGAGACCTGGATAAAATTTGTTTTGACTGGTTAACAATGAATTAAGGACTTGCTTTCTTGAGAGTCAAACACTTTCATTTGGATATTTTTGGCCAGATATTTCTATGCAAAGGTGTTCAGTTTGTGTTGTCTTCAGCAGATCGCTGCAGTTCCAAGGAAAGGTGAATCTTAATGGGAATACATGGAAACTGCAGCATATCTCGCTGCAGGAGTATGTAATAACTTAAAGGGGCAGCTGCAGCTGACACTGTTGCATGTCTGTGAGATCCGTTCGTGTGTTCTTCTTGCATCATAACTCAAGAATATTTGACCTTTTCGTTAGCATCTTAGTTTGTAACGGAAGTGTGTAACAAAAGTTAGCTCGGCTTACTGCAGTCAGGTTTTCATGTGGCAGTATGCAAACTGAATTCCTTTTGGATGGAATGCTGAAGGAATCCACATAGGCCCATTAGAAAACGTCGTCCAGTATTTGATCCTGTGAGCTGGTAGTCTAATAAAACCAGTCTGAAAAAAAACCCCCAACCAACAATATCCACCACCCCACCCCCCAAAAAAACCCCCGAAGAAAACAAACCCAAACCCAACCCTAAACCACCACCACCAAAAAACCCATACTCCCCATTCCACAAAAGATACTCAGTGTGGCCCTTGCATACTTACTGTTAGGTGTTGTAGCCTTGGCTATACTGCTGATTGTATGTCTACACCAGCAAATAGTGTGTCCTGTTGTTCTCTCCCAGCTGCAGGCTGCTCCTGATCTCCCCACTGCTGGGCTCCGCAAGCTTGCTGCTATGTGTGCTGTGGCACACCCAGGTTTTTAGGTCATGAGTCCTTGGGTTTCACTTTCCCTTTCTGATGCATTTAGGTCAGTCAAGGGGTGTGCAGGTGTTGGACCAAATTCTTCATTTGTCTTGTCTGTCTCTAGATTATTTCCCTTCTTCTGTCTTTAATCTTAGTCGTGTTTTTCAATAGTTGGAGAGACTGAGAAATATTTTTGTCAAACCTGGTTAGTTGGTAATTGCCTACTATGAGAAGTTAGGCTAGTCTTTTCTGGAAATGTGGTATCTGAGCTAGTGTCAGTTGCAAACATAACTTCGGGAGCTAGAAGTGGTCTACAGAAGCTGGTAAGGATCAAAATGACCACTGTCACAACAAGCTGTATAGGTAGGTTGGTTGTCTTGTGGCAGTGTAACACTTGAAAAATACTAAGATTGTTTTTCTTCAGAAAAAACTTCATTGTTATAGGGGGATACTGGGCTTGTGACCAGGCTGAGTCAGTAGCCTCCATTTTCTTGTTGAGGGAATGTTCTGTATTGTATTGGCTGTTAGTAACAAGATATTGTTGATGAGTGAAAATAAGCAGTAGTTGAAAGGGAATTTAAGTTCTCTCAGGTGCTGTAGAGGGAGAGATCAGTGATGATACTTAGTAATAATACTTATGTTCTCTAAATTAAATTGATATGGATGAGAATTTTTCATGTGTATTTAAATACAGTAATTTTTATTATCTGTTTCTGCTTCATTTAATTGAAATCTGTGATAAAAAGTTTATTTTCATTATTATGTTTCTATAATGCCCTAGTCTTGCTTAGGCTAAGACTAAATATCTGAAATAATTTATTTTTTATAAGCTTATTTGAAATAATTTCTTTATTTCAGTACAAATGAGCTTTCTAATTGAATTGGCAGTGTTTTCTAGTAGTTAGAGCTTGCACAAAAAAGCACGTTTGTGCAAGAGAGAAGGCATGATGTTAAAGGCATAATGTCTCTTTTCCCTAAATCTGGAGCGTGGCTTGTCCATCCATTTTCAGATAGTCTGAATATACTAATCTTTCTTGGAAACTCAGTTATTTTTCATGTATTTGCAAATGCTTTGGATCTGGTAGAACCAAATAAAGTTCCCTAAAATGCCCTTAATTAAGTGAATATTCATTTCATCTTAGTGATACTGAGAATTGCTAGGATGTAGGGCTCACCCCCAAGAGTTCTTTACGAATTGTCTGCTTCATAATATTTCCTATTTGCTTTGGTAGTTGGAATATATTTTCATGTTTGTGGACAGTGGGTGAGTAGTTCTGCTGAATTTTTACTAATTTAACTCTTTCACCGTTGTACCTGCAAGAATTGGGCTATATCTTACAGCTGAAGTTGTGATGACTCAGTGCCCATGGCCCTCTGTTTTACTGCTATGAAGTAACACAAGAACTTGCAGACAATCTGTTTTGATTTCTGAAACTAGTTCACAGACTGCGTTTGCTGCTATGTGGGAGCATTAACTTGCTTCTGGATTCATAGGCTGGGGGGTGGAATTTGTCTGTTTAATAGTTATTCCTACTGCAGTTCGTGTAATGGGACCGTCAGCTGAACTTCAGTGTTGGTAGCTAAGTATTGTTCACATCTGTGATAGCACTTTAGGAAGCTAAGGTAAGTTGATACAGGTAGCGTAGTGTTCACAACCCTTTGTCTGTCATGTGCTTAAATGTATTTGGTTATTGAAGTACTGTATACATATTTTATTTTTCTACTGGTTATGGATTTCTTGTCAGTTTATCTGTGGCTTTCTACAGTAAGGCCTTAGAAGAAAGGAAGGAAATCACTTCCTTTTGTCCATAGCGGAACTCCCCTTCTAGTGAGTCTAGCTACTTGAAATCTAAACATTTCAATCCATTTTTAAAGTGAAGTAAATCATAAGGGTACTTCTACTGATGGAGGGGTAAAGCTTTCTGTTTCTGTGATGTGTTAGGAATTGCTTTGGTTGCCTGAATTGCACGCCTTCAGTGACATCAGAAGAAAAGGCACGTGTATAGATGATCTGTATTTAGACATACGTACAGTTTCACTCATGGGGATCTGTAATCCTCTTGAAATTTCAGGTCTTACTAGGATGCTGGCGGGATTATTCTGAAACAACATCTAACTTGGATGAATCCTCTACATAAATTCTGACACTTTCTTAAATTGTTAAGGATTCCTTTTCATGAACATCTTTAGCCCAGTTCTTGTTTGGTAAAGTCTTTACTCAAAAGCAGCAGGGTTTCATTTTTGTTTTTATACTACTCTTGTGCCTCCTCTTTGTACTACATGCAGGTAAATCATCTTAAAATTCTTTTTATTCTGGAGTAGAGACATAGTTGCAAGAAAGATTAATGCATTTGTATAAGCAAGTTACCATGTGACTAAAGGGTTGTTAATTTATTTATAACTTTTAAAACTGTATTCAAAGATACATATTGCTCCTCTCTCGTTCTGGAACATTTTGTTCCAGGGATCAACTTTGTGGGGTGGTACCCCACAAGTTGTCATAGGTTCTGTGGCACTTGTGTGAGTTGGTTGTTTCTTACATGTCATCTTAGTTTTCTGTACAGCTTACGAAAGTGTAAACAAGTTTAAATGAGTAATAATTCCCAATGTGAATGCAGTGTTCTGTCACTGGGTTTGAACATACCACACATGTACGCACCTTTTAGAAGTGAAGGAGCTACTAGCTATGGTGTATTTGTAGTTTCTCATTTTTCATGTAGATGTATACTATAAAGCTTCCTACTAATAAAAACTGTTGGTCGGCTTGGACGTTGAAGGCCTGCTGGGATGCGTGCAGGTGGCTTTGTTCTTGAAGAAACTTTCCAAATTCTTCAGCATTAAAAATACAGAATTCAGTAAAACTAATGGACGATTTCTAGAGAGATGCACTGTTGTGATTTCATTATCTAACTTTCTTGTACTGCATCGTGGCTTTTTTTTTTCCTTCTTCCTTAGTTTATAAATTCAAAAATATGCAGCTAAGAAGCTTGCAAGGAACCTTTTTTGATGCAGAGACTTGCATGCACATTTTGCAACTGATGCCTACATGACTACACCACACATTTAGAAATTGTATGGAGATTTCTTACAGAAATAGTAACACTTGGAGTCTTTCCTCAAAGGTGCCAGGTCGTGTGTCAACAGTAACACAGTTACATAGCGTAAATGTTCCTGAGAACTTCAGTTCAGGCCCTAGATCTCTGTATCTTAGTGACCTAAGGTGATTGATAATGCTTCATGTTCTGCTTACATGATTATTTTGAAATTGTGTTTTGGTCTCTATACTGAGGTATATTTAAAGCAGCACATGGGATATATGTCCATGTATTTCTACAGTTCAAACAGGGAGGAAGATTTTGTACTATTTTCAAGACTTGTAACTATTATACAAGTCTCTCACATATCAGGAAGTTTGTTAACCAATATGATATGAATTGTAAAAGCTTACAGTCCAGAAAACAACCAAAAAGAATGTTACTTAGCACTTAAAACATCACTTACCAGAGGCCCACATTTTCTTGTGGTTAGTGAACTACTCACATCAGAGCTAGCACCTTTTTCTCTGAAGAGAGAAGGTGCATGTTCAGTATGTGTTTATTGGTTCCTGTAGACAACCTTGCCTGAGTTAGAGTTTCTGTGTGCGAAATAGCTGTTGTGGTCTATCTGTTACCAAAAAGATTTTCTGTCTTCTCACTTCCACTGCAGTGTGACTCTGAAAGGAGGTATAACCAGGGCTTACCTCAGAGCAAAGGCTTGCATTGCCTGTACCAGCTGTACTATGGCCTTGGGAAATACCCCATTTAACATTCATTTAGTGGCTACTGCCACTACTGCTCCTCCACTGAGCACTGGCCCAAGTTGTACGGGGAGGCTGTGGAGTTGCCATCCTTGAAGATTTTCGAGAATCTGCTGGACACGGACCTGGGTAACCTTGCGCTGGGTGGCCCTGCTTGAGCAGAATTGGAACAGATGACCTCCAGAGGTCACTTCCCACCTCAACCATTCTGTGATTCAATGAAAAAAGCTTTTTAATATGGAAAAAAGAAGTAGTGCTGGTTTTTGAGCGAACATGGAAGAGATGTTAATTCCACTTAAGATAAAGGGCTTTTCTTTGGTATCAGAGCTGTTTAATTTATACTGACCTTGCTTACTGCTGCTTTTTATCTGTTGCTCCTTGTAGGAAGTAGCTAAAATTTGTTTGGTCCTACTTTGCAAGACTGATAAAGTACAATTAGAACACACTTTAAATAAAGAAAAAAAAGTTGGATTTGGCTGATAGTATATGCTTTTTTTCCTTTTGTTGTCTTTGAAATAGCTTGTCCTGCTGGGGGTGGAATGTGAGAGCAAATACTCAGATGAAAAATGCTGAAAGTAGTAATGATACTAGGAAAAAAAAAAAGTTGTGGCGTGTGTTCTACTTGCCTAACCCTACTATGCCGACCTTCTGGATCTCTCATTCAGAAGGATACTGTTAAAATAGACAGTAAATTATATATATATAAAAATTATATATATATATAAAAGGTGTTATGTTCATGTAATATGTATTTTATACATCTCATGGAGTTTATTGACAGAAACTCAATTTTCTTCTGTTTAGAATGAAAGGAAGCTCAGCTTGTGTTGTCTATTGCCATATGTAAGCACAAATTCGTGATCGCTATATGGAAGATTTTATCTTCTTTGAAAAAGGGTAGCAGTTTCCATTCTTTCCTGAAGGAGAGGGTGGAGATACAATGATATTTAAATTTCATGGGCAAGTGAGACAATTAAAAATGTTAGAGTGTTTTCAGGATTTGGATACCAAACTTTTTTAAGTAAATAATTCTTGTAAGAACTCACAGTTCTTACATTCTTGTAAGGTCTGCTAGAATCTCTGACAATCTTAGCTGACAGTGATTAATTTATCCAGGGAGACAAACAATTTCATGTGGCGGGGTGGAATTTATGAAGGCGAAACAGGCAATCTTAATGTGGTAGGCTAAGTCCACTTCATGTATGATTTTAGCCGATACATGGAACACACTGGTTACAATAACTTCTCTGACTAGTTAGGAGGAAAAGGTGTTATGCATCTACTGTGCACTTGAGCTAGTCACCACACCAAGAAAAAGTTGTAGTGCTTAGCGAAGCTTCTGAGTTGTGAGCCAAGTGTTGCGCTAAAAACTTGGAGGTTTTACTATTCCCTGGTGCATCCTAGCAGATTGTCTGTATTCTGTTACCTTAGTTTACAGAAAGATGCACTTGGACTTTTGGCAAAGTACATGTGCTAGTGTATTCTAGTCTTGTTGAAACTATTAAATGTATTGTCTGTCTTTGGTAACTTTTTCCACTGGAATGGTTAAGATAGTGTTCTCTTAAACTGAAATAACTGATGATTTGGGAAGATAAGGATGCTTTCTGAAGAACTGAACGTGCCAAAACTTGTCACTGGTCTTGTTCAAAGATAGAATCTAGATCAAGTTCTCCTTGAATTCAGGGAGACTTTATGTTAAGAAAAGTACAGTAACTGTGAGAAGAGAAAGTTCTCTGTACGCTTGTTCTGTAGGCAGGGCTGAAGGGTAGCTTGTATTTGATACATATTTCATTCTTGCTTTTCATGGTTTTAAATCGGGGTAATTTCCTATGGTTCGGCAGATAACTATCTTAATGCATACGGGGTTTTTTTCCAGCATTAATACTAGTATTTCTTAATCATGTTCTGTGTTATCTTTCAATTATACTAAAGTTTCTGTTATTACTAAATATTACAAGTAAATGCTGCTTCTAACAACTGCAGGTGCTAGATAGCACTTCTGAAAAAAACAAGAGCATGGAGAGCTCAAGGTCTGCAACTATGAATATTTATTTTTCAGGACCGTGTTCTTTTGAGCATGTTCCTTTAAGTGCTGACATTTTTACAGAATACTTTTCTGTGGGAACTATCTAATTCATGTAGGATCTCTGAAGTTTTTCACCAGTGCCTATGAAGATGACTCTTGCATCCTGTAGCTGTTTGACAAGCATTATTTATCAAGTACAGAAGAAATTGATTAACTGTGGAGCAGAATTGTGTAAAATTAAATTCAGAACCATTTCTGTTTTTTCATCATAAAATGATTACTGAAAGAATTCCATCTGAAGACTGTTGAAAGCTGGCTGCAGTTTATGATATAACGGATAAAATCTGCATCCTTGGCCTTCCAACAACCTTTACACCAGCAGATGGTGGGCGTAAAGATGTCATTCATCATTTATTTACAATGGGCTTTATTTATTCTAGTGTCAACAGCTGCCCCAGGGAGCGGGTTATTGAATTCAAATGTGAAGCTCTGGGTTATTTGCTTCCTTTCAAATTTGTCTTCAGAGCTTAGTTGCTAGGAGTCCATTCTGTGCTCTAATAATGATTCATGTATTGTGAAGCCATTCAGTAAATTGGGTTGTCAGGGATTGCCAAAAAAGGTTTAGAGGTCTTGTTCCAATTTTTTTTCTTAAAAACAGCACTGTGCTGTAGTTGGTGTCTTCTTATATGCCTTCTCTAGCTAGTGTTACAGACATTGTCCCCTCTCTGATTTCCCCTCCATACTATTCCTTGTCCCCATCCTCTCAAAAGTAGAATTTTGTGATTCTGTGATTTTAAGTTTGTGTTTTTCAGCACCAAAAGAATAAATTTGAGGTATTAAATAATGAAACTTTGTCTTCTACAGGCAGGGCAGGAGTCCTTCCGTTCCATTACAAGGTCATACTACAGAGGGGCAGCAGGGGCTTTACTAGTGTATGACATTACAAGGTGAGAATACCAAGGAGGTATAGCTCGATTAAAAATATATATCTTTGTAGAATTGTGCTATGGTATATAGCAGTGTTGAAATGTCTGCTTTAGTTTGGCTTTTTGTATAGATATTTGTAATTTAATGTTTTGCCAACTTTTCTTAAGTGTTCAAAATCAAGATACAGCCTGTGTAACCCATATACTTCCAGTTTTCTCTGTATGGTGGTTCAGAAAAAGTATACATAAAGTTTCAGGAAGAATAAACCAAAATATTTGATAAACTCTTTGACCATGAGCCTCTGGATTACTTTTATTGAGAAAGACCTTAAAGTATTTCATTAATTCATTTTTAGTGTTTTTATTATCGTGAGCTATATATTTTATATTTTTTCTTAATTATAGCACATTTTTGACTGAAGTGCCATTCTGCAAAGGAGAGAAATAGTAAAGCATCAAAGTTTGGTTGCATAAAAATATGAGGAAACTTCTACCATTGCTGTGTTGATGAGGCTGGAAAAATACAGGTCTTAGTGTGATGTTCTTTTTTGTAGCAGGTGTTCAGAAGTAAGGTTTTCCTGCTGTACTGAATAAAGTCTCTATACAACTTGTTACCTGCAAAACCATGGGTACTGTGGCCGGTTTATGAAGAAGTTCAGGCTCCAAAATCCTATTAGGGAGTGTGGCTCCCTTTATGGATGTTGGATCTCGTTGCTGTATTAAACAACACATTTTACTAGAGATTTCCTGGACGTTTTTCCTTTTGTTCCCCATTTATTTTTAAATACCAGGAAGCAATGTATTCTTTCCTTTGAATTTCCAGCAAATTAATCTTTGATTCATAAATAGATGGTTTCACTCTTGTGAAATCTTAAACACGCTTTACGAGTGTGTGATTTAGTGTACGTATTCTATAAAATGTGTAACGTGCCATATTCGTGTACCTTACTTTAAAATACCTGGTTGTTAAATTCATTATTCAGTTTATAAACTCACAGAAAATTGTCAAGCACTTTCTGTCTTCAGTAGAACAAATATTACTATATGACTATGTGATTATTTGTATTGTTTGAATTGGTTGAGGCTGTTAGGAACTTTTAAAATCTGTTCAGCAGACTTTACATGCATATAAAATTACGGATTCTTACAGCTGTAAGAATCTTCTTTGCCCTTTGTATTAAACATGTTTTCAATTACCTTTTAGGCAGAGTTTACTGATGCTCCTCGTTTACTAAATTTTTGTTTGACTGTTCTCCCTCTCGCAAGGGGATTACTAGCTTTTATCCCTGGAGCATGTGTACTAATAAATGAGTCACTCAAGTAGAGAAGCTGACTAACAGGAAGGAAAGAGATTTCTTGAAATACTGCTTTTAATTTTCATTCTTTTCCATACTTAGGAGGGACACTTTCAACCACTTGACAACTTGGTTAGAAGATGCTCGTCAGCATTCCAATTCCAACATGGTTATAATGCTTATTGGAAATAAAAGGTAAAATTTAACCAGTTAGGATTTTGTAAGTGGTAAACATTTATGACTCGTCTGTATTTCAGCATTTAGGTTGTCTTATTTGTAGACAGCATGTTAACTTTAAATTACTTTCAGTCACTGGACACGGTTCTATGGTAAATCTAAAATACTTCCTTTTCTAATTAGCCTGATTCTGTGTGCAGCACATGTGTATCAGCTACCCTGTGTTCTGAGTACCTTTCTTAGAAGTAATTTTATTTATAAATTATATGAATTATTTTTCTCATTACATTTTTTCTACAACTGGAATCACCGTTTAGAAGCACCTAGATCCTTCCCTTCTAAAGCGAATATGACTCCTAATTTTAGGTGTTCTAAAGTGCTTTAGGTTTTGATTAAGAATCACAGCAGAGGACATGTCATTAAAAAAAGTCTGTTAAATGTCATTAAAATCCATTGCAGTATTCACGTCAAGAACTTTTCTCAAATGTAAAAAGTGCATACCTCGATGATTATATGTTTCGTATTCTGTATGTGTTAGCTGGGTTTGGGGGCAAAGAATGCTTTTTCACCATTTCCTGGTGCATTCAGGCTGCCCTTAGACACTGGGTGATGAAACTACAACTAAAAGTTTTGGAAGGGTTTTACTCAATTTGTAAATGATTGATTACTTGGTGTTCTCATCAGCTAGACTGTCCAAAGCTCTGAAATGGTTCCCTGTTGATGCTGAGACTTCGATCTGTAGTAAATGTCTTTATAAAAACAGATCAGCGACATAGTTAAGTTTATCTGTAATTTTTCTAGTGCTTGATCCAGGGAACTTGCAGCATCGTGTCTAGGCTTTTTTGCTGCATGTAGGGTTTTTCCAAATATCAAAAGTATTATCTTGAAATTTAATAACCCATTAGTTATGGGCCTTTACCTAATTGACCTTAACTTGTCTTCATGCCTGAGCAATTCTTGAAGGTAAAGATGCCAGTTGAAGTAACGATGTGTATGCTTGCCCCTTAAAGTTTAATGGACAGCCAGATCATTTCTTAGATACCATCGAGAAACAGCCTTGTGGTAAAGTTCTAGTTTTGCTGCTCTGGCCTGTTTACATCTACCGNCTTCCTCTTACCTCCCAACTTCTACCTCCCCATGAAAAACATGTTAAGCATCAAGTAATTGTGAAGCTTGTCCACATTTTTATAAATAATCTGGAAAATTAATAATGACACTTTCTTTTAATTGAGGAATGTGATAAGCATAGTCTTCACAAATTAATATAAAAATGTAATCTCTTTTAATAAATGAAGCTTTAGGAAGCCTGTGATGTCCCTGACCAACTGTTCGTATGCTTATGTGAGGAAAAAATATGGCACTGAGATAAACAGTAAAGTATACTGTTTACTTGAGATAAGTGTTACATAAGTTTGCATATTTAGTTGACATCTGTAACTATTCCTGATCATTCTTAGCTGTTAAACTAAATTTTTACATCTTGCATTCTGCTGATGCAGACTATACCTACCATATGATTATACATTATAACATGCTACTTGCAGTTAGCTCAGTGATCCCGAGTTACAACTAGGTTTTATTCAAACAATAAATAGACTTAAATTATGAATTTTAAGTTACAGATTAAGGTGCCATATAAAGTAAAAATTCTTTAAGAAGCTTTTTAAAGAGGATTATTTTCAAGCCTCAGAGAGGTGGATGGCAAGAAAACTCCTTCAATTATATTGCATTATCCTGAATGTGTGTTACAGGAGTTCTCATGGTAGGGCATACTGCTAGAGATGGATGGAAGGAAGAATGTGTGTACTAGCATAATATTTTTGATGGAATAAATTTTGTTCTTATGACTCCCAAAAGTGCACTTGATACGCATTTGTAGTACTGATTTATTGCTGGATTTGAAGAGTGAGAATTTAATCTGATATATAATAGCTGTTTTTTGAAAACATTAAAAATACTACTGTTAAAACATGACAAATACTCTACTTAATCTTCTTTCCAGAACAAAACATAGCTATATTGATCTAGTAAGACCAAATGCTTCGAATTATTGGAATAGAGAGAGGAAGACAACTGTGGTTAGTAGAAGCAGTTAAAGCACTTTAAGAATGTGTTTAGATATCACAGTAGTGAGTTTTGACTAGGTCATCACTGCGGTTTTCAATCCAGCTGCACTATTTCAAGTCAAAGAGAATTGTTTATTTCTGTTCTATCATGGACATAATACTGTAGTGAATCAAGGTTTTGAATAAGATATTTTTGAGGGTAGCATGGTAGTAGCAAATAGAAATATCGCTCAAGCTCAAAAATACAATGTCAGATAGCTACTTCAGGGACATGACAATGAACATCTTGTTAAAGATAACTTAAGCCTCAGACTGAGATACTGGGAATGCTTGCATAGTGAACATCAACAGCTAGGAGTTGTAAAATAACAAAAAAACTGCTTTGTTGTAAAATAGATGCCACAGTGAGTATCGTTTATTTTTAATATATGGATAATTACAAGGATGGCACAAGGATGGCAGCACTGAAGCCCAGTATGGTACTTTTTACTGGCATCCTGACTGCAAATTAAATCCCTGTGCTTGCAGGCTGATTAGTTTAAAAATGTCTATCTGAGAAGATATTTTTACATGCACAACTTAAATGAAACTTTCTTTAAATATTTTATATTTATTATTTATGTATAAATGTAGCGTTGTTCAAGATGTAATGTACATACAAAGAAAGACAAACTGTGCGCTGCTTGTTCCTAAAGAAGCTGAAAAGTAAGAGTGAAATGCTTCTGTGTATTACTTGGAGAAGTGAACCTGTCTTTAGTTGTCCAGTCTTGGAGGAGAGGAGTGTGTGTCTCTTCTTTTGTGTAATAATTAACTTTGATCTAAACTGCTTGGAAAGCAGGAAACAAGAAATTGTGTAACAGTCACTTCAAATACTTTTGCTGTTGTAGGGCGAGGCCTGGAGTTTGAAAACCTAAATACTAGCTTGTTGGGAGAGAACAGATAATGTAATTCAAAATAACTTTTTTTGCTTTTAAGTCTTTTTATCAGAACAGAAATTGACTGTATGATGTTTTATTACTGAATAGAAAAAAATGAACTTTATTTTTAAAATTATTTAATATCAGCAAGAAATTGTTTATAATCCATTTTCAGCTTAGTTTTAGAGTGTGGATTGGTAGATAGCATTGTACTAGGGAAGAGTGATATTTACCTAAAATGACAATGTCTAAAGCTAGCATTCAGGGAGTAGCCAGATAAATATACATGCATCCTGCTGAAAGCCGTTTCATGAAGTGTCTGTCAGCTGGCATTGATAGCTCAAGCAAGGGTGATGGCTGTGGCTACTCCATATATGTAATTCTACTTCTATAAGTAATTCTACTTTATGTAAGGACTTGAATAGATATGCGTATCTATGTCAATTCTAATGGGGGGTCTTGGTTTATGAGAATCTCTCTGAAGAATATTATTTACATGGACAGGTTACACCATGCAGCTAACTCTTTTTTTTTTTTTTTTTTTTCCCCCATCGTAGTGATTTAGAATCTAGACGAGAAGTCAAGAAAGAGGAAGGCGAAGCATTTGCACGAGAGCATGGACTTATCTTTATGGAGACATCTGCCAAAACTGCTTCCAATGTAGAGGAGGTAACTTTGAACACTGTTATTTTAGTAAACCGATTGTTTTGAAATGTACTTTGTACAGATATTATTCCTCTAGGTTTTGGATTCCTTAACTTGAATTAGCCACTCTTTGTATTATGAGAGAGACTAGGTCTACATTGTGCATAATTGCATTGCACTAATTACATTGTTGAGACTGGTAATTAATATACTTGTTGTTTGAGGTTTTGTAAATACTTGGTCAGAGAAATGGGTACTTCTGTCTGCCCTGAAATCTAAAAAGTAAAACTAGAACACATTTGCTAGCCTAAAGCAAGCCAAGCTATTGATATCCTTGGCAGATTGACATTGCCAGGAATACCATCTAACCTGTTCTGAAGGCTTCCGACATTTCAGAGACTCCTCAGAGCAACCATCGTAATGCTTTCGTATTTGTATTGTTGTCATCTTTCCCGTCCACTACCAAGCAGTAATCTTCTTTGCTGCAGTTCATGCATACAATTTCTTTTTCTGTCCTCTACAGAGCTGCTGAAGAGGTCATTATCTTGGTTGCTGTAGTCTGCTATGTACTTGAATAAGCTTTTTAGTCTTTGCTACTTTAAATAACTTTTAAGTCTTTTGAAGTTTTGCTTATATTTCATATTTCTGGACGTATGTGGCTTCTTACATATCTCGCCTTGATGTACTGCACACCTTTCTTGAAGGGTGACTGTGGTGGGTTGACCTCAGCCAGCAATGAAGTGCCGATCCAGTTGCTCACTCTCTCCTCTTGTCCAGCAGGATGGGGGGAGAGAACCAGGAGAGCCAAATCAAGAAAAACTCAGGGGCTGGGATAGGGTTTAATAAATAAAGGAAAGATGTGGGGAAAAGTGATAGAAAGGCAGTCACAGCTTCCCACAAAAAGGATTGATTTCCAGCCAGTCTTTGAGCAACAGCTACTTTGGAAGGACTACCCTTTGGTTTTCATTGTTGAACACATCATATAATATGAAATAGCCCTTAGGCCAGTTTTGGTCAGCTGTCCTGGTTGTGCCCGCCCTCCGCCAGTTTTTGCCTACCCCAAGCCTAATGACTCACTGTGAGGAGCAGTCAGAAACAGAAGACCTTGACACTGTGTAAGCCAGTAGCAGTAGCTAGAACATTGCTGTGTTATCAGCACTGTTCTAGTCAGAAATCCAAAACACAGCACCGTACATGCTCCTGTAAAGAAAACTAACTCCATCCTAGCCAGGCACAGTACAGTGGTGGACAGAGAGCTCCAGCTGAGGTGTGAGTGCTGTGGAAAGCAGACATATTTTTACATGTCTTTCAGGCCCATACTCAGTTCATACATCTCCACTAACTAACCTTCTTTATAATAGCATGGCATAGTTCAGCTTCTCATGCTACCTAATCTGCCCTTATTCTTTTCCAAAATTGTCCTAAATGCAAAATGGCGGACAACCGATGAGGGAATGAGCTATTCATTTGGTGGTGAAGCTGCCTAGTTTTGAAATATGTAGTAGCTTTTGAAAACTTAGAGTAACAAACAGCTTTCACTGACTTCATTCTGGTTTGTTACTACCAGATGCTAACATTAGCATCTCTCCATGTCAAAATATACGTGCAAGTGAATGAGTTGTCCAGTACCTAATGCATCTCTGATTATCAGGAGGAAAATGAGCATAAAGTTCTTTGTCAAAAAAGTTCAGATAGAATCCTCTTCTTCTAATGATACGAGTGAGTGATTGCATGCATGTACTAAATTTCTAGTTCTGGTAGAAAAACTTCAGGATGCAATCCTTTTTAGTGACAAATTAATTCCTTAAATGGTGTTCTCAGCACTAACAGAGGTGGCGTGATCTAGAGTGGTTATAGCTGAAGGAGCAAAATCTTAATCTTTGAGCCTGTAAAAAGAAGTGAGGAGAGATTGTAGGTGAAAGATACCACTTTGTGGATAAAAGAGACCACTTTCATTTTAATGCTTATTCTGGATTGTCAGTGTCAGAAAAAATAGAAAGGAATGAGGAAAGAAATCATGTGGGAATGGGCAATATTTAAGAAAAAAATAGTAGTATGCAAAATGGAGGCAAATCTAGCAAGCCTTCAGTACTTGACTTCAGGACTAGAAAGAGATTATAGTTTTGTGACTGAGGATGTAGAAACTACAAAGGAAGAACAACACTTGAGGTCATTCAGCTAAAACTAGATGAAATTTTAAGCAGATGAAATCTCTGGCCCTGTGTCCACAAATGTTACCTTATATGTTAGCAATAGAGAACATTTCTACTGACTTCTTTGGGAGACTAAGGGCTGAGAAAGTCTTTTACTAGAAAGAGTATGTAGTTATACTGTTGAATTTTTGCATGGATGGAAATAGACTGGATCTAAAAAGCTGGACATTGCAACTATCTGAACTTGCATCTGGATTGTTGTGTCAGATGTTTTCAAATGCGTTTACATTAAAAGTGTTGAAGCAGACACTTTCTTCTACTTAGCTTTCATATAAATTGTTAAAATACTTCTAATGCTTTTGAGTCTTGAAATGCTCATTTTTTCCAAAGTACTAGAATTTTTAAATAGAACTACTGGGGTGTCTAATCTCTCTGTAGATTATTGGGGGATGATGGGGAAAAAAGCTATGGGATTTTTGGGGGAAGGAATATCCCCCTAATTACGCAGAAGCGTCTTCAGTCCATGCTGATAAATCACTGCTGACTATGGTGCATGAGGCATGGGTTATGCAGTTAACCATTACAGTGCCGGGACACCTGTAGAAATCAGTCACACGTCTGTGTAGGGTACAGCATCAGCAGTATTGAAAGAGCAGGTCTGTTTACTTGAGAGAATGGTAGAGCTCCAGAGCAAAGTGATGTAGATTCTAACTAGCTAGCAGCAAACACAAAACCAGAAGTTTACATGAATACAGCTTCAGAAATCTTTAAGAATTATGTGCAGCTATTAGGTCTCTGTTCTTTTCTCTACTCTGTATTTAGCAAAGCCTTATGGAAGGATAAAACTAACATTTAAGATTCATTTTTAGTTGCATTGTCAGCCTTCTATCCTTCTTATCCATCGGTAGGAAATATTCCTCAGAAAGAGTATCTTTTGGAGAAAGATACTCACACTGTCAGGCACATTCATGTCTACATATGGAAATGTATAGATATAACAGGCTAAAACATTCCCAGATAACACCTGCTATCTTGTTTTCTCTTTCCCTTCCCAAAAGAGGGATTTTACCATATTGAGATCATACAGTTGACTAATAAAGCCTTGGCCTGCTGCATTTGTGCCTGTGTTGTGTTGCTTAGTGGCTGCTATACAAAACAAAGTAGTAATGAAAGTGTATTTCTGGGTGTTGAAGGAAGTAATGTAAGCACGGTCACCAGGAAAAGTGACAACAAAGAAGCTACGCAGTATCCAGTGGTAGGGCTTAAACTGTTCTTCCACGCATTTGAGAGAAATAGTTCTATCCAGCTTTGAGATATCTGCCCAAAGTAGAATTAGGAAGAATATCAGTTTTTCCTGAACAAACATGTTTTGTGGAGTAAATGTTTCTTCTCATTACAGAGCTGGTTCTCAAACTTTGCTTTCTGAATCTGAGGCAAAAGTATTCATGGGAAAAGAATCAAGACTGTTAAGGGTTTAGAAATTATCTATTGGGTTGTTCACAGAAGCCTTTCCTCAAATCACTTGAATCCTGCAGTCCTCTGTAGCCTACTTCACTACATGGAAGCAGTCTGTCTCATAAACATAGATGACTGCTCGAAATACCCATTGCTGAAATTTTATTTATTTTAACAAAAATGCTTGAATGCATTTTTAGTAGAATAAGAAATAGTTGTTAGAGTAGCAAATGGGATAAACTCATCTTCAGTTCTTTAGTATGGCTGCTTGTATCAATAATTTCTGAAGTATTAAGGGAAACCTCTCAGGAAGTTTTAAAAACCTTCTGAGGTAATTCTTCATGGAAAAATAAATGAGCATTTCTACAGCATCTGGTTCAAGATCTGGCATGCATTTCTGAACATTGTCTCTAGTCTGTGTCCAGACTAATACCTGGCCCTACAGCGACAGGGCTAATAAGTCTGTGGCTCTTCTATGCTAAATACCAAGTTCTTGTCCCTGGGAAAGGGGCAATGTGGCATAACAGATTGGTGGTGCTACATAAGTTAGCAGACAGATCTACATCGTAAAGCACAAGCAGATAGCTATAAAAGTCTCGTGGTCCTAGTCAGTGCCATTCAGCATACCGACAGCTTGCATTTCTGTGCAGATGTAATACTGAAACACAGCAGCACGTGGATGTGTCTCTTGTGCTGTACCAGAAGTTAAATGGCCAGAGGAGACTTCTTTCCTAATGGATTTTTTTTCATCTCTCTAGTTGAAAATACATGTTTCTCTGTCAAAAGTGACAAGCCTCTTAGACTTTGTTTTGATCGGTTTGACATTGATTCTGACTCAACTTTATCTTACCTTGTGTCATAAATGTCTGTTGGAGAAGTTTGCAAGTTAATGGTGGAGTCTTTAGAGTTGCTTTATACAAACAAATAGATTTCCGTTGTAATCATGTTTAAGCTGTTTCCTTGTTTTGAACCGGATTTCCACCACTGTGTAATGCCCTAGTCAACCTCTAGCTATGGCAGTATATTGACCTGTTCAGTGTCTGGATCTTAAGGCAGTTTAAAAATGTTCATTGTGTTCTTCAGGATTATGTCTCATAACCTATGTCTCGGATAGAAATGTGTAGCAGTGGAGAATATCCTGTTAGCTGCCTTGTGCAAAGCTGTTAGGGGATGCTGATACCCTGTTTGCACAATAGGTAATTGGAGCAGGGAGTAGATGTAGACTCTTCCTTTGACATTTCTCTGGAGGCTTCTAAGAATTCATTGTGGCCACAGAGTTGAATCGTCGTGTTTGATATGGAATGGGATCAGGTGATACGAGTTTCTGAATCACTGGGAGGATAGGAAGATTATTGAGGGAGAGGGGGAGGAGGTTAAGCACAGGGTTATAATTTGACTGCAATGCAAGGCAAGTCATACTAGTCTCTTCAGTGGTATCATACTTATTTAAACACAGTCAGTTTTGTTGGTGATGATTTCCTTGTAGCTTCTGTCTAAAGCTATCAATGTAGCCAGCTATCAAAACAACTGAATTTTTGTGCTTTTTTCCTCGGTGATTTATAATCTATACCACTGGTGCATATCAGTTCTGCTTTCTGGAATTGTAGATGGGTGATGTGAGCTCTGAAGTACTGTTTGCAGAATCCAGTGTTGCTCATGTACTTTTTTTCCTAAGAAAATACTGTGGTGTGCCTATTAGTAGGCTTTTCGCTTGCATACACATGAGTCTGAGGTCCAAACCCGATGCATGTTTGGACTTGTTTAAATCATATCAGTTACTTTCTGACCTTATGTTAAAACTACACGTAATACTTGCCCTCTACAACTACCTGAAAGGGAGTTGTGGTGAGCTGGGGGTCGGCCTCTTCTCGCAGATAACTAGTGACAGGACTAGGGGGAACGACTGCAAGTTGCGCCAGGGGGGGTTCAGGTTGGAGATGAGGAGAAATTTCTTCTCGGAAAGGGTGGTTGGGCATTGGAACGGGCTGCCCAGGGAGGTGGTGGAGTCACTGTCCCTGCGGGTGTTTAAGGAAAGGTTAGACATGGTACTGAAGGACATGGTTTAGTGGGTAATAGGTGGGGGGGGTCGGTTGGACTGGATGATCCTTGAGGTCTCTTCCAACCTTAATGATTCTATTCTATTCTACTTAGGAATTTCTCTCTCATTTGCAAGAGACATTAACAATTTTATCATGTTTGGTTTTTCGTTAATAGTTCAACAACAGTATATGACTGTTAATTATAGTCTTACCTGAAATGTGCATTCCAGAGCTTGCTGAGTGGCTTCTGCTTGGGCAATGTATTAACACCTGTAAAGGCAGAATAGAATCACCTGCATGAACTCAGGGTGACTGTGCAGTCTCCTGCAGCACACAGTAGTCATTGTTGTGTCCCTTGAATATCATTTGTTTAAATCCATTTACATGACCTCATTCTCAGAAGTAAAGTGGTATTTGAGAAGCTGGAATAACTTTGTGCATTCTTCTTGCACTTCAGACTGCTATGTTTAATAATGATTAATGTGATCAACCTTAAGCAAAAGAGTTTTCTGGATACTGGTCACACCAGTACTAGACACTATCACTGTTCTGAAGCTGATCTCACTTGAGTTGTACTGGTGTTTCACTGACTCCTGGTGTGGGAGTTGGTTTTAGTAAGTTGTTTCCTACATGGAGGGGATTATATAGCCCTGTGCTAAGCTTTCATCTTCAGAGTATTGTCTTTGTTATTCCAAGTTGTCTGCACATAAATAGAATGCAATAATGGATTCTTTATTTAGGATTAAATCTGAATAGACAACAGTTTTGACTGAGCAGTGGAGCACTTCTGCTGCATGTAGCTGGTCATTCAGTGGTTTTGTTTCATCTGTAACTTGATTTTCTCTTCAGGCAGCTTCTTTCATATTTTTGCTTAAATGGATAACAAATATTCAAAACCCCTGTAGCTTTATCAGTGGTACTACTCAGTAACAGATAAGGGAAAGAAGGTGGCCTTTGGAATATTCTGAAGTGTAAAAGTGAAAATCTCATGAAAAGATGGGATTCTTAGCAGCTCCCAAATCTGAACTGATTTTTAGAAGTGATTTTATTTTCCCTCCACACCCTTCCTAAACACAACTAATTGCTTGTAAACAAACAGTTGTTTGACCTGATAATACAGTTAGCAGGGATTTAGTTAATAAAACTTGAACATTCTGAGACGTTAATCGTTTTCATAGTAAGGTCAAGTGACACACAAGATATAACTCGCCCAGAACTTGCAAAAAAGCCAGATTTCTAGTGCATGAGTCTTCAAAAAAAAAAAAAACAAACAAAACCCCCAAACCCAACTGTTAGGTTTATCTTAAAGAAATACTGGTTTTGATACAAGTTAAGTTCTTTGAAATCAAGTTCTGTGACCTTTCAGCTGCATGAAGCTGGCACTTCAGCCAGTTCCTCCCAAGAGAAAATAGAGAAGTGAAGCTCATGTCATTTCAGCTGTGGGCGAGAGAAGGGGCAGGACACCTGGCTCCAGTGAAGAGTCACAGCTTTTACCTCCTTGTGGCAAATGCTTGCACTGTGCCGCAGCTGTGCAGTAAGGAACACTGGCTCTGCCACAGTTCTTGGGGCTTCTGGGCATCCCAAGGTGTAATCAGAGTAAGTCTCAGTCAATTGAGGCAGTTCAGGCATTGTAGAAGAGCACGAGAAGTACGGTATGGCTGGCTGCCTGCCTGGGCTGTGGATTCTGCTGGAGAGACAGATTTCTTAGTTCTGGGGTTTTCTTACCTTTTTTTTTTTTTTCCTCAGGTGCTGTGTCCTTTGTTCAACAGCAGCTGCTGTTGACACTTTGAGCTCTGATGTGCATGTCCTCATAAGTCTGTCAGAAAGATTGTGCTTCAATGGATACATATAGACAAATTGCTGTCGAGTTCTGTTTTGTGCCTGTGCACCTTCCCTTCAAGAATAAGGCAACAAATGTGTTTGGGGTTGTTTTGGGGGTGTACGTTCATTATATAGCACCTTCCTACTGCTTGATAATTAACCCCTCTGCAGCCCCTTGAGCGTCCTAGGCTTCTTTCTGAAGGATTGTTTAGTTGTAAAATGTGCTGTTTTACTGTGCATAAAACAGCTGTTCAGAGCTTTGGGATCTCACTCTAAGTGACCATCTAGCACCACTTACACGCTGGGACGGGGAATGCTCTAGGGGTAAATCCATTTGGGGTCCATGCTGTGGCTCTTTTCAGATGTATTCTTTAATACTAGAGTAATCTGACTGTATTGTATCTTACTGCTTAAAGACAGGAGATTGGCAAGGAGGAGGAAATTCTAGGTCTTGCATGACCCTCACCTCTCTGGTCAGTCTTTAGAATTTGGGAGATATTTAACCCTTAAGCGTTCCTCATTTAATTGTAAGAAACCAGAAATAATGACCGCCCAAATTGTATTTCAAAGCACTGAGTTTAATGTTGCCACCAGAGGGCAGCGTGTTACATGAGCTGGCAGCGCAGAACCTGGTACATTCTGATTTTAAGCGAAGACGAACTTGTCGGAGTTTTTAAAAGTATCAGTGAATCGTTTACAAGTGTTTTTCCTGTTGTGTTCAGCTTGTAGCTAAGCCCTCAAATACTTGCCATGGCATTAGTTTTCTGAGAAAGAGAAGTGACATTATTGACATCTGCCAAGTGAAAGCTGAATGTAGCTGTTCTGTAACTCGCATTCTGGTGCCCTTAGCTTATTATTACTCCTCCATACAACTTCCATTAGACAGAGGTATCAGGAAATTACTCCCTTACTACTTGTATTGTTTTTACCAGTTATAGAATTAATTCTTCCTGGCTTTGTGTCAAGGGTAGTAAGCCTACATTGCTTGTTTACTTCGTGTGATCAAGTAAAATGTTAAAGTTGACTTAATTCTGTGTTCGGTGTTGTTAGGAATAATTTCTCTTAAATGAGCATCTGTGCTATTTGGTAGTTGGGTTTTGTTTGGGTTTTTGGGTTGTTTTTTTTTTGAGGTGAGCATTGTGAGACTTTGAGTTCTTGATTCCCATGTAGCAATATGATCTAGGAAACTCCTCATATAAACCATTTAAAGTGATATTATACTGGTATGTTGTGACTCAAACCCCTCCTTCATTAGCTTTGCAGTAGGTGCAGATTGGCACAACAGGCAGATTGCGTCTGATAAGACTCACTGTCCCACTTGTACAGTAATATAACTTTCCTTGACAGTGCATTACTATTATTTGAGAACCTAGTTAAAATGTGAACACAATGGAAAAAATGTTATATTAAATCACTGAATAACTTGTATGCAACCTTTTTTTAGTGTTGTGGCACAGATACCTTCAGTAGTCTCATGCATAAAAGCATCAATAATTTGTAATTCAGAAAGATTAAAACCAAGAGTTAAACATAAAATGTAGACATTTTCTTGAAGTAACATTGTTTTCTTTAATTTTCCTGAAATGTAGTCTAGAACTTTTATATTTGAAAGCCTAACACACTGTTTTTGCAAAAGTGTGTCTCTTCATTTTACATAGGACCTTGTCATCTTTCAGGTGACTGGGTATAAATCCAGACTGAATATGGTACTGTCTCTCCTGGGGTGGTGAAAATAAACCTGGACCTGATTTGGGGTGGAGGTTCTCGAGTATCTTTGTGTAGTGCTTAATAACAGCAGCATTGTGGGAACGTACAGTGCAACTGCAATAGGCTTGGTAGGAGCCAGCCGAGTCCATGTGGGCTTGCTGGTCGAGGTCTTGTGTTGTGTGGAAGTGGCTAAACTGCACCTGGATCCAAGTTGGCATGTGAGGTGCTACAGCTGTGTTCTTGCAGTCCCCTGCACATGGTCTAATAAATCCAAACTGGATTTGAGAGGAAACCGCTCCGTCTCCCTGCATCCGTGGCTTGGTTAATCTGCAAATAGGATAAACTGCCCATAAATAATTGAGAGTTTATAGTATACTGCATGTTCCAGATAAGAGTTAGAACACACAGTATTAAAAGAGATTTTTAGAAGTAGTCAATTATACCGAGTTCACCTTCTTGTCCTTGCTAATTGGGGCAGTAGCATGCAATGCCAAAATCTGATATAACGTTCTTAAAGCAAGTAGACTGGTGTTTTCAGTAAAGTTCTCAGGTGGTGGTTCTGAGACTGCTTATGCTTTGAAACGTAAGCTAACTTAATATACATGGATGCAAGAAACAAATGGAAGTCTCGAGGGATGCAAGTCTCTCTTCATGGCTGATTAGTAGTAATTTTTCAGAAACCGTACCGGCTGAAGAAAACATGAGGTAGATTTATTAGTGCTATATTCTTGTGAAACCACTGTTTTCAAATAGGAATTATTTATCTGTGACCCACTGCAGCCTGGCGTCTTGCCATGCAGAATAACAGTACGTGCTGGTTTAATGCTAATAATGTGGGACACCAGAATCACTGATAGAAATGTGGTAATCAGATCATGTCTTCTCAAGACAACTGAAATGATAGAACTGAGGTGAATGGAATATTTGGATTTTTCAGATCAGCAGTTTCTTAGGCAGTATGTTTAATATTAAAATAGACTGTACAGAACTCAGTATGCTTTTTTGCTTTGTATAGTACATGTGTGGTAATGGGGGGGGTGAGTGTTGTTAAATCACAGAGTTTTCATGTGCATTTGATTATTTCTTATGAGGATGGATGCATTCCTGCAGTGATCTGTTCTTGAGAGTAGTAGCATCCAGAAGATATTTTAGACTCAGTTGTGTTAGTTTGAAGTTTGTGGTCTGTTAAAATTCTAGTTTTGTTGCTGTAAAGTAATTTTTAATAGATGTAATGTAATTCCCATGGAGTTAATTCTAAGAGCCTAGGCATACTTAGCCGACATCTTCTAGAACTGTTAGAAGTGCCAATTGTTAAGTGCATGTTTACATGAAGTTATCATAACACATTTTTAAGACTTCAAGTTCTGTTTAATGTCCCACTGAAATAGAAGCAAGCAAGTATCCTCACAGATTCCAGCTGTGTGAATTTCCAAAGTTTTTGGCTTAAACCTTTCAGTGGACCCATGTATGAGGCCGTTACAATAATTAGTGTTATCACAAACCAAGATAAGTTTGAACTTTTTTTTTATGTTCAAAACTTCAATTTCTGAGGAATTTGAATCAATTCGTAGTTGGCTGAAAGCCAATTTTTCTCCTCAACTCTTAACGCGTGTTTGAAAAACGAACTCACTTCCTAAGTGCCTTGTGAATCTGCAATGATTAATTCTTCTCATTATTTTGCTGCAAATTCTCATGACCCTCTGTGATGATTCGATCACCCACTTAGAGTTTATGCATATTCATATCTTTCCGCTCCTGCCGCAGTCGTTCAAGTCTCCTTCACTGGCTGTGGTGTGTGCTTGGTGCAGTAATTGAGCTGCAGTAGATTGATTACTCTGGGGAGCTGTAAGGCCTTTAAAGGTGAAAACATATCAGTCCTGTTAATTAGGAAACAAAGCTCTGGTGGCAAGTTCAGCAGTCAAATGCTTCCAGTGTAGAAATGAGGAAAGGTATGATTTGTTCCTCTCCATGAACCCTGTTTACTTTTTTATATTTGAATTAGATCTGTGTTTGCTGTAATAGGCTTGTGCAGAAGATAGCGTATCTCGTACGATTGCATGGTGTTGGTATCTTAAAACAAAAAGAACTATGTTTGATATTGGTTGTCATTATTAGCTGCTGTTAATCACCTCTTAAATTATACATTATTTTAGGCATTACTTGACCTATAAAGTTAAATGAGACGAAAATTGGAATCACTGATTGCAAACTTCAACCAAAAACATGTAAATCATTCACTTTCTCAGGCCTGAATTTCAAAGGCTTTTCTCTGAATTAAAACAATAGATTTTCAGAAATCATAATAAAACCTGGGGTCTGTCCTTCTACTATTAAGATGTCTGTTGCCTATCACGTGCAAGATTAATTAAAGAGAATACGTTCTTAAAATTAGGTGAATATTAAATGATAGCATAAGGTTTCATCCAGCAGACAGCATCCTTACATCATCATTGTAAGTACCCTGTGGTTTTATGTTGCTAAGCACTCTAATCTAGAGTGGCCTATTACAAAGATATTAAGGGTAGGGGAAACCATCTGCCACACAATCTATCCATAAGGGTCAGAAATAAATAATTTAAAAGTAATTTATATATCTTAAAAACCACTTTTCCCCTGTAATTACGGAACAACAGATTGTAGAATACAGATGCTGTGAAAATGCCACTGTTTTTGTAAACAGCGTGTGATCCATTGGTACTTCAGGGCAGGTTATAGGATGCTGTTGTCTTACCTGTTCCTGCTGAGATCAGGAAGAAAAGTCTTGCTGATCTGCACACGAGATCGGACTCCAGTTAGTGCCTCTTACACCAATGGATGCTGCATTCATTGTGGTTTTTTTCCCCTCTGTTTTAGGCATTTATTAACACTGCAAAGGAGATCTACGAGAAAATCCAGGAAGGAGTTTTTGACATTAATAATGAGGTAACCTTTAGTACTCTGAATTATTTTTGTTTGGTGTATGTTTTTTTTAATGTACAAAACTCACCTTCCCTAGAAGGCTGGACAGTAAAACATTTGTCTGTTCCATTTGGATATAGAATTGTCTGCCATTGTGATAAAAATGGATTAAAATAAGTGACCCTATCCATCCATGAAGCATCACAAAATAATATAAATCCCCAAAAGAGAAGAAAATCCACTTTCATCCACTTCTCCATATGGTGTCATCTGTTTTCAAAGATAATTTTCCACTATGTAAATGGGGGACCATGTTGATATGCCAGATGCACTCCATGAGCTGTCCAGTGTAGGGGAGGGATTGCTTTGAGAGTTACATAAAAGACTTTTGAAATGTTCCTGGTTTAGGTGGCTGGGTTCTGTAGGGAATAAAAGATTAGCCATTTTGCCTATGCACATTACTGAAATTACAGATTATCGGGGCCTGACTCTTTGCTTGTTTGGGGTGGGGGTGGGGAGGTGAAGCAGGGAGCACTTTTGTAATGCAGGAGCCTAGAAAGACCTATAAAGTCTCTTGAATTTTGAAGTTATTGTGCTGTTGAAAATCTTGAACAGTTAGAGAGGTTCATGGACACAGAAAAAAACAGATTCAAATTCAGTGGTAGTAAATAAAAATATTAGGATCACATAGAAATGTTAGTATCCTATAAGCTCTTGATTAACATTACATAAAAAGTCACACCACATAAACTTTAAATTTGACAATGTGAAGTGGTCGGTCCTTTCTGGTGCCCAAGTAGGTTGTTTTTTTTATCCTTGCATGTCCCTCATTGCTGAGGTATTTGGTGAAATCACACATGACAATCTGTATCACCACCACTCTCTGTTCTGTATCAGCTCTGTGAAGAGGTGCATTCTCTGTCTGGGACTGTCAGTCTGACGCTCCTCTTAGGCATTATAGCCTTCGCAGAATTCTTCAGAGAGTAGGGAGGGAATTGGCAGGACTGTTTCACCTCTTTCTGCTTAATATATTTCAACAGGAGAGTTTAGACTGTTAAAGATAGCTCTTAGGAGTTGAGAGGAAATGATGAGAAACTTCAGTAGTATGCAAAGTATTTGCATTAGGAAACTTGTAACTAAGTTAAGACTTGAAAGGTAATCCTTCAGACCCAAATTCTGACTGGAAAATGTGTGTGTGTATATATATATAGTGTTTCACCAAAACACCTTTTAAATTCAGTTTAGCAATGAAAAACAACATTTTCTTTAACATTTTTTTCTCAAGAAAATACACCCAGTAGTGCAATATAAAGTGGACAGTAATCAGGGTGAATGAAAAAGCATGCTTGTCGTATCTGTCGCGTTTCATATAGTAGCTGACTGCTTTACTGTGCCTTATGGAGCTTTGATTGCAATATGCTGTCAAGAGCCAACAGTCCGTGCTATTTATTTGGCTTTATGCCAAGTCTGGCTCCTTGATTCCTCAAGAAGTTGCTATCAGCCCAGAGGGGGCAAAACCAATGAGCCATAGGGCATGCTTTTTATTAAAGAGGAGTCAAAGAGCGAAAAGAAACCACATCAGCTGCTGTCAATACTGAGCTAGTGCCAGAAACCCCAAGGCTACTACTGTTGCAGAACAACTGCCAAGCACTATAAATCTGAGATTTACTGTGACGCAAAGTTTCCTTAAGAGCTTAATTTCTGAAGCTACTGTATTACTTTTCTCAAAGTGCTGTATTTTTAGGTAAAATCCACTTGAGGGAGTGAGGGTTAAGATATAAGTGTGATTTTGATGAATGAAAGAGTTACACTGTGTGTGGGTTCTTGGCAAGTAGCCATGTCTTTCGGGATCATAGAAATTATTGATGACACAGAACACTCGTATGCCCTTAGCCTCTACAGCTGATTCAACACAGAAAGAAATGCTGTCTAGAGAGGAAAAGTTTTATATTAAACTATTAAACTAATGGAGATTTTGGTGAGAGGGGAGAGGTTATGTGTTTCTAGCCGGTGCTATGTATTTTTAAAGCCCTATGCCAAGTCGTAATTCAAATACAGTTCTCGCTCCATGGTTTTGTGTTAGGAGTTTAAGGTACGGACTTTAAGGTAGAGATAAAATTTAAATGAGAAGGAAGGCATCTCGCTTTAAATGATATTTAATTGCCAAAGACATCCTGCTAAAAATAGATGTAAATTTTGCTATATTTCTTGCATACGTTAGGAGAACTTGCTTATATGATCTTAAAAAAACCCAACAACTTTTCAAGTATACTAGTGTTCTCAAATGTTTACTGTGTATTAAACTTCATTTCAGGCAAACGGCATAAAAATTGGCCCTCAACATGCTGCCACTAATGCAACGCTTGCAGGCAATCAGGGAGGACAACAAGCTGGAGGAGGCTGCTGTTGAGCCTGTTTTTACTTTCTAGCTGCCTGGATGGGGCCTACTAACTTGTTTGTTCACCCTTCCCTCCCCCCCCCCCCCCCCCCCCACCTGCT
>VWZZ01002648.1:115022-126080 GCA_013399095.1 Psophia crepitans
AGCCCCGGCCAGGGGGTGAACCTGCAGAGGTGAGGTTTGCTCCCGGCGTGGGGAGCCCTGCCCGGGCCCGGGGGGAGCCCTGCCCGGCCCGGGGGAGGCGGCACGGCGCCAGGCCAGCACCTCGCACCAGGGATCTGCGCGCTGTCCTGTCCCCAGGCGAGCCCGGAGCTGCGCTGCTGTGTGAGCGCAAGGAGGTGTCCGAGGGGGGACTCAGCAGTGAAACGAACTCCCTGCAGCCCGGGGCTGAGCTTCTGGTGGTCCCTGCGCGGGCAGCCCCGCTTGCTGCCTCCCCTTCCCCTGCCCTGGCGGGGTCCGCCCGGAGCCCACCCCGGGGGCTGTGTTCTGGCCCGGCCCCGGCTGAGGCGTCGCTGGCCGCGCGTTGCGGTGCCCGGCCGGCTGCTGCGGTAAAGGCACAGTGTCGCTCTTCTGCTTAGGGAAAAATAGGAATTCTGAGTTATTAAACTTATTTTACTGCACTTTGTTATTGATAGTGCTATCTCCAAAGTAGTTTCAGCTTCTCATGTTAAAAAAAGTTACTGCAGTGGAGGAAGAACGCTCTCACTTCGTACTTGGCGAAAGGAAGGTGAGAAAAACAGTGAAGTTAAATACTTGGATTTGTAAGTGGTTAGACAACTGAACCTTTATGTCTGTAATTTTTTTCACAACATTAGCAACAAGTAAACATTTTTACTGTCACGTATTTTACTTGTGAATGCAGCAAGAGCCTGTCTGGATGGTGTGTCCCTGCATGTGGCTGCCGTACCAACACTGACCTTAGTACAGACTGGACCAGATGAAGAAAAAGTAACATTTTCTCTTTGCTCTGAGTTTTAAAAGTCAAGGAAGCGCTTAAAAGTTGACAGTGGGCATAGGTAGTATTTGCCTGGACAACTCCCTCAGTTTTAATTTGCTTTTTAGACAGAGCAGAGCCACAGGCATGCCTGGACATTTGGCCCTTCGGAGCAGTTTGTCACTGAGGAGTCAGATAACTAAACTGCGAACTCACTGCGAAACCATTTCAGCGCTCACAGACAAACACCTCTTCTCCTTTTTTGACCTCCTGATGTCCTTAGTTTAGGTGAGATTAAATAAATGGAGAAACGTATTGCATGCAATGCATGCTTTTAGGTACATGCTAATCGCTTGTATACATCAAAATACTGGTTTAATAAAGAGACAAGCAGCATCTGAAAAGCGCATAAGCTTAACTGATTCCAGACAGAACTGGCCTGGATTTTGTTTCCTCTTAGTCCAACTTTCTGACCTTGTAAAAATTATCTTGATTGTGTTATACTAAAACAAAGCCGTCATGTTGCAAAAAAACTGCCGTGTGTGCCAGTGCTGAGGAGTACTGAGGGAAGCGCTGGGTACAGAACAAACGTCGACAGCATTAGGCCCCAACTTCGTTCGTTTGTTTTCCTTTGCTTATTGCTAATCATGGTGAAGCAATAGTCTCACTTCTGCTAAAAGTGGAATCTGGGTTTTCATTTTTAAAGGAGGTGAAAAATGTGCCGTAAACTATAGGATTCGAGGTGAGTGGTAGGTTTTAAATTCTTAGGGCAGTTTCAGCTACTGGGGTTTTATGGCATTTAGACCAGGGGAAAGAACAGTGAGGGTTTAAAAATATGTATCACCTGTAATTTTTTCTGTACTTTTTGTGTGTTGTGTAGTGGTATCTTTGTTTTTCACAAGATCATTTCTAGGGATTGGTAGGAAAGTTTAAAGACTTAGTGGCTTTGATGATAACCCTTACGATACCACTGTGCTTTTATATAAACATGTGGGAAAGACCTAGGATGGCATGAAGGGTTAGGTGTGCTGCCGTCTTTGGTGCTGGAGAACTTCCGAGTACAGTTGTATTTTCTGCTTGACAAAAATCCAAGGCCCAGGTGCACTGATCCTTTTGTTGCACTAACTGCCGCTGCTCCTTCGATTTGGGAATCTGCAGCTCGCTAGCCTTAAATCTCTGTGAAGAGTTGTGACAGAAAAACATCTTTCCAGCATGTTGAACCGAACAGATGATCCCTTGCTTTATTTTTCTGAAGGCTCTCCTTTTGAGGGTTGGGGTTTTTTTCAGGACCAAGAATAGACTCTGTATTTGTGCCTTTGTGAGCAAGGCTCCCGTGGGGCAATCTTTGTAAGCCCTGGGATCGCCTGTTTGGTAGCAAGGAGGCTTATAAAAAGCAACTCCAGGTGGAAGTGGGCCTTTTCCTGCTCCTCCCTCCATCCTGCTGCAATTCCCTTTCATCCAGGCCCAGAGAGCTGCCTGCCTCTGGGACTGAGCTACAAGTGTAGCAGAGCTGTTGTCACCTCACCGAGATGCTGGGATATCGACCTTTACTTAGGTTGATTCATTGACATGTAAATGTTTGGGAGAGTTTCTGTATATATAATGCAGCACATCAACTTACGGTGGTCATACAAAAAAAAAATTAAAAAGTTAAGCCTATCTCTAAAGAAAATGAGCAGCTTTTATGTGTCGTTAAACTTGGTGTCGAAGAAGCTGGCCTGACTAAGGCTGCCATCATGTTTGGGCTTTGTAGCTCTCCCTTGTCAATGTTTATGTTTCCCTACAGAACACAAGGTGGAAATGGTGTGTGCTAGATTACTTATGAAATACAAAAAAACTGACAGCATGTGCAGTGTTCTGACCCAAAAGTCGTGTTGGTAACCTACTACACCAAAGATTAAACAGTAAATATTAGTGCTACTCTATCTGTTGTCTTCTAGCAACTGTTTTACCTCATCTCTGTTCAGTCGTAGAAGAGCGTCAAGTAAAATCCTGCCCCTTCAGAAGCAGTGATACAATCTGTGCTCTCAGAGTGAAAAAACCCAGCATGTTCTGGCTTGCGTTTTTTTGAGAGAGAAAACAATTGGTCTGTTGCTTAAAAGTTGTGCCATTAGGCGCAGCGCTACTTGGTGCGCGGCCTACGAAGCGTGACCCGTGGCGTTACGGATGTGGCGCACACCCCCTCTCCCTCCTCCGCCACCGCAGGGTGAAGACACCGGGTCTGGCTGCCTTTACCGAGATCAGCCAGTTCTGTTCATCTGCCAAGAACATACAAGTAAATATAAGGATTGTGTAAGTTGCGTGTAATACCCAAAGTATAAACAAACTTGTGCATAGGAAAGGTGAGTTTCTGGCAGGTTTCCAGGGCAGTTTCTCCAGCGCTGCAGAGCCGAGGCGTTCCTCTTTAAGGGTAAGACAAATTTTAGGTCTTTACACAAGGCAGAAGCAGAAGAGGTGCAGAGTGCCGGGATGCAGAATGAGGTGTCTGGCAGTGGTGGTGCTGGCAGCACTGACCTGTGGCTCTAGATTTATTTCTTCACGACTGGCCCTTGTTGGTACTGAACACCCCTGCCTTGAAATCATGTCAGCACGAATGGCAAGTACACAGCGTCTCCCAGAATCGGATGTAACGCCTCTCCTATGAAACATGTGGATGAAATGAGGTATTTCTTTATCTGGGAGTTGTTATTATCGGAGTATTTTTTGTTAAATTCAGCTTTAAATTTAGTATTCGTAACATTCAGTTAGTGGTGCGTTGTTTTAAATGCCCTGACGATCAAACTGTGCTGAGCCAGGGAGTTCTTTTCTTGCAGTGAAGGGCGGCGTGAGGGATACGTGTTTGGCTGGATTGTGAGAAACTGTGAAGGTGATACAAGTAAGTTTAAGTCCTTACGTGTTTGCTGAGTGTATCTCACACTTTTTGAATGTCCCAGTACCCACAGTAAGTAATGCAGGCGACGGTGTGAGCGCGTTACCCGTTTCCTCCATGTTACGCCATTTCCATGGAGTATTGATTCAGATTCCGAGTTTTGGCCCTTCTCTGCCCCTGAAATGAAGACCACAGCTGACAACTTCACTACTCTGTCACAACAGAACTCTGCCGTAAGCTGTAAACTTAACTATGTATGAGACCGTTTTCTCAGGGGTGGGTCTGAAGAAGTGGAAGGAACGATTTATTTTACTTTTTCTCCTCTGTATAAGTGTACAGTGATTTTACATATGTCCCTATATCTTTCTGAAACCTAATTTTCCACGCAAACCCTTCTGAAGAGAAAGGCTAAACTGGGGAAAGAGGCAGAAGAGATGTTGCCAGTTACTCTGCTGTAAGGCACCAAGATACTACTGTGGTAAATGTGGTGTAAGAAAACTTGTACAAGAGAGTCTCATGGATTGATGTAATGCAGAGCACATTTATAAAATGTCTCAGTTACACCAAGCCGGGAGGATGGTGACCATCAGTTCAGAAATCAAAATGCACGTAATAAACGCAAAAGTGAAAACAAGGGTTGATTTCTTGAAGAAATCAGGGTAAGTGGTTCGAGGGGGTTTGTAGGGAATCACTAACAAAATAGCAATGGACAAGGCAATGCTCTTGCGAAATGCAATGCCCTCTTAGGGTTTATCAGCGGGTGGCATGTGTAAGTCAGGGAGAAAGATGTAAAGATGACACCCTCAGCGGCAGCATTGCTTTTGGTCTCATGTTCTGTGCTGAAAAATAAAGTACAGGACAGGGCAAGGCAAAATAAGAGATGTAGAAATGGTGAAGGAACGGAGGATGTTGAGCGTGAAATATTTTTTAGAGGGAATTGGGTACGTTTTCCAATGTGTAAAAGGTTAGAAGAGTTTTGATCGACTGTTTTTGAATGCTGTGAGGAAGATGAGATAAATCGGATCTGTATGGAGGGGAGATGTCTCAGGCTGGATATTATGAGGGTGGGAGGGTGATTTAAGTGGGGTATTAGCAGGGGGTGGGGGAGATACAACAACTTTTACATCATTACAGTGAAATACCAGAACAAGCCACTTAGGAAGTTCGAGTATCTGCTCCACGGAGGGTTTCTGAGAACAGGTTAGACAAACATCTGTTGGGGATTGTCTGGGGCTACTTTATCCTGTCTTTGTGCGGCCGGGGGGAACCAGATGGTCTCTTCAGATCCCTCAGTCCTCTTCCTAGAAGTTTACCAAGCAGGGAGGGCAGCAGACCCAAGTTTAATGAGAAAACAGTGTCATCCTCTTAGTTGATCCTCTTTCAGAATAGAAAAAGAATCTGAGAGAACCCCCGTCTAACTTAACTACATGAGTAAATGCGTGGGGAGGGAGGGGTTTAATTGTTGTTGACGTGCAATTTTATGAAGTGTTTACCAAAAAATACACGGCAAAGTCATAAAACTTAACACCTTTAAGGTGTTCCTTAGTGCATTTGTAGTGTAGCAGCTTAAAGAAACAATTTTAGGTGTATTTTTTTTCTCGATGAACACGAGTAGTAAAAATAACAGGTTTATAAGTGTTTTTAAGGATGTTATAAATGTGTGTTTGGCTGTGGGTTTTAAATCGCCTCCCATTTTAAAACAACTACCGACTACATGCGTAGGTATTTCTGACCGTATCCGAGAATGTCACACCCGGGTGCTCCTTGCATGTGCAAACCTAGGAAATAATCGTGACGAATCACTCTTGTCCCCTGGTCCACAGAAGGAACGAGCTATTGGGTACCTGCTCTGAAAAATCCGTCTTGAAGGAAAGCTGAATGGAAACGTGAAAGTCAGCACCTCACTTCCTCAGCAGGTGAACTCTGTGACTGCGGTGGCGTTTCCCTCCCTCCCTGCCTCCCTCCCTGCCTCCCCCAGGCTGCGCGCTGGGAAGTTCCCGTGAAATATAGCTGCTGTGGAAAGTCCTGCTCACGGCGAGGAGACGTGACCTCTCGGCGAGTCAGATCCAATTTTACAGGCGGCTCTGAGTCAGGGTGGAGCCCGTGAACTGAACTTTGTATTTAAGAAGGAAGTGATGTTGGTGGCAGCTCGTGTTGCTAAGCAGATGAGTTGCCGTAGTTTTATGTCAGCTGATAGTTTCGTCGGGTGTGTGACTTCATTCTTAGATACGGTGCCTTCCATTTATTGAGGACAAAGGTCAGAAACTGCCAGCGGGGTGTTAGCTGTGCCTCTCCATATAAGAAGAGGCATGTTCCACTGAGCCATCAAAGATGGAAATGGGAGTCCTTAATGCTCCTTCTGCACGGTGCAAACAAATCCGACTGTGAAACTGTCAGTTCGTGTCACAGTCCGAGAGCAAGCGTCCTCACGAGCAGGGATGTTGTGGAGTAGGTCAGTTCCCCGGTGTTGCTCCGTTTTTGTAAGAACTCGCTGCCGTTCCTGGTTAAAGAGGTGGCCTGTCTAACCGAATGTCTCACCCCCAGCAGTAGTGGGAGCTGGGGCCTGAGGTGAGCAGTCGGGCACTGGCCCCTTACGTCAGAATTTAGATGGAAAGCTAAGCGATCCTGCCTCTGACTGCAGTAAACCAAGCGACGAGTCTATTTGGGAAGGAGAGCGGGTGGTTTATCGCCCCTGTGCTGCTGGCACCCCAGGGGGTGCTGCCTCACGGCCATCCAGATCCTCACGGCTCAGTGGCAGCACCCGGGCAGCGCTTCTGAGACACCCGGGGGGGGAGAGTGCGGGCAGGTTTGGGTGCCTGCAGCTGCCTGTGTGCTCACGCAGCCCACGGTGACGAGTCACGGTGTGCTGTCTCGGGTGGCATTTCCCCCTCTTCCCTCTTTAAAGCCTTTGGTTACGTCCCTATGTAAGCCTGGAGAGCGCTGTGTGTTGCTGTCCTTGTTCTGAGAGATACTGCTGTATGGGAACTTCCCTGGAAAAGAATGAATTTTGAGAGGAGTAGTGATTATTACTGCTGGATTCCCAAGGGGGAGGCAGCGGAGAGCGCCGAGGTCCCTCGGAGAGCTTTGCCCCTGCAAGGCCTGGCTGGTGAGCGGCATGAGGACAGGAGCTGCCGCAGCTTGCTGCCCCTCTGCTTTGCTGGTTCAGCTCCTCAGTTAAGGAGTTTGCTGTCACAGAAGTGGCTCTTTGGGCCAGTTCCAGCTTTTATCACTCTGGCTGGCTGGAGTTTCAAAAAAAAAAAAAAAAAAAAAAAAAAAAAAAAAAAAAAAAAAAAAAAAAAAAAAAAAAAAAAAAAAAAAAAAAAAAAAAANCAGCCAACCAACCTACACAACTATCTACCCTGGTTTGCCCTCTGTTCCCTTAGCTTGCTGGTGCCACAGGGTGGCTCCTTGTAGCACTTGTATTTCTAATGCTTTTAGCTTTTCAGCTGAAATCGTTCAGGTTGTTCTTTCTGATACGAGTCTACTGCTTCCTGGTACCAAAATCCACGTGCTCTCGGTATTTTCTGCGTGCTGTACGTTGGTGAAGGATTTCTTCTAAAAAAGGAATATTGTTTAGCATGTGGCATGTCGTTACCGGCTGTGCCCTTTCGGCCGCTTTGCCCTCTCAGACTCGTGTGCTTCCATTGCCACCTGATTTTTGAGAAACTTTGAGTAAAACTTTCACTTGTGAAAGAAAAAGAAACTATTTGTCTTTTCCGCTTCTTCCCCATTCGGCTGAAACAACGTTCAGAGATGAATAAAATACGAGCGTGTGTCAGGGTCGTGGGATTTCAGAGCTGCTTCCACCAATCATGGGACAAAACGTGGTGCCTGAGCTCGTCCGAGGCCGCGCAATGGCATCCTGAACACCGGGCCTGCAGGGCAGCTGCTCCAAACACAAGCTTGGGCTCCCGGTGCGGTTTCACATCCCTCCTTGCACAAACAGAAGTAAAAGAAAGGCTTCGAGATGAGAAGCTGTTGAGGTTTGGGTGCATCTGTACGGAATTTCCCTGGGAGCTGCAAGTTCCTCCATCAGAGCACAGCAGCCTCTCGGCAGGAGGCAGCTGGAGGGGACGGCGGGAGCACGGGTGCTTTCTGTTGGGACCCAGGCACGGTTCAGGCCGCCGCAGTGCCGAGCAGGTGAGGAAGGATGTGCTTAACGCAGCTTTTCTCGAGGGGGTGGGTCGTGCCGAGCTCACAGCGACCTCCTTGGCCTGGGCAGCTCCCAGGCACGGCAGACGCCCAGGCCCGGGCTGCCGGGGCCCCGTGCCCGAAGGCCTGCCTGCGCACGGCTTGCGCGGGCGCTCGGCACCCCGAGATGCCATCCGCCACCTTCGGAGGTGACGACGTCAAGACCTTAAGATCCCATTTCACTATACTTGCCTTTTAAAACAGATGCTGGTTCTTCAAAGTCTACTGAATAAACCACCTTTCTTTGTGTTTTCATGTGATACGAAATGATTTGCATGTTGTAATGCCGATGTTTTAAACCAGATGTAAATGTCGCTCAGTAATCTCCGCGCTGTACTTCTTACAGAGTACATTAACTTATCTCCACGCAATTATGCCAGTGACTTGCTCAGCTTTGTACAAACTATCCCCACCTTGAAAGTTTACCTGGCTCGGTAAAGTGTAGCAATTCATCGGGGTTTTGTTGGTACACATACCCTTGCTCTGCAACTGCTGTTGAAATTCTCAGCCATTAATGCAAATTCTTTCTGATCTGCGAGCCAAATGCCTGCCTGCATCAGATGGGTTGTTTGTCCCAACAGCACACAGAGGGTTGGGTGGCTACAAGTGAATTTTCATCCCTGTCATCTCTTGGCTATTTTAATAAGCTGTTACCAATAAGGTTAATCATGAAGACTTCCATGTCACTGTTGTTTCCTCACTCTCCTACGGAGCTGCAAAGTGCTTGTTGATAACTTGGGGAGTGACGACTTTCTCTTTGGGGACTGGCTGAAGCACGAGTTAAGGTTTCAAACCTCTTTCCTCCGTAGCAGCTATGCAGTGATGTATTTCATCATTGATTCTGCCCCTCTTCCCGGCTCTCTTGAGACGCCACCTGGAGTACTGCGTCCAGCACTGGGGTCCCCAGGAAAGACATGGAGCTGCTGGGGCAGGTCCAGAGGAGGGACACGAGGTTGATCAGAGGGTTGAAGCACCTCTCCTATGAGGACAGGCTGAGGGAGTTGGGGTTGTTCAGCCTGGAGAAGAGAAGGCTCCAGGGAGACCTAATTGCAGCCTTCCAGTACCTAAAGGGGCCTACAGGAAAGCTGGAGAGGGGCCGTTTACCAGGGAGTGCAGTGACAGGACAAGGGGAAATGGGTTTGAACTGAAGGAGGGAAGAGTTATATTAAAGGAAGAAATGCTTCACAGAGGGTGATGAGGCACTGGAACAGGTTGCCCAGAGAAGCTGTGGAGGCCCCATCCCTGGCAGTGTTCAAGGCCAGGTTGGATGGGGCTTTGGGCAACCTGGTCTAGTGTAGGGTGTCCCTGCCCATGACAGGGGGTTGGAACTAGGTGATCTTTGAGGTCCCTTTCCAACCCCAGCCATTCTGTGATTCATGATGAACCATTCCATGATTCATCGTGTCTGGTACTACCGTCAGTCTGCGCATGCGTGAACACGTGCCACGCTGGGACCATGTCCCACCTCGGAGTGGTGAAACCCCGACAGCACTTTGCCTAACTCCCCATTGCCTATTGTTGCTGAGGAGTTGGAGAGCGGCTGTAACTCTCCGTTCTGTGAAAGCGCCGTTTGCAGATTCTGTTTCTTCTAATGTTGGAAAACGTTGGGAGACTCCCATCACATTTTCACTACCCGAGCGGTAAGACAGCTGGCTTCACAAGCCTGAGGGTGACCTGTGCGACCCGGGGAGCTGGGTCTGTGCCTTCAGCAGGCGGCACGCACTGGACACCGGGGCTTTTTTTTTAAAGAAATGCTGCATTTCTTTGATTGCCTTACGCTGTCACCGCGATACTCTTTAAACACTTTTCATGCTCGGAAGCTTTGCAATCTGATTTCTGCTCAACAAGAAACTGAAACAAGTTTCTAGGGGGAGCAGTGAGGCTGCTGGCAGTTGGTCTCAGAATGAGTTTCTCCTGCCCCTCAATCTTGGAGGACTTAAATCTTTGAAAGCAAGGGGAGTTCCAGGCGAGTTTACGCTACGCCGGGGCACTTGGCTGCCGTACCGGGGGCGCAATTAAATGAGAGGCGCAGAAAAACAGACTTGCATGTGAGTTTTTCTAGGCTGTTTACTCTCCAGTCTGTCAACATACTGCAAGAGAAAACTGAAACTGGTTACTTTTGGTAACTGGGGAGGATACCTCTGTGTAGGCTGGTTGGTTGTGTTGGTTTTTTTTTCACATAGTGGAGAAACGCACATTAAAAATAGAATGATTGTAAACGGAGCAAATCTGGTGCAGGTATACTCGGGGCATGAGCTGCTTCAGGGTTTTTTAAGCGCTATTTCCACTTGCTATTTTTAACTTTATGGAAGACCGTGGTGAAGAACAGGGAACGTATTATACCACGCCGTCACGTGCCATCAGCTTTTCAACACGTTTTGCAGTTGAAAGCATGGGACGGCGTCACCTCCCCGGCTGCTGGCCCCTCTCTGCGTGACTGCGCGGGCCGGGCGGCACGGGAGGTGGTGAGGCCTCGCGCCTCCCCATCCGCAAACCATCCCTTCTCCCAAAAAGGTGCTTTCCCCCTCAACCCAACAGAGAAGGAGTAGGCCAGAGGTGAACAACACGACGTGGAAGACTTTCAGACTCCCTCCGGAGAAGCCTGAAATATTCCTGTGGCCATAGCGGCCCTCGCGGCCGCAGCGCCGATGCAGACGCCTGGATCGACGGAACCCACAACCCAAGTAGTGAGAGGAGCCTTCAACATCCACGGTGTCCGGGCCTGGCTCCCGGCTTTGACACTGTGCGTTCGGCGAGCGTAGGGGAAAAGCCGTGAGAGCTCCTACGAAGACGCCTCCTCTCTCTGCCATGGGAGAGTTACGAGGGTGGGCGCAGCAAACAGCCCCGAAAGGGCGCGGCGGGAGGGGGAGGGTGCCCCTGCGCAGCGGCGCGTGACTTTGGTGTTTTTCCTTCTCCAACCTGCGACAAACAACGGTGGTCAGAAGTTATCTCTTCGAATGACTGGCTGAAAATTCCTGTAGCGCAGAGTGTCTTTACGCTGGGTTTACGTTTTAATCTCTTTATACTTTTAAGACGCTTATTTAGTTTCTAGAGCGACGCAGGGAAGGACCGTTAAGCGTGCTACCGGTAACCACTTTTTTTGGTGGGATTTGTCCGATTTACTTACGGAATGAGTTTGTTTCGGTTTGTACCGCGGATCTGAACGTATGGCTTACAGCCACGGCAGCGGCAGGGCTCGGAACCGCTC
>VWZZ01002649.1:25502-38021 GCA_013399095.1 Psophia crepitans
CGGTGATGGTGCCGTTCAGCTCCGACAGCATTTCCTCCACCGGGCCCGGGATTGGCAGCTGCTGGCACAAGTGCTCGGCCCGACGGATCTGCTGCCGGTTCTGCCAGATGATCTCTGCCAGCTTCTCACACCTGGGGCAAGTGGGGCTCAGTACCGTGCCGGAGCTCAGCACCCCATCCTGCCCCACCAGAAATGGCTGGTGCCAGCACCCACCAGGTCTGCAGCACGTCCAGGGTGCCCTCGGGGGGCCCCCCATTCCCTGCTAGCTGCTGCCGACGCTTCCACTGGATCAGCTCATCATCCAGGATGGTGGTTTGCTGCTTGCGCAGCAGCTGCAGCGTCTTCTGGTGCTTCTCAGCCAGGTCCTGCAAGGCGGGATGGCGTTACGGGGCTCAGGGACGGCGGCACAGCTGGCGCGGCGCCGGGGCGGCAGCACTCACCACACGGTACTGCTGTAGTGTCTGGGCCTCCCGGTGCAGCCAGGCCTCCAGCGACGCCTTCTTCTGCTGCAGCGTCGTCTCCCGTGACAGGCGCTCCTGCGGGCCCAGCTGGGAGAGCTGGGAGAACTGGGCTGGGGGACGGGGCACGGAGTCAGAGCTGGCACCACCAGCACCCAAGCTCCTGCATCCCCTGGACCCCCACCCACCTTGGAGGCGCATGTTCTCCTGGTACTGGATGATGAAGTACTCCTGCGTCTGCTGCAGCTTCTTGAGCTCATTCTCCGAGTCCTGCGTGATGAGCCGCAGCTCCTCGAAGGTCTGGTTGATCTGCAGGTGCTTCTGGGACATGGCATCCACCAGGGTGCCGGCCGGCGAGGGGCTCTGCGTGTCACACAGGGAGCGCTCAGCACGGCAGGGGGACACCCCCTCCATCCCCCTGGGTGCTGGCAGCAGTGGGGACCCAGAGCAGCCACCGCTTCAGGGCTGCTCCCGTCATCCCAGTCCTGGAGACCCCCAGCATCCCCCCATCCTGTGGGACCCGTTCTCTTGTCTCTCCCACCCCCCAGTGATGCAGACGCCCCATGGCCCCCACTCACATTGTTCGCCTCCCGCACCAGCCGCTGCTCGTGGTAGAGGATGTGCCGGATGCAGCGCACCAGCTCCATGGGGCACCGGTCGTACGTGTTCTGCAGGGAGAGCGCAGCCTGAGCCAGGCACAGAGCAGGGACACCCCCCAGCCCCTGCCCGCAGACCCCCACTTGCCTGCAGCTGCGTGGCATAGTGCCCCAGCTTGATCTTCAGCAGGAAGCCATCTTCGCCCACTTGGTGGTCTGCCTTCTTCTGCAGCTCCTGGATCAGCCCCTCCAGCAGCTGCGTCGCCTTCACGTTCTCCTGGGGGTTGTCGAGGTCGATGGAGTCCCTGCGTGCGCAGAGCAGAACAGCGGCTTCAGGGCATCCCCAGCCTTGCACGGGGGCTCCCCGGCAGAGGGGGAGTAACCACCAGCACCCCAGCAGCAGGTGCTGCCACATCCAGCACCCCCCACGGGGATGGGGACCCCGCTGACCTACCATGCCTGGCTCTCGATCCACTGCGACAGGTAGTGCCGCACCTCGATGGGAAAGTGCTGCCCGTAGAGTGCCTGCATCTGCCGGAGGGCTTCGCCCTGGAGCTGCTGCGCCTGGATCCACACCGCCATGGCTCACCACCTGCCAGGGAGACGGCTCATCAGGGCACCGCGGCCGGGCCGGGTGCTGCACCGCGGGTGGGGGTCCAGCCCTTGCAAGCTCTTTGCAAGAACCTCCAGGTTCCCGAAGTCCTTCGCAGGAGCACCCAGGTTCTCCAGTGCTGCCAGCGCCACCTCCAGCTGCCAAAGGAGGGCCACGCAGGGACAACGGACCCCCGCTCTGAGTCACCCCTCTTTTCTAGGAAGAGCCCTGGGAGGGGTCTGGGGCCATGAACGCGCCTCCGCGTGGCCTCTCCACATGGTAATCATTTCCCCTTGCTGTGCCGCAGGATCGCAGCCATCGCTGGCCACGCGAATGAGGAAACGGGGCTGGGGGGAGGGCTGGTGAGAAATCCAGGGTGACGCAGAGCAGAGGCCTCCCCGCGCTTGCCCCGGCTCCTGCCCACACCCCGGCAGGGCCATCAGGCAGATGGGCAGGAGCAGCCCCAGCCCCGAGGGCCCACACGGCACCGCAGCCCCCGGCGGGTCCCCGGTCCCACGGCTGCCGCATGTCCCGTGCGCCAGCACCACAGAGGAGATGCCGTGAGGAGTGCAGAGCTCCCCGAAACGAGTTCTGGGGTGGCTCCGGCTCCATGCAAGAGCTCTGCCAGTTCCCACCCACCACGCGGCTCCAGCGCCCCGGCTCAGGCGAGGCAGCCGCAGCGGCCGGGGAGAACGGACGGCCGTGAAAAGGCAGCGTGTCCCCTGCCCCAGTCCTGCGTGCAGCTTGATGTGGCCTGGAAAAACAACCTGGCAGCCGAGCCTTTGAGGGTGACGGGATGCTGAGCAATGAGGGAGGACCGGGGGGGGGCTGGCACGAGAGCCAAGGACACAGTGACTAAGAGCACTTACACATCCCCCCAAACCACCCGGGATTTAGCACCGTGGGAAGGTGCCGGGCAGGGGCATGAGGCCTCGGCTGCGTCCCAAGGCCGGGTGGCCGGGACGGGATCCGGTTACGGCACCAGCCGGTGACACCAGCGGGGGCTGCGCCTCGCTCCCTCCCCGAAGCGCTTTGTCCAGCCTCAGAAACAGCCGGTGGCCCGAGGGGCTCCGAAAGCAGGCAGTGCCATCCCGCTGGAAGGGCGCACGCCGGGGGACGGTGGCAGCAGGTCCAGGTGGAGCAGCCGCGGCTGGAGCCCCTGAGCCCTGCGCACCCACCCCCTGCGCAGGAAGAGGAACAATAACTGAGAGTTGGCTAAAAATGATTTTTTCCCCTATAAAAAGGGAGGAACGTTTCCACATTCACAGAAATCACTGAGTTGGAAATCCTGTCGGCAAGGAGGGGCCTGGGGAGGCATAAAGACGCAGGCAAGGAGGGGAAAGGAAGGCAGGATGGCCAACAGCAGGATGCACGCTGGCAGTTAGAAATTGCGGATGCTTGATAAGAGGCATCAGTGAGAAGCGCTGCCCCGGCAGAGCCAAGCAGAGCAGCCACCGCCGCGCCGGTGCCATCACGCCACAAACAGCCCGAGTTCCCAGAGCAGCAGGGACATCTGCACAGACACAGAGCAAACAAACGCTGCCCTGCCTATCGAGAAAATGGTGATCTCTTCCCATCTCGCGGTGACAGCACACTTCCTATTCCACTCCAGCATGTTGTTAAGCAACAAGTCTCAGGCTGCTGCCGCAGTGAGCCGGCAGACACCGCGCTCGGTCGGCGCCAGCCTGGAGCAGGAACACGAGCATCGCTGCTGGGGTGCCCAGCAGAAGGTGAGCCAGCATCGTGTCAGCCTTTACAAGGGGACTGTGTAGCAGCCGACAGCAGGGTGGCTCATCCGGCGCGTGCCCTGTCCCCGGAGCCACGGCACCTTGGTGGAAAAGCACGCCCCAAAATATCCCACTTGTGCCAGGCTTGGACATGACCTCCACGAGCATCACCAATACAACAGCGTGTGTTTCTCCAAGCACTTCACTTTTGTCTCACCACGACAAACCAAACCTCCCCAAAGGCCACAGGGCACCCTGAGCGCCCTGGCACAGGTCACCAGCACCGCCTGCCACGAGCAAACGAGGCTTTCTGGCCACGAGGCTCGGCGAGGCTGGGCCACCAGCTCTGCTTTGGCAGGAGGCAGAGCACCACGGTCCGACCGCGCAGCCGGAGCCGCCAGCCTTCCCACGCAGCGCCGCACTCCTGCGCCGAGCCGGCTGCTGGCAGCCAGCGCCCTGGCTCGGTCCATGCCCAGCACCACGCTCCTCAGCGGTGCCACCAGCGAGCGGGACCCTTGGGACTGTTTCGCCTCCGCACCCAGGGACCAGCTCCCTCCTCACACTATCCCCGCTGGGGCTCGGGAAACCTCTCCAGGGTGAGGCACATGGGGCGTGCTCCAGCCCACCGGCGTTTACCCACCCCCAGCCCACAGGCCGTGGCGCCCACCGCAGCTCCCACACCCTGGCAGGGACGGGCAGGCTGCAGCGTCACGCACTGCCACGGGTCAGTCGTGCTGCAGCCACCGGCCACACGCACGCTCAAACAACTGCAAGAGGCAGATAATTGCGGTGGTTTAAGATACTTTGCATTTACTTGCTGGCAGCGAGCTATAACCCACCCGTTACCACAGCTCGGTTAACCAGCAGCAACTCAACAAGCCACAGCAACGTGCTCACCGGTGACTTATCATCTGCGAAGCAGCACACGCGGCAGCTTCCCGGAGGTAGGACAAGTGCCATGGAGAGGGGACAGCACGGGCAGGGGAGGTGAGATGCCAGCAGCCATCACTTCTGCATCCAACAGCCCCGCTCCCCGCTGTGACGGGGAGGTAGCACCAAACCGGCTGCACAATGGGTGAAACAAACCCAAAACGGGTGCCCAGAGGATCAGAGGCAGCAGCAGGATAGAGGACAGGCAGGAGGAGGCTGGCAGCACCGCTGGGGCTAGGGATGGCCAGGGGACCCGATGTGACCACACCGAGGACGGGCCACGGTGGCAGCCCTGGTGCCAGGAGCAGTGGCACCTCCTGGCCATGGTCACGAGCTGCAGGAAAGCCAAAGCGAGCCGGAGCGCGTCTGAGGGCAGACAAAAGGAGGGAAATGCCTCACAGGGCGAGGCCGGCGGCGGCGCCTTCCCGCGTGCCATGGGCGCAGCAAAGCCCAAACATGGGCAGCACCCGCCCAGGGGCTGGCGCACGCACCGGCGCAGGATGCTCACAGGATGCTCACCGCGTGCAGCTACGGGATGCTCGCAGCCACCGCGGGAACCTCCCCACGGGCAGGACACCCCTGCCCTGGCGCTGACATACCTGCTGACAGCAGCCCTGTGCCCAGTCCCACACCCCGCAGGGCCGGGCAGGGGCCAGGAGCCAGGGAAAGCCGGGGAGGGGGGCACAGCAAAGGGCTCTGGCCCTAACCCCCCTGGTCCCGCACAGCAGACCCATGCAGCCCCTTCACCGCAGCAGCTCCCGCACTGCCCCTTGCCCAGTGCTCTCAGCCCAGGGGTGTCTGGAGCAGCGTCCTCCTCTGGGCGGGGGCACAGGACGTCCCCCCCCCAGCGCCGGGCTCCGGCAGGCAGCAGCCCTGCACCCGCCACGGCTGCCTCCTCCCGCCACAGTAAACACACAGACACGTGGTTTCTCGGCACCTCCGGGAGCCCTCGATCGCTTCCAGGTCAGAGCCGGTCTCGCTCGCAGCCACCGGGCCAGACCCTGCACGCCCCACAGCCAGTGCTGCCGGGGGGCTCCGGTGCTGCCCCAGCCAGCGCTGCTTCTGCCTCCCAGCAGCCCTGGTGGGACGGAATCCTGCATCCCCCGAGAAGGGCAGCCCCACGCAGGCTCCCTCCGGTGCAGGATCCAGCCCCAGCCAGGCTGTAGGAATGGCGGTGCTGGCCGCCAAAAGGAGCCGCTTGGCACGCAGAAGGGCTCCGGTTCCCCCGACACGGACGCCCACCCCTCCTGCCCTCAACAGCTCACCCTCCTGCCCACACCAGCTCACCCCAGGGGACCCACTGGAACCCCTGCGCAGCCCAACGGCCCCACTCAGCTGGACCCTGCCTAGGGCTCCCCCAGTTCACCCTCCTCACCCTCACACGTGGGTCTGCCTGCCGCAGGCAGCAAGTGCTGCTGCACACCACGTCCCGCCCCACAGCCAGGGGGCACAGAGGGCTCCGCACCCACCCGAGGGGCCCCGCAGCCCCAGGGCCATCCCAGCCGGTGACTCCCCCAGGCACAGGCTTGGGGGGGCCAGCAGACCCCCAGGGCTCAGCACGGTTCCCAGCTCCTCCACGGCACAGGAACCACATCCCCATCAGCGCGGCGCGCCCCGTGCTGCAGCCGCACTCACCCAGGGTCGTGCACCGCTCTGCCCCACGCACCGCTCCGCCGGCCTGGCCCCAGGGTGGCCTGGCCGCAGCTCCAGGCAGGCGCTGCCGGCAAAGCCGGGCTCCCAGGGCAGCCGTTTCACAGGCTGCGTGCTACAGGAAGGAGCAGAGAGCAGCTATTTCCTTCCAAAATGTCAGCTGCCTGCGCAGGGCAGCCAGCCCCGGGCCGCCAGCAGCTTCCTCCACCGCTGCTGCGTGCGTGGTGCCCGCCGAGGGAGCGGGGCCGGCAGCCCCTCCGTGCTCAGCCCCACGCTCCTCCCTGGTGCCGGGCACAGCCTCTGCCCCCAGCAGGTCGGTGGGGCTGAGCGCCCCCCCCAAGCCCCTGTGGGCAGCTGGGGATGGGACCCCAGGGACCCACGCAGGAGCTCAGCATGGGGGGAGATGGAATTGACTCACCTGCACCCCCCAACTCTGCTCACACCCCCCAGCACCGGGGCAGAACCTGCAGCAGGCACACCGGGGTGCCGGTGAGCAGCCCCCGCAACCCTGGTCCCGCTCAGAGCTGCTGGCCGGGACCGGTGGGCGCTGGGTGTTCGGGGGAGGCAGCAAGGAGGGTCACGGCGACGGGAACAGGGCTGCTCGCCCGCTTCACGCTTGCCTGTGGTTTCCAGCTTTGAGCTGGGAGGTGGCAGTGCCCGCCCGGCGCGGGAGGCGAGCTGCTTCTAGAAACCGAGTCCTTTGATGGGTTTTGTTTTGTCTCCCACAGAAGAGCGGCAGCAGCCGACAGCTTCGCCCCGGCGGCAGCCGACAGCCCTGGCACGCCAGAGCCCCTGGCCCACGCTGGAAACTGCCGTGGCCAGGCAAGCAGGGTCGGGAGCCGCAGGGCTCGTGGCCGAGGCACGGCCTGGAAACACAACGTGCCCTCTGAGGGCAGAGGCAACGGGCCCCGCAGCCAGAGCTGGGACCAGCAGCGCTGGGATCAGCTGGGCTTCCAGGTAATTTTGGGAGCCACAAATGGAGAACTCGCACCGTTACAGGAACAAGGAAACCCCACGCGCAGCCTGACGCTGCCCGGGGAGAAACCGGCCCCGCGGGCAGGGGGAGACGCCCCAGCCGGGGCCCGGCACGGGGGGCTCAGAGCCAGGGGCTGCCTGCAGCTTGGCTCACACCACAGGCCCAGGGCGGCACCAGCCCGCTGGCATTTGCCACTCTCGGGAACAGTTTTTCTCCCCTCTTCAGATTTTCCCTTCCAACCACAGAGGCTCAGAAACCTGCGTCAAACCAAAACCACCAAAATACCCAATGAAATCCCAGCAAAAATCTCTCAAATCCAAGGGCTGGGACCTAGAGAGAAAACAACCCCGGCGCACTGAGAGCTGCCCTGGCGCAGCCCGGCCAGATACAGGCACTGCCCCGCACGACTCCCTCCGATCCCGAGCACAGAGCAGGACGGGCACCAGCAGGACCCGGGATCTACGGCCACACTGCCACCACCCTGCCCAAGCTCATCGGACCCTACACAGGCTGGGCTGGAGGCTGCGGCTGCTCGGGAACAACGGGGGCCTGTCTGGGCACCGGGGGCTGCGCGGAGCAGGGCAGCGCCGTGCTGGCAGCCTGCCTGCCTGCCTGGCTGCGGGCAGCCAGGGCCAGAGCAGGAGCCAGGCTCTGGTGGCAGGACACACTGCGCACCAACACCGGCAGAGCCCACCCGGCCTCCAGGGGCATGAGTCCAGTGTGGATCCCGTGGGACATGCGCCACAGGGAGCCTGGTCCCCGCCAGGACTGGTGCTACCCCCGCCATAAGCCCACTGACAGGATTAGAAAGGTCTGGGCAGAGCTTTAATTACTCCCGACTCCCTGGGGCCAAGCCACCGAATTAACCGGCTGTGGGCCTGGCACAGCGGGGAGCTGCCAGCTCTGATGCTTCAGGGTCCCGGGGCTTCCCCTGGACTCGGTGGGGGGATTCCAGGGTGGGCACAGAGCCACTGCCCACCCACAGCATCCCAGCTCCAGGCAGGCACTCCCCCTTGCCCAGGAGGGGATGCACAGCCACCACGTGCCGGGGCACTCGGTGAAGGTATTTTTCCTCCACAATAATAACGAGCCACCCCAAGCCCCTGCAACGCCGTGCTGAGGGTGAAGCACCTGCCTGCAGGAGGGGCAGACCCCCAGGACTCACACGCTGTGCCCGCTCCATCCCAGGGGGGAAAAGGCATCACCCCAAACATGGCCCTGGAGAAGGGCAGGGAGGTGACAGGATCCCAGCAGACCCCCAAGGGGCAGCCCCTCCCAGGGACCCTGCAGACATCCCAGGGTCCTCACGGACCTGCGCCAGCCCCCCACACCGAGGCCACCTCCAGCACAGCCCTAGGCTCCACCGCTAATCCCCGCTCAGACCAGCACCAGCCCAGGAGGGCCGGGCTGGTCGGGAGGACCTGAGGATTAAGCTCATTTCAGCATCGAATTAGTCCCGATTGGGGTCTGGAGACACAATTTCATTTCATCTGCCACGCTCCGGCGAGCGCACACAATCACCCTAATCCAGTTGCCGGCCAGGCTGGATTTGCAGAGCAGGACCCAGGCGGGCGAGGGAGCTGTGGGCAGCGCAGGCACCGGCTGCACCGCTCCGGCCACAAGCACCCCCTCCGGCTCGTGCTCTGCGGGGCGCGACAAGGATGGCCAGCGAGCAGGAACCCGCTGCCCTGCCCAGCCACGCTGCCCGGGGAAGAGGCACTGACCACGCTGCGCGACAGCACAGGGTACGTGTCAGGCGAACGCTCACACCCTCGTCTTTGGGAGCAAACACTGGATGCAGGCTGCGAGCGCACGGCTGCGCACGAGGATGCTCAGGCAACGGGGGATGCCGGGTGCTGCTCTGTGCCCACCGCCAACAGCAGCCGGTGTAAAGCCCGCATGGGGTTGGAGAAAATGCTCGCCAGCCCTCTGCCTCACCAGCCATCGGCAATGTCCCAGCCCAGCAGCACCCTGTCACCCCTGCCCGAGGGCAGCATGTCTGCGGCACAGCACCGGGCTCCCGCCGGCGCGGGCTGACAGCCCAGTGATGCGACCTGTCAACAGGAAAACTGCTCCCGGGCATCACAGCCTCCGGGCAGGCAGGACCCAAGCCCTGTGCTGTCAGGCACCAAGAGGAGCTGAGGTGCAGGACAGGCAGATCCTCCGAACAGCCCCCACACCCCCACCATGCTCTGCCCCTCCGGGACATTCGCAGCCGTTGGGTGCCGGGGTCTGCACCCCAGCAGCCGCTCTGCACAGGGAGATGCTCTCACACCAGCTCAGCAGAGCAGAGCAGAAGGCAGGGAGGGTAAAGCCTTGCCTTGGGAAGAGGCGCACACAGACACTCAGGGATGCTGGCAAGGGGGGGAGCTAGTCAGAATGGGAATAAAAAGCCAAAACACCAATGGTTTCTGCAACAAAAACCTTTCAGAACACGTAAACCTCACAGTCAAACCTGGCCAGGGGTTAAACCCCAACGCACGCTAACGAGTCCGGGTGGGAGAGCTGGGTTTCGGCTTTCCTCACCCCGGGACACGTTCCGCAGCCCCAGGAGCGGCAGCAGCCGCTGGCCATGCCGGGGCAGAAGGGAGCGCCAGCCTCTGGGCTGCACCCCGAGCGCCCCACCGAAGCATTTCCAAAAGGCTCAGGTGACTAACGGGGTTATAAACGGAGCGTGCCGGGCCAGGGCAGCTGTGCCACCCAGAGCTGCGGCCCGAAAGCGGCAGGGCTGCGTGTTAACACCACCAAATAGGAGACAGATCATTTTACAGCTGTTGCAGCCAGCGCAAGGCGCTCAGATACACCGCCAGCGAGAGCTGCCTCTTTCTCCTCTAAAAGCTTTGCAGACAGCCATCGAGAGAGAGAGGGACAAAAAGCCAGACAGAGCACACAGCCAGCACTCAGCCGCTCGGCTGCCGGGGCTGCGGCGATGCCGCGCCGGCTCTTCACGCTCTACCCGAGCGCCAGCCTTTTCCCCAAATCCCTCCCCGGCAGAGCCGCGCTATAAACCAGCGTTTACATCTCACAACAACAGGAAGGCACCAAGTTGCAGCGAAAATGGAGATTGCAAAACTCACCAGTGACTGTTTGAACGGGGAGCGAGTCGTGACCACGTTACGGTTCGGCTATAGCGCCGCGGCCGCCCGAACCCAGCACGAAGCCGCCCAGCGGCACATCGCTCCCCGGCTCGGCGGAAAGCGGGAGCCGGCACCGGGGGAAACGCAGGGCACAAAGCCTGCCCGCCTGCAAGCGGCCGGCTCTCCCGGCCCCTCTGGTGCAGGCAGATCGGTGGATTCTGCTTTATCAGCACGTCGGCTCAGCCCTATCGGCCAGGAAGCCGTGTTCTCATGCGTGCCTCCCCCTCGACGTTTCCCAACGCGGCGGGAGAAGCGGTTCACAGCAGCCTACCTTTTATCAGCCAGCAGATGTTGCTAGAACTGTTGCTGCATGTAAAATTCAGGCATGCCCAGCGCCGCTTGGATCCCTGCACGGGCCACGCGGTGCCAGGGTAAACACCCCCGCCCCCTTCCTCCCGGGATCAAAACACTTGGGGGTTGCAAAATAGACACCCCATGAAAGGAAAGGCATGCCACAGAAACATTACAGCTGTCGAGGCTACTTCTCCCGGAGCATGCTGGAGCCCCAGGCGGCACAGCCTCCCAGGCCAGAGCCGGCCGCAGAGCCAAGTCCCGATCCAGCCCGGTGAGGTGGGGACTGGCGAGCCGCTGCCTCCGTCCCCCAGCACACGTAGCCCTGCGGCAGGCACCACCACGCTGCCTTCGGCCCCGTAACACGGAGGCTGCTCCGAGGGCAGTGCCCACGGCCACGCGGTGGGAAGCCAGCAGGTTCCACGGGGCAGAGGGATCGCAGCCTCCGGGGTGGGGGGGTGCGGATGCGAGGGAGGTCCTGATCACCCACACACCACCCTGCTGCGTCCGGGCTCCCACCAGCTCCCCGGGGCTGCCGTGAAGCCTGTTGAGCACAGACCAGCTTACAGTAATTCCTTGCAAACCAGAAAGTCATTTCCCAGTCGACGGGGCTGCTTTACTGTACTCAGCACAGCACAGTCACCGCTCGCCACCCCACCACCCACACCGTGGAGGAGTACAAGGAGCAGGGATTTTTCGCAAGCAGAGTATCTGGGTTTTGCTATCACTCGAGACAGAGCTGGGAAACCCCACAGCAGAGACCTCACAGCCACTTTGGAGTCAGCACTTCCCCTGCAGCGAGAGGGGAAGGTCCCTCCAGAGGCTCTGTGCAACCCTGCCCCAAGCATCCCCAGCCACAACTCCCTGTCCCCAGCACCAGCATCCCTCATCCTGCCCCAAAGCATCACCCTCAGGACAAGGCGGGCGCACCAGAGCAGGCTCTAGTGACAACCGCCGGGGGCAAACAGCCCCCCAAGGGATGAAACAGAGAGTGGGTGACAGCCACCTGTCACACCCCATTCCCAGCCTGGCTCTCCCGTGTCCCCGGGCACGGGCTGTTGGCACCTCTCAACCTGCACCAGAGCTGCTCCTCCTCCTCCGTGGGGCTGCACACGGGGCACAGCCCAGCACGGCCCTTCCCAGCGACAATCCCGGCTCTCCAGGAATGGTTATAAAACCCAGGGAGACAGTCTCCATCCTCACAACCAGCACCATGGGGACCTCGGAGCCACATTAAGGTCAGGCTGCAATCCCGACGGCTTCAGGAGCACCCAGCACCTGCTGCAGCCATCCACAGGCAGGTGACCCCGACACCCTCAATGCCCCCCCCTCGCCAGAGCCACACAGAGAGGGCAGAGCCACGCTCGGTGCCGGGCCCCAAGCAAACCTCCCTCCTGCACAGGATGGCTGTGCTGGTGCAAACGCATCGAAGCACGCCAGCAAACCTTGACTCGAAATCACTGCTGAGACAGCACCACAACGGCAGCCAGCCCTCCGGTGCCAGCGCAGCGCTGTGCTCACCACGGCAGGCACAGGGCCTTCCTCCCGAAGCTGGGGCACGGAGATGAGAGGGAACAAAACTCCCACAAAGCTCCTGCAGCACAGGGCCGGTTCCCCAGTGCCCACGGAGGTGGACAGGCTCTCCCGACCACCGCACCGTGCACATGCCAACTGCCTCTGTGGATGCCAGCCGCTGTGGCACACACTGCGGCCGGGACCGCTGCCGGGACGCACGCCCAGCCGTGGGCAGCTCTTGGGGTGAGCCAGCCCAGCGTCAGGAACATCCCGCTGCAACACAGTGACCCGTGCTGAGGGGACTTTGTGCGCCATGTCCCTGCCACGGGTAAGCCACGCAGCCCTGCAGTCCCGCCACGGCAGCGCCGTGCCCTGCACCCCTTGGCAATGCATCCCGACCGCCGCAAACGCATCGCTTGCCGTCACCGCCTGTCCCCCGTCCTCCGCCCCAGGGCTCCCCCAAACGTCGCGGGGCACGCCAAGCCTCACCACGAGCTCACGCGACCCGGCGGCCCCAGCTCCGCGCTGCAGCCGACACCAGAGGTGTTACCACCGTCAGCAGTTCAGGTGGAGGCAGAGTCGGGGAGACCTCGGCAGCACCGTTGCCTGCACCCCAGCGCGAGCACCCCAGCGCGAGCTGGGCGCCG
>VWZZ01002649.1:38997-61903 GCA_013399095.1 Psophia crepitans
CCGCGCCACCGGCACCGGGCACCGGGTAACGGCAGCGGGCACCGCGCAGAGCCCGAAGCAGTTACGGGCCGTGTAACGGGGCACAAACTGTCAGCGGAGTTTGGCACCGTGTGCCAGGAAGCCCAAAGCAGCACCGGGCGTCGGTGCTGGGCACGGTAGTGCCCGAACCGGTATCGGGCTGCGGCGGGAGCCTGCACCGGCACCGGGCATTGGCACGGGACCCTTGCGCTTGGGGGATCCCACTCCAACAGCAGCACGGGCACTGGGAGGGAGCCCACCGCAGCACCGGGATCAGGACGCCGGCACCAGGCACAGACGGGAGCCCCCAGAGGCACCAGGAGCCCCCAGAGGCACCGGGAGCCCTGTCTGCACCTCTCCTTTCTCCCACATCCTCCCTGGTCCCCCCGGGGTCTCTGGCCGTTTCCTCCTCGCCACCATCCCTGCCCACGGGACGGGCTCGCCCACCGCAGCCCCACGGCCACCCCGGCTGCCCACGCACCCCACTGCCGGCCGGCCCCTCTTGGCACATCCCTGCCAGCCGCTGGGCTGCAGCGAAGGTGCGAATGCTGCCCGCTGCACCTATTCATATTTCTTAATGGTTTCTTTGTGCTGTGCTGCCTGCAGGCCTCGCCTGCCTCCCTGAGCTCTCAGAGCAGGGGCTGCACGGGATCCCGTGCCTGGGGAGGACGGCTTTCCCATGGGAGCCGCGGGGGTTTGCGTGTGAGTACCAGGAGAGAAAGGAAATCCCATCCCGTCAAGCGCAGGATGACTGACGCCACAGCCCCGGATCCCTCCGGCTCCACAGGCTTCCTCCCTTCTGGTAACCAGGAGCACAGGGGACTCCCGGCACGAGGAGCGCGGTGCCGGGGCTGCTCCAGCAGCTCAGGCTGGGCTCACAGGGAAAAGCTCCCACGCTGCAGGGCCAGTGGTGCCGGCCAGCCCAGGGCTGCAGGGGAAGGCCACCATCCCCACCAAGGTTGGGGAAAGTGGGACTCCGCCAGACCAGGGGGCTCCCAGGGCCCTCCAGGGACAGGAGTCATCCAAAAGGCGAGACCAGCAGGGTTGAGTGTCGCAGCCATGAGTCACAGCCCGATGACAGAGTCCCTTCAGGTCTCCTCGAGCCCTGCAACGTGCCACACGGCGCAGCAGCCGCTCGAGCAGGTACATCCTTGCTGGGTGCAGCACCAGCTGCTGGCCCTGGCAGGATTCAGGTGGTGCCACAGCCGAGGATGGGGACCATGGCAGGACGGGAGGGTCGGCCCGGCACCGCAGGGTCCGTGGGGTTCATCAGCGCTGGCCAAGCACCTGCTGTGACAGACCTGGGCTCCCCACATACGCCTCATCGGGGTTCCCGGTCCTGTTCCCTCGCTGCCGTGGTACTGGGTGATTGCACATGTGGCTGCAGGGGTGCCTCGTGCTCACTCTGGCCAGTGGCTGCACCGGGCCCTGTGTGTGCAACGAGCTCGGATCTCCCGTTTGGATCCAGATGTCCTCTCCCACTGCAGGCCCTGGGCTGATGCCGTGAGGCCGTGTGCGTGGCTGGGGTCGGCACCGCGGCTGGGTCCCCAGCGCTGCCGCAGCCTTGTGCACAACGGGGTGAGGATACTGGGAGTGAAGATGGGAACAGGAACCAGTGCATCTCCCTCTCCCAAGACGCCATGTCCCCTGCGAGCTGTAAGGAGAACCAAGGCACTACCTGGACCTCTGACGTCCCCCGAACGAGGAAAAGCAGCAGCGGCCATGAGAACAGCAGCCCGAGGGGCGCAGCTGCCAACGCACACCCAACACCTCCCGGGCAGCACGGGCACCCCAAGGCAATGGGGCACCGTGGGTGATGGGGCACCCCAGCAGCGGGCGGCCGCTGCACGGTGGCAGGGAGAGGCGGCTGGGCAGGAAGCAATACTGGGTGTGCTTGTTTCTGCTTGAGTGCTCTCACCAGCCGCATGGGATCTCCTGGGCTTTCACTTTCGTTACCGGTTAATCTTCTGCGGCCTGAAAAAACTCTGGAGGGAAATTCAGCAGGCACATGGCACTGTCCCACTCTGGCCTGGGAGAAGCGTGGGTGAACCCTGCCCGGGGCTGGGGAGCACCCAGTGCCAGCGCTGGGAAGCCAGCAGAGACGGGCTTGGCTCTCCTTGCTCAAGTGCCAGCACTGGGACAGGATCTTTCTTGGGACAGTTCGTGCGCTGGCAATTGCAAATTGCTCGGTAATCATGTAAGAGCATGGTCCCGCTTCTCACTGCTCCATTTTTTTTTTGCCTATTGCTTTTGTATTAAGTCCTCCTCTTTCCTCTGGGAGTGTGCAGCCATGGGGGGTGGCTGGCGGGGAAGCGAGCCCAGGGGACAGAGTCCTGAAAGCTGGGGCCGTGGCAGGAACACGGCAGGATGCCCAGGGACCCTTGCTCAGCCACAGGTTGCCCCGGGTGCCACAGCCTTCAGGGCGCTGCTGCCCTGACTGACATCTCCAAACAGCCCTTCTCCAGCTCCAGCTCCTCACCGCCCCACCCGGCTCCACGTGTCCAAGAGATAAATATCTGTGGGCTGGGCAGGCACCACCCCAGCACCTGCTCCCATGCAAATGCCCGCCACAAACCGGTGCTTTTTGGCTCACCTCCACCCTGCCAGCACTCACGATGTGTCCAGAGCAGCCAGGGGTGAATGGGATGGCCAGGGGGGATGAGTGGCTCCAGCCCGAGCTGCTCCCAGCTCCTACCGAATGTTTCGTTGTGTGTGCTCGTACACTCAGGAGGCATCTTGCGCACACGGGGCTGACACATCACTGCTGAGCTGCTGCCAGCGGAGTCCTGGCTGCCGTTCCCAGCACTCCCGTGGCACTCCAGACCTTGCGAGGTGGTGAGCTGGGACCCTGGTGAGACGGGGATGGGCTCCCAGCGTGGGGCCCGCATTTCCCACGCAGTCTTTTTCCACTAAGACAAAGGAAAGGAATGGGGAAATCAGCGGAGGGACTGCCCTCCCTGCCCTCCCTGCCTTGGCTGGGGATGCTCACGCTCCAACGAGTTGCATCACGCAGACAAACGGCTTTCACAATCCCCGGCCCACATAACCCATCGGCGCAGTCATCCAGGCACTGGCTGCTCCTGCCGAGAAAATCAAGGTCACACGCAGTGTCTGTGGCACCAGCCCCCCGGCCGGGCACAGCGGGTCCAGGCAGCTGTGGAGGGTCCTGGAGACGCAGGACTCCCTGCGCCAGAGACCCAGACGGCCACACATGTTCGAGAAGGCTGGAAAGTGTACACAAAACATCTTCCATTCCCCTTCCCTCCGACTTCTCCCTCCCCTTTTTGGTAGGACAGGGAGAAAAAAAGAGGGAAGAAGTTAGTGATGGGAGAGAAATGGGAGAGCGCTCCACGTTGAGAGGGCAGATGGAATCAAATCAAAGTTTTGTTTCAAAAAGATCCCAAGGAAAATTCTGAGCTGGCTGGTGAGGATTTTATCCAAGAGAAATTCTTCCTTTGTGGAGGGAGGAAGGGAAGGAGGGAACAGCATCTGCAGCAGCAACCGATGGAGAAGCTGCACCGGCTGTGCCCTGGTGATGCCCCAGCGATGCCCCAGCAATGCCCTGGCAGCAGCGGCTGCACTGGTGGTGGCTTTTGGGGACAAGGGGGCCATATCGGACCCTCTCAGCAACAGGCAGCCCCAGCATCTGTCTGGGCAGGGTGGACTCTGCAAAGACCAGAGGAGGTTCCTGGGCATGGCCGGTGTTCCCCCCTCAGCCATCTCGCCTGGCCCTGCTTCGGTGCGGAGTGGCCAGGCCGTGTCACGAGAGAGTCGGCACTGGGATGGTGCATCAGCATCCAAGAGATCAAACGGGCAGAAAAGGTGGATTTTCCAGCCAACCAAGCACGGCAAAGCATCTGAGCCTGCTCGCAACCCTGGGAAGCTCCTGGTGCTACTGAGTCCCTGCTCTCATGGGGACTTCTCTTGCATTGGTCCTCAGAAAGTCTCAAAAAGCCTCTGGGAAGGTAAACAGTGTCCAGGCTGAGCTGTGGCCAAACACGTTGTCATCTCAGATGAGCTCAACAGGATGCTGAGTGACGCTGCCCATTCAGGGGAGAGAGGGAGCAGGGGACTTCGTAATTGATTTCCTAGAAAATTGCCTCTGTGTTTGGAGCAGGAGCATGAGGAGCGCAGGCAGAGCAGCCTTCCTCTCTAAGTGGCATTTCGAGGGTCTTAATTATTTCTCAGGAGTGGAAGCATTTATTTAGGGAGACTCTGAAGAGGTCCCAAGGCTGCTGGCTGTTGCCCTCCCCTCGTGTGCCCTCCGGCACATCGCATACATGAGGCTCCTCCGCATCCCTCTCTGCTGCTCCTGGGACGTGCGGGGCGCAGGGCTCAGTGCTCGGCCAACGCGTGAGTGCCCCGGCCCCACCAGCCACGGGCAGGACGCAGCCTCTGCTCCATCCCCTCAAGCTTACAGTGAGGCGGGAGGTCTCGCCGAGGACCCCAGCCTCAACCCATCCCTGCTTTGGGTCCCACGCCGGTCCCTGATCTGAGCTGAGAAGAAAACCCTGTTGTGATAATCCAGCCCAGCAAATGAAAACCAGATGAATCCCAAAATTAGTCACAACTTTGTGTTTTCCCACTCGGTTTCAAACGCAGCGAGGGCGAAGTTCCAGCAGGGCTGGGCTGGCACCGCAGCGCCCAGCACGGCGCTCTCCTGCCCACCTCAGCAGCCCCGACCCCCTTCTGCTCCGCGCGCGGGTGCCCACGAGCAGGGACCGCGTCAGGGGCTCGGGCACACGAGCTCAGCGAGCTGCAGCCATCTTCCCCCGCAGCGGTTTTCGCAGCACTGGAGTCACCCCCAGGTCTTCGGCCAGCGCCTTCCCTGGCTCCTGGCCCCCCGCAGCACTTCCTCCCAGCCCTCTCCGCAGAGCAGCGTGGGCAGGAGCGCCTCAGGCAGCAGCAAGGAGCTGAGGCTGTTGCCTTGCAGCCCCGCTCCCCAACGCAGCCGTGGGTCTGCTCCTGCCCCAGCTGCCCTGGAGGAAGGTGCTGTCCTGGTGCCCGGGCACGGCACGGCCTGGTTTCCCTGGCACAGACCGTAAATCCTCCTTCAGGGAGAGAGGGATGCGCCCAGCGCTGCCAAAGCCGGGGGCAGGGAATGGCCTGCCCGTGCCACCATGGCCCTGCCGTCCCGCGGGACGCAGGCGTGACGCAGAGGGGTGAGCCTGGAGCCGGCCGGGCTATTTCTGCTGCGGCTGCGGGATACGAAGGGAGGTCCCATCGGAGAGCCAGCCCGGATGGGCCCGGCGGGACTCTGACCCTGCTGGGGGGGAGAAGACGCAAAACCCCAGGGAAGGAGGGTGCTGCTTGTGGAGAGCAGGGCCAGCGGCTGCCGGGGCACAGCGTGGGCAGCAGGGACCCTGCCAGGGCCCGGCCAGCCCACGGGCAGCGCGCGGCTCGGAGCCAACGTGCTGGGGAAAGCAGGGGGCACCCAGGAAGCTCGTCACCATTGGAAGCTCGTCACTGGCACAGGCTCGGCCCCACGGTGTTTCGTGCCAGCGGGAGGGGAAGATCCGCTCCGGCAAAAAGCTGGGAAACGGCATTTTGTCCAAGGGGGAATTTCCACAGGAAACCTCTGCTTCCAGGCACTTGGATATGGCTGGGAACAACCCCAGCAGAGGCTCGGTCTCGGCAGCCAACAGGCATTATTGTCTGGGCAAAGGCTCTTTATTCCCTCACATCCTTCATCCAGCTCAGAGAAAACATCCAGGTTTCTGCCTACCGCCATCGTCCGGGTCGCCGATGGGAGCCGGGGGCCCCCCCTCCAACAGCCCAGCGAGTGCCGCTGCACCCCGGGGAGGCACGGGGGGCCTAGCCAGCACCCACGGCCCAGCCAGGACCGAGGGCACAAGCATCTTGTGCCCACCCCAGGGCCAGGGCTGGCTGGGGGACGTCAGGAGCGGGGGCACCAGGGCAGCGCTTGGCCCCCCGCCCCGGTGCAGCCGCGCATCCCTGCGCTCCCTGGAGCGGTCCCCTCGGCAGAGGCCGGGTTGCCACAGTAACCGCTCGGTCCCAGCTGCCTCCTGCCATAAACACGCTGCTGCCCGTCACCCTGGTTGAGCGGCGGCTGCACCAGGGCCGGGAGCGTGTGGCACCCGCACACCGTGGCCCGAGGCCCCGCGGTAGCAGAGCTGGGGTCCCTGCCCTCCGGTGCGGGTGGTGGGCACGGTGCCACGCTGCAGGAACGGGATCGAGCAGCCAGGGCTGAGGAGGAAGCGCAAGGGGAGAGNCCCCACAGCAGCCAGAGCTGGAAGATGGTGCCTGGGCAGCTCGGAGGGGAAAGCTGGCCTCTCCATCCCGGCTGGCAGCGGGGCAAGGCAGGGGATGAGGGGCACTGCAAGGCACTGCCCATGGGGTCCGGCTCCCATGGTCCAAGCGGGTGCCCGGCTTTGGGGACGGCGTGGGGGGAACAGCTTGCACTCCCCATGCTGGTGGGTTTCCAGCAGAGCTGGTGTGCCTGGATGAAAGCAGAGGGATGCAGAGAGCTCCTGCCCCTGCTAACAGCGGCGTGGTGCTAATTCCCAGGCCTCGTGCTGATGGGCACCAAGGAAACTGCACCTCTGGAGGGAAAATAGGGGAAAAACCCACCCGAGGAGCTCCCTGGAAGCGGCATTAGCCTGTGGCGATAGTCGGGAGCTGCGGCGGGCCCAGCCAGGGGCCTTTACCCTGCACTGGGACGAGGCAAGCCCTTGGCATTGGTGCCAGCGCAGCCAGATGCCACGGTCTGAGCCCGGATAGGATGCACACGGGAGAACAGGCAGGTTGCGTCCCTCTGGCACGGCCCTCCGGCAGGGCCTGCAGATGGTGGCACTTGGGGACTGTGCTGTGCTGGAGCTTCGGGTCTGACCTCTGCCACGCCTGGCAGCAGGCGCTGCCACCGGGACCTTGCTTGGCTCAGCTCTGCTGTGTATTAAAGTTTGAGAGTGATGCAATATTTGACTGTTGTTTTGTGAGTGTTGGGAGGCAGGGACAGCATTCGGCTTGGGCAGCGATGGCTCGTGCTCTGCAGCTCAGTTCAAAGCCGCCCTCAACGCGGGCGTGAGGAGGAGGAGGCTTAGATGGGCATTTGGAGCAGAGTATCCCACTGCTCGTTCCCAGTTCCACCTTGAAGGCAGCACATGACTGGACAGAGGAAGGATGAAGAAGGAGCCCACAGCACCCACCTCCCCCGGCAAACCAGCAGGTACAAAGCAGCGTTTCATTGCTCCAGCCAGCCCTGCCCGAGCTCTGCGGGGGTGTGGGCATGGGGCTGGGCATGACCTCGGCCAGGGGCCAGGGCAGGACATGAACCCCCTGCGCTGCCCGGGGCCTTTGTGCCACCCACGCGCTCGGTACCAGCACCCCGTGCCAGCACCCAGCAGAGCCGTGGGCAAACGTTCCTGCCCACCCACAGCGCTCGGTACGTGCTGCCCTGCTGCGTGCAGCCCACGTGCCCAAGAGCAGCCAGGGGCCAGGAGGGGCTGCGGCCCCGTACACCCCGTGCTTTCCCCGTTCGGTGCCTCTGCCTACACACAAGCCAGGCGACCCTCGTTGTTGCTGCAGCCCCACGGACAGGCGCTGCGCTGGGTGACACTGTCTCCCCACAGAGCAGCTCAGTGCCACGGGGTGCTCAGAGCCACGTCACTGTGGGAAGACCCTGCGCAGCGCCTGGGAGGATGGAGGAGGAGAAGCTCTGGCAGGTCCCGGGGCAGGAGGCTGCCGAGCCCCAGGGCTTTCTGCCTCCCACCTCCCCTTGCAGCGCTGCTGGTTCGATCGCTCGGCCCCACGGATCTGGGCTGAAATCGCTGCTGTGCTGCAGCCTCTCTAACCCCAGCCTGCAGGTTTACCACCAAGGAGCTGTCAGTATCGCACAGACCGGACTCGCCTGGGGCCAGCGGGACCCCAGGGCTCAGCCGGGGCCCTGCAGGAGCCACGGGCTCGCCTGTGCCGACAGTCACCTCGCTCCGGGCTCCCTGCGGCGTGGGGCTGCCCTGGCAGGTGGCTGCCCGTCCCCGCAGGGCCACCCTGTCTCCGTCACGCAAGCGTCTGTGTTCCAAGCGGCTTATCTGCATTTGGAAACCCCTAATCCGTTTGCACGTTTGGCTCAGACGCTGCCCCTGCTCCCTCCCCACCGCGCTGCCAGAGGGGGTGGCCACAGGGAAGGGGCAAAGCCTCCCCGTGACCTCGTTTCAGAGTCACAAACAACCCCGTTCCCCCAGCGCCGGGCTCTCCCACCCAAGTCCTGCCGCAGCACCCAGTACGGGGGGAAAGCAGGGAGCCCAGCCCCACACTACCTGCAGCCCCCCAGGGATGGGCCTGGGCAGCAGAAGGGCAGATGGCGGGGGGGGGGATGATGACCCTGCCCTGGCTGCCCCCCCTGTTCCACAGGGACCGTCCCCAGGCGCTTTCTCCTGCGGCAAATCAGGCCGCTGCACTCGCCAAGCGGAGCCTTCACAACAACAAGCCCCGAGATGAGATCAGCGGCCAATTAACCCCGTTACTCAAGGGCCCGGCCCCTGGGCTACACCGGGGAGCGGGGCCGGTTCCAGCAGGGATGCAGCGGGACGTGTGGGTGCAGGGAGATAAGACACCATTATCTGCAGGAGCGCGGGAGGGGACGCCGCGGTCCTGACAGCAAACGGTTGTGACGACTGCAGGGTTTACAGTAAAGTAAGAAATTTCCTCGTTCTGGGGTTTTCCAGTGGTAGAGGGGAGCTGAGAACTGCCAGAGAAGAAGGGGGTCCCTGGGGGGGAGCTGTCCCCCAGGCTGCGCTGCCCAAAGCGGGCACGCGATGGGGGTGTTTGGGGGCACAGCCGGGAGCCCTGCCTTGGTTTGGTGGGGAAACGGGGCTGGTCCCCAGAGCGGGGACACGCAATGGCCTCAGTGTTCAGCTCAAACCCGAACAGGGTGCTCGGGGGGTGGGGAGGACCCAGAAGGCTTCAGGGCCGCCTCCAGGACCTCGAAGTGCCCTGAGGCAGCCGGTGCCACACGGGTTAGGGGGGATTTATTGAGCATGACCTGCATGAAAAATCCCCCTGCTAATCCTGCCCTGACAGAGCAGTAATCTCTCCCTCTTCGCCTCCCTGCGACGATCCTACTGCTCTGCAGCGGCCACGCTGGGGTGCGGATCTCGCAGGAGCCCTGCGGGAGATGCTGGTGCTCTACTGGGGTGTCCCAGCACAGCGGGGACCCGCTGCCCTCAGGCAGTGGCACAGAGGTCTGTCCCCAGCGCAGGGCGCAGGACCCAGCAGCACTGGGTGCCAGCTCCAGCACGTCCCCACGAGAGGGCAGGACAAGCCCACGCTGCAGCTCTGCCCACAGCCCTGGGGCCAGCTCCCCAGCGAGCCACCCCCTCACCCAGCCCCAGGAGAGGGGTGGGAGGGAGCCACCTCCCGCAGCCCCCACTGACACCCCACGAGGGGAGAACGGCACAGGGGTCTGGGCGCAGCCCCAGGCATCGTCGCAGTGCGCAGAGCAGCCCGAGTGGTGCAGAGTTTCCTTTACGCAAGCGGAGGAGCCCCAGGCGCTGCTGCTGCGGGACAGAGCGAAACCAGCCCCAGGCTGCGGCCCGGCGATACGCCCCCCGCCGTCCCGCTGCTCCCCCGGGGAAGGGCCCTGCCGCGCTGCGATAAGGCGGGCGGCCCGCGAGCGGCCTGCCCACGCGTGCGGGGCAGCGGTGCAGCACAGGTGCATGCGGCAGCGGGGCGGGCTGGTTTGCGTCGAGCAAACCGCAGCTCTGGCGTCAGGGCCGGCGTTTCGCTGACGGAGGCCCCAGTTCCCGGAGCAGGGGGGGGAAGGCAGGTGTCACACGCAGGCAGCCGAGCTCACACCCCGAGACCACGTCGCTTCAGAGCCTTTATTTTGGAGAAAGTTGAAGCCTGTAGATACAGCAATAAAATATACAAAAAAATAATTTTATACAGTATTGAATGCTGCCCGGGGCTCCAGGGCCTGCAGCTGGAGGCAGCCACACGCCAGCACAGGGGTGAGCAAGGGCCACGGCCCTTGTCCCCTCTGAGCACCTCCCGACTTCAAAGGGCATTCCTGTTCCTGGGGGGGGCCACGGCCACCAGCTCCTGCCCACACACAGCTAAGGGGACCGGCCCAGACCCCGCAGCCCTCTCTCCCTGCCCCCAGGGATCCTACCCTGCCCTCTGGCTCCCAGCCCACGCTCCTTACTGGGCAGAAGAGCCAGAGCCACCACACTCCAGGTCCACCCTGTGCCACAGCAGCGTCGCTGGTACAGATCACTGAGGGTTTCTCTCCATTTAGGGCCAAATCAAGACACACGAGAAACCCGTAAAGCCCTGGAGCTGCTGCCCAGCGAGACGTTTCTGATGTTACCCACAGCCTCGGCGCTGACAGCTCCCGCAGCCCTGCCCGGAACACAACTCCCCGAGGGCAGCCACAGCCCCGTCACCACCCCAGGCTTCCAGGCCCTGGGGGCTGAGCAGGGCAGGCAGCTCTCCCACTGCCTCTCCCTCCCCTGCCTTGTTCATGGGTGTCTGCACACCCACCGCACGGGAAGGGGAAGAGGGTCCCCACAGCTGGGGAAATCCAGAACCACAACCATCGGTCAGCATGGCTTCCAGCTTTCCTCGACCCCCCAAGCAAGGAAACCCGCTCTCTGCTACACCCACGTCTCTGTCGAGCGCCGGCCAACAGCAGATTCCTCCCCCTACGAACATCCTGCTCCCTTCAAATCTTGCCACCTCCTACCTTAACAGCGACAGCCAACCTTCAACAAAAGTGCCACGCGAAGCCCCCGAGGAGCTGCAAACCCACTGCCTGGGCTGTCACAAGCCATACCAGAGGGAAAAGGGCCAGGCCATGCGCTGCAGGTCACGTTGGATCCTGCAGCTTCTCATCCTCCAACAGGTCTAACTGCACAGCGAGGGACGTGCAGCCGTGCTCCTGTTAGGGGCCTGGCCACGGGGCGAGCCACGCTTGGGGCAGCCTCCGCGGTTATACCCAGGTCCCACAACAGACCCAAGGTGCAAACGCTGCATGCTCAAAAGCATGCAGTGCTGCGGGACACGTCGCTGGCCTGCCCCAGGGAAACCAGATGTCCCAGCAGGAGCCCTGGGACTGCCGGAGCCAGCTGGATCTCAGTGCCCACAGCAGGAAGCTGGTGGCAAGCACAGGTGGCCACCAAAACTCCCTGCTCCCAGCAGAGCCGAGGTGGAGCCCAGCAGAAGCATTGCCTGCGCAGGGCAGGAGCGCCTGGGCCCATCCACCTCGCACCTCTGAGCCGTACGCTGGTCCTCCTGGCCAAATGTGGGGCCAAAGGTGCAGAGGGGAGACCCCTCTGCACCCCACGGGCTCTGGGAGGGCTCCTGGGGCAGCAGCGAGGCAGAGCCCCGTTGCACAGAGCATCAGGTAACCCGCGGAGGCCAGGACCGGCCCATCCCCTCTCAGGCACCCGGAGGCAAATCCGGGCTCGTATGATCTTCTCAGGTTTTTGGACTCTGGCAGTCAAGAAAGCAGCTTTCAACAGCAGGCAGCACGACCGGGGCTGCAGAAGCGTTTGTAAAAACTGAGGCTGCAATCGGAGGCGAATAGGCACTTGAATGAGCAAAACAATAATAAAAAACTGTTACGGAAGGAAATAGAAAAAAGGTTCGTCCCCCCTCCCCTCAGAGGGATGAACGGCACCACCCCGGAGAGGGAGGTGTTCATCTGGGGCAAAAAGGAATTGGTGGCAAGGACCCCGGCCCCCAGCTCCTCCCGAGGAAAGGCCCAGAGCAACCGTGGCTGGGGGAGCTCTTTGGAGGCAGGAAGCTCAAGTCCTGGGAGGGCCTCCGTGAGCGCCGGCGGAGCACCTCACATCGGTGAAGAGGCACACTCCTGGGTCAGCTCCATGTCGAAGGTCAGCGACTCTGCAGGGAGACACAACCAGAGGTTGTGGGACCTGCGTGTGGCTACAGCTGGGAGCCCCTCGGGAGCCACGACCCCCCAGACTCACCAAACTGCCCTCCTGCGTTGGCCTCCGCTCCCTCGCTGTTGTTGCCGAACTGCATGAGCGAGTCCAGGGTGCGCGGGGACATGGGCAGGTCGATGGTGTTGCTGAAGGAGGTGCTGTCCGAGGGAGGAAGGGATAATAGAAAAAAAAAGACACAGAAACCTCTGGAGTCAGGGCCTGCCCAGAGCTCTCCGACACCCTCACTCCCCCCCAGTGGGCCCCCGGGCACGGCTCAGCCAGTCTCAAGAGCTCTCCAGAGGAAAGGGGCCCCAGGATGGGAAGAACAGGCCTGCGGTTAGGGCAGCACGCCGGAGCCTGGCTCAGCCCCTGCGGTCTGCCCCCTGCCTGGGCTGGGAGCCTCACGGCACCCGGGCAGAGTCCAGGCAGTGGTAGGATGAAAAAAAAAACCCCTCAAGCGAGGGTGAGCACACAAATGTGTGTCCCCCCTGCACTCAGCCACCCCCCCAGGAACACTCACGGGGTGACACAGATGAACTTGGTCTTCAGATATGGAGCAGCACCTGCAGAGAAGCGAGCAGCCCTGTCAGCAGCCGCCGGAGGAGGAACCCTGCTCTCCTCCCCCTCCGGGACACAGACCCAGGGACAGCACCCACCCTCCAGTCCCGGCACAGCCGTCACTGCCTGCACCCCACGGGGACCCCACCGCTACTCCCACGCTGCAGCTATACCCTCTGGGAACCAGCACAGGAGCCCAGCTGGTGACAGTGCTTCCACCAGCGCTGTCCCCGGAGCCACCACGCGACACAGGATCCGTGCTGGAACGCAGAAAGTCAACGACTACCTGAGTCGGTAGCTTCAGAGTGCTCCTGGCTCTCGGAGCGGCAGTACTTCCCAAACGCCTCCTCCTTGGGGATGTCTGGGTACAGGTACACCAGGGGGGACACCAGGATGTTGGTGGCATCCATGATTTTGTAGCCCATGATGATCTCCGCAAACGACATGTTGTTCAGCTGCTGCTTGGTGTAAGGCTCCACAGACTGGATCTGGGTCTTCCCTGTACAAGGAGACTTTTGACACAGGGCAAGACACCCGCATTCCTCAGGCAGAGGCAGGGCCTTCCTCAAACAGGAGGGGCAGGGACAAGACAGACCGGCCTGGGGCCGTGCTCAGCCTCACGCAGGCAGCGTGTGGGCAGGGGCACCCAGGAGGTAGAGCCCAGCAAAGGGCACGCGAGCCCAAAGACTGGTCCTAGGGAGAAGGCTTGTCAGGACAAGGACAAAAGGATAATGTCTAATCAGGGGACACTGCCACGGCCCAAGCCCCCTTTGGAGCCAAGGACACCAGCTGAGCAAGGCGCTGCACGCAGGGCGGTGAGGGGGAGCGCAACGTACCGCTGATGTCCTTCTCCACCCACGTGAAGGTGATGCCGCCTTCCTTGCTGCTCTCACTGAAGCGCAGCAGGAAGGTTCCTGGAGGCTTGGTGCTCAGGATGGCTCGCTCCCGCTCCTTGCTGATGAACCCCATGATGTACCTGGGCATCAGGAAGCGAGGAGAGCAAGGGTGGGTCAGGATACCAGGGCAGCAATTCCAGGACGTGAAACCCTGCAAGCTTTCTGCGTGGCATGAGGCAGCAGCAGGACCTGGCCTGGCCACCAGCAAAGCCACCAAGATTTTAAGGATTCCCAGTGGGTTTTCACTGTGAACCAGCCTGGACAGAAAACAAACATCCTGGGAGAGCCCACCTGCACCCGGACAAGGCCCCCCACTCCAACAGGGCAGGACTCACGGGACCCCATCAAGGCCCGACGCTGGCCGAGGCTCACCCTTCGTTCCACAGCGCCAGGATGTACTTTTTCACCAAGTCAATGATGTTGTCCAGCCAGACCCAGAAAGAGAAGCCTTTGCCAGCCATGTTCTCCTGAGGAAGAGGGCAGAGAGGCTGTGAGTATGGCTTGGAGGAAGGCAACAGCCAAGGGAAGGTGCTGGGGGAAGAGGGAGTTGTACCTTGCAGAACTTGGCCCAGGTGATCTGACAGCCCGAGTAATTCACGCCTGGCCCTGGCAGAGGAGAACGGGAGCATCAACGTGTAGAACTGTTCTTCTAGAGACACATTTCCAGGGGACAACCCGAGGGACAGCCAGGACACCCACGCCAGGTTACCTAGAAGTTTTTCTGCCAGTGTTGTCAGCTGCTCGATGCTGAGGCCACGCTTTGTGGTGGAGGAGAACTGCCAGCTCAGCACCTCTGCCACCTGGTCCCAGGTCCCGATGGGGGGCTTGGTGAAGAAGTTCACGTTCTGCACAAGGGAAAACACAACCCTGAGCATGACATGGGACAGAAGAAGAGCCAGGTCCCGCCCCAGCTTCCCTCTCCCTGCCTGCTGGGACACTCTGGTCCCAACACCCGCACTGCTGCTCTGCCAGCTGCCCCCGCAGCGTCGGGCCCTACCTTGGGGTTGTTGGTCAGCATGTTGTACCACAGGATGGATGCCCAGGCATTGGGCATCTGGCAGATGTTGGAGATGACCACCACAGGCAGCGAGTGGGTCTGCAAAGACAGGACGTGACCACAGGCTGGGACATCTCCCAGCACTCCTCTGCACCCAAGCCCATGGCAGAGGCAGTAACCCACAGCTCACCTCCAGGTCAATCTTCAGCCCCTGGTGATACACTTCTGTCTCAAAAGTGATGAGGTGCAGCTCCTCGGTGACTATCAGCGAGGCCTAGGGTGGAAGAGGAGACAATGAGCACAGAGGAGACGCCTGCCCTCGGCCCGACATGGCCATCAGGCCCAACGCTGCTGCTCAGGTGGGAGGAGAGGGCTGGTCTGGCAGCTGCCAAGGTGCCAGAAGGTGCCTGTGGATCCCCCGCCTTGGGACAGGGCTCCCGCTTCCCCTCCTGGCTCAGCTGCTCAACAAGGAATGGAGCTGCTGGCAAAGGGCTCTCACACCCAGGGCCCCCCCAGCACTTACATCGCAGTTGGCTCTGCCTCCGTTACCGCACCGCTGCTCCCGCAGGGTCTGCGGAGAGAAGGAACAGGCTGAAGCAACACCGTGACGGCACACAGCCTTAACAGGAGCAGCCCAAGAGCTCGTGGTACTTACCAGGTGCTTGAACTCTGCTGACAGGCTGCCGTTGTTGGACTCCTCCATGTTCATGACCTTGGTGTTTGTCCCCAGGATGTTAAACTTCCGGGACCTCGAAAGAGGAAAGACAGAGCGTAGCCGTCAGGGCCCCCTCAGAGCGAATGTGCAGTCGGGTATTTGCCAGGATTAAAAGCAGAAGCAAGAAAAAACAATACTAAAAACCACCACTGCACTTACCCCCGAAGTGCTGCAACATCCCCGGAGTCCCTAGGAAAGGGAAGAGACATCTGGTCATGGCCACAGCCTTCCCACCCGGATGCAGACATGCTGGCGCGTGGGGCTGGCTGCATCACAACATCGAGGCCCACAAGTGCCCCCACCACAGGAACCAGCCCTTGGGATGCAGTGCCACCCCACACCCTCCCCCTCTGCTGGGGGTCACAGAGCCTGACCTGGGGCAGCAGGAACAAGTCCCACTCCAGCAACCCCACCCAGCGCTGCCAAGATCAGAGCGCAGGACTCACTTGTCAATGCAGACTTTAATTTTCAGCTGATAGTTCAGTTCTGGAAACTTGACCAACAACCTGCAAAGAGTCAGCAAAGGCAGAGCGTGACCATGCTGCACGTGCCAACAGCTCCAGTTCAGCGCAGGATACGGTACAGGCTGGGAACAGCTGCACGGACAGCAGAGCTGTGTGCCTCCCTCAGCAGGCAGCACCACGGTTCACAGCGAAGTTCGTGGGGATACAGCATCACCCAGCTCCTCCGGCATCCCTGAGCCTGTCTGCACGCAGGCTGTGACACACCAGCCCCGACACCCGTCCCCAGAACCACGGAGGTGCCGATGCTCCCCTGAGCAGGGCTTGTTTTGGCTGCTGACTGCCCACACCGGGCAGACATCTGCTCTGAACAAACACCCTCCGCACTGCTCCGCAGCCAGATGCTGCCACGTGCCAAGGGGGCAACAGGGGCAGAGCTGGGGGATGGTGAAGCAGCTCCAGGCAGGGCCTGCTGTCGGAGCAGCCTCTCTCTGCAGAGGCTGGCAGGGAACACAGGCCGGCTGAGAGGCAGCTGGCCAGGGACCCACTGACGCTTCCTGCCGCCCACTCCCGCAGGATTTACCAGAACCCCAGCTGCCTCCAGGAACACGGCAGAGCCCCAGCCAGCAGCCGCCATCCCCACACTGAGTCACACAGACAGCACTCCAGCAGGGCCAGCCTGCTGGGACTCATTCCCTCCCAGCACCAGGGCTGCCTAGCCAAAGCGGAGGCTACATCCACACCAGCCTCTCCTTCGGAGAGTGATCCTGCTTTGCTTTGCCCCGCACAGCTCCCGTCCCTCCCCCATAGCACGGTGGGATCCCAGGGGCAGGCAACCCACCTGACTTTGGTGGTGAACTGCACGCCGGTTTTGATGACCAGGGGCCGGTCAGGGTGCATGGGCATGCAGGGCTGCCTCTCCACGACGAAAGCGCTGCAGGGAAAAGGCACAAGAACCGTGGTCAGACCCCAGGCCTGGCCCAGCACGCTCACTGCCCACCCCTCCAGACACAGTGCCTGTGGGCAGGGGACTGCCTGCAGCTCCCTCCCAGCTCTCTGCACCTTTTCATCAGGTTCCTGAACAGCTCCACAATCCGCTCCTCCAGCATGGGTCGGTGTTGGACAATTGGGTCACCCTTGTAGGACACCTTCTGCTGCAGTTCTTCCAATTTCTTGATCTGCTGCCGGGTCTGTAGCTGTGATTCGGCAAGAGAGGTTATCCTAGGGAAGCAGGAAGAACCACTGTTAGCTCTGGCTGCTGAGCTCTGCACGGTCCCAGTCCGCAGAACCCTCCTCTTCCCACGCCTGTGCAAGAGAGGAGGTTCTCCATACCCAGCCAGAAGAGAACAGAACGTGGCCGTGGCTCCCAGTACAGTGCCTTTTTCTAGGCCACTCATTACAAAATAAACCTGCACGAGCTCAAGTTCTGCAGAGATGCTCCAGGACCAGGAACTTCTCACAGCAGCCTTAAAACCCCAAGGGCTGGGGCTAATCACTCTAGCACTAGTGCCCACTGTCAAGGATCAGTCCGACTAGTGGATTATATTTATGCTTGCAGGCATCAGAAGCCTTTTTACAAGGATATTTCCTGAGGCAGAGAGCTTATGTCCACAGCAGGTGACTGAATGCCACCTCTCTAGGGGCTGATGCAACCCCCAGCCCGCTCCTACCAGTTCTCAAGCCGGTCTAAGCAGATATTCGGTGGGCCACCGATGCAGGCGATCTGCTGCCGCCTCTTCCAGTCCGCCAATTCCTCATCTGCCAGCACCTTCTGCACGTACTCCATGGCTGACAACAGTCCAGCCAGCTCACTCACAATACCCTGTCAAAAAAGAAAGCAGAAGCATCAACACCCTCCAAGATCTGCGAGTTTCACATTCACAGACAAGGAAGCAGTCGCCCACAGCTGCGTCTCCAGCGCTGCTCTCGGTTCTGGCCATACCCTTCGCATTTGGTCCAGCGCCGTGAGCATCTGTTCCAGCTGCTGCATTTTCTGCCGAGTCACTGACTGATTGTTTCCATTCAGATCCTGCATGTCTGCACAGAGAGGTGAGAAAGCTCCAGCTGTGCTCACCGACTCCTCCTAGCCTCCCAAGCATCGCACAAACAAAAGGCTTCCCACTGCAAAGGAGCAGGCACCCTAGAAAGCCTTCAAAGCAGCGATCTCAAGCACCTTGCTGGCTTTCCTGCCAGCACCACCACATGCCATCCCTCTGCTCACAGGCAGAACTCTGGTTTAGCTCCCCTGGAGGCAATGTCAGCGGCAGAAACAAAAGCATTGGTTTTTCCAATTGCCAGGCAAATGCCCTGAGCCTAAGTCACCCTTCCTGGTTGGAAAGGAGGCACCCAGAGGACTGGAATGTGCCCTCCAGCAAGTCTCCTTGCAGGAACACACTTTGGTTTGCCAGATCCTAATGAGTTCCATTACCTCCTTGGCTTTTCAAAGTCTTGTAGTTAAAATCAAAGTCATCCTGGAGATTCTCCACCACTTTCATCTTCTGCTCCAGATCCTGCAAGGCAAGAGATGTAGATTTATTCAAAGCACTAAATCACCACGGTGGGGAAAGGAGAAGGTGCCTAGGCAGCACACATACCTGCACCCTCTTCCTCACATCCTGCAGATGCTGCTCCAGCATCTGCTGTTTTTCTGTCACTACAGCTGCCGTCGGATGCGTTGCCTGTCCCCCTTGCTGCAGAGGGGACAAGGAGGGCATTAGAACAGGGCCACAGCCCAGGGGTGCTCCCTTCTGGGAGGGTCTTCACCCCCTCACTAACAAAAGCCAGTGGGGCTGGCTGCTCACTTGCAGCATTAGCTGCAGAGCAAGGTGCACAGTGCAGGGCACACGCCACGCAAGGGGACGCACAAAGCCAAGAGCCACCCCAGGCAGAGAGCACCCAGGCTGCATCCTGGTGGGAAGCAGCTGCTGCCCCGAGAGCAGAAGTTATCCGCCACCGCAGCCAGACCAGCCCTTGGCGTGAAGCAACTGTCGTTACTGAAGGAAGCAAGTGGGGAGCTTCACACCCAGCCAGCACTGCCGGGCAGGCAGCAGGACCGTGGCCCCAGCACAGCAGAGTCACTTACCTGGGCTGCGGTGGCAGCTGTCTGGAGGAGCCGGGACTCTTCCCACAGGCAGCGAGCCACGATACGGGCTATTTCCATCGGCTTCTCCAAGTATCTGCTCTGTAAAAGGTTCAGACCCCCAAGGTTAGCAGGCACAACGTAACTCCTGGGATCTCCGCATCCTTTAGGGCTGCGGGTCACGAGCTGTGCCAAGGCAGCCGTTGGACTTGACAGCCTCCCCCAGCAGTCCCCCACCAAACCAGCCCTTCCGCCTCACCTGCAGGAACTGCTTGATGCGCCTCAGGTTGTGCTGGTACAAGACATTGGACTCCTGCAGGAAGCGGCTGTACTGCTGGTCGATCTCTCCCAGCAGGTTGTGGAACACCAGCGTGGCGTGTGACTCCTTGCTGGCAGCATAAGCCCTGCGCGAGGGAGGGCAGAGTCCTGGACACCCGGCACCGGGGAAGGGGCAAGGCAGCGCTGCTCATGCCCACAGACCCCCCCACAATTTAACACCCCAGCCACCTTCCTAACCCACACCAGAGCAAGGGCCAGAGTGTGCCTCACTCGCTTCATGCCAATAAACTGAGCCCTCGGCCTATGCCTGCAAGGACAGGGCGACAGGGAGGTTTTAGGCTCGGGCTTAAAGTCGGGCCTTAAGCCAAGCAGACAGTGCACACGAGCGCCTCACCAGTCCCACATGCTCTGGTCCAGAAACTGGCGCTCTGTGTCAACCTCGTTTACAACAGAGGCCAAAATAAGTCAGCCCTGGATGGGGACACATCCACTTTGGAGCCCCCCCTTCTCCTGGTTGGGGGTCTGAGACCACGTACACAGAGACCTGCTCCCCTCTGCACCACACAAGCTCCAGGGAGGAAGACCAGTCCTGCAATGTCGAGAGCCTCGGGAAAGCAGCAGAGCTCCTGCAGATCACCCCCGCTGCCACCCCAGGGTGGGTGTCCTGAGCAAAGTCCCCCACGCCGGTGTTTCGCAAGGCCTTACCAGTCCTGGCTCTCAATCCACGGGGCCAGGAACTGCCGGAGCTCCATGGGAAAGCTGTCGCTGTAGAGCTGGTGGAGCTGCTCCAGGTATCGCGTGTCGAGCTGCTGCAGCTGGTTCCACTGGGCCATCCTGGCCAGCTCCGGAGACCTGGGATGGGCACACGTGCTGCTCAGAGCTGGCACCCAGGAGCCGCCGGGCTCCCTCCTGCCAGCCGTTCCCAGCCACAGCCACTGCTCCCCTCTGGGGAAGGCTGATGGGCCCAGACCCAGAGACAGCCAGGGCACAGGGAGCCCAGGGCACAGAGCTCCAGGGGGCTGGCACAGGCAAGGGTCAGGCAGTGCTCATCCCTCCAAGTGCAGTGCAGGGCCAGAACGGTTGCTGGGTGCGCAGATCCGAGCCCAGGACACTGCAGAGCTCCAGCACAGCCCAAGGCTTACGTCCCTGCAGAGCCCATCATGCGTCCAGGAGCTGGCTCCTCTTCAGCAAACCCCCCTCCCCAAGCCTGCAGCCAGTCCCAGTTTACCATGATGATTCAAGGACCCCTGTGACCAGCACCAGTTTGTGCCTCCAGGCTGGGCTCTGCCAAGACGAAAGCAGCCGGCAGCTCCAGCTGGCAGGAGAGCACTGGTACCATTACCAAGGGGCAGGCCTCGGTCAGGGCAAGGCAGAACTGAAGCCCAAAACTGAATCACTAGTGTGGGAATAACAGCACGCACGCCTGGGGAAGGGCGAGGAAGGAACACGCCTGGCAGGGGGGTGGGGAAAGTCCTTTTCACACCCGCTGACACGGCACTCAGCCCCCAGAGCCCTTGACAGCGCAGGATGTGACAACCCAGCCTCGCCTGCCTGCGGGGCAAGCAGCGGATCAGCCAGAGCACCGAAAGGTGAGGGCCCAGCAGCACCGCTCCATCCTGAGAGCTCAACTTGAAACCAAGGCAGGCCTGGAAGGCAGCTTCACCCCCAGCCCGGCCCGCCCCTGCCCCGCTGAGCTCCCCAAGAGCAGCAGCAATGCAGAGGTTTTGCTCCAGCCGGCCCAGCTACGAAGCTGAATAAAGCCCAGATTCTAACTCGTTCTCTTTTCACCACACGCTGTGAAATTAATCTGAAACATCTGAGGTCAGAAGAGCAGAGCTGGCAGCCGGTGGCCATTTGCACCAGATGACAGGAGCACAGCAGGCAGGCCCTGGTGCCCGGCTGAGCTCACCCTCTGCCAGCCCTGCAGAGGATCGGGGAGGCACAGTCTGCAGCCAGGTCAGACAAACCCAGACAAGCAGGAAGCCTCGTTTCACGCTGCTCCTCATACCACAGGGTCAGACCAGAGTTAGAAGTTATGCCACAGGCAGCTCCTGGTAACATTAAACCCCTCAGACCCGCACCGAGCTGTGCGGGAGCTCCCCGAGCACAGGGAACGCAGCTCCAGGCTCAGCTTCAGCAGCTGAGGTTCCACGTGTCTGGCTTCAGCCTGGCGAGCCCCGAGCTTCCCTGCACAAGAGCACACTTCCCAAGTGCCTGCCTTCCGCTGAGCTTTCTCCTAGAAAAGCACCGTTTCCCAAAGCTTTCCTACTTTCTTGCCAGGGGAGTGGGGTGGGGAATGAGGGGGCTCACACATGGAGGTAGCAGCAACAGGTACGTGGCTTTAATCTGGTGCCAATGTCTTCCAGGCGCCCCCCGGCCAGAGCCACACGTGCCTGTCCCTGCTCCGGGAGGCAGGGAAGGAGCTGCAGAGCCTCCAGCAAGTGCAGAAGGCAGAGACTGCCAGCAAGCAACAGAAAGGAGGAGCAATTTTCGAGTTAGCACTTGGGTATTTATGGAAATCAAACCAACACTAACGAGGGGACAGCAAGCTGCGCTCAGGAAGCGAAGGCACCGAGCTCTGCTCGACACCAGCAGAAAGTCACTTCCCTGCAGAAAGCTGTTTGCTTTTCCCAAAGGTCACTGCAGCGAGCAGCACGCCAGCTAGGGATTGGGGACAGCGGCACAGCCAGCGCTGCAGGAGCGGGGCTGGCACCAGCCCCGAGCCCAGATCAGGTCACCGCACTCCATCCCGCGGCAGCACCAGCGCCGGAGCCCACCACAGCTTCTGCGGGAGCAAACCATGGTGGTGGGGCAGCCCCAAGGAGCAGGAGCGAAGGAAATAAGGACGTTGCAGCGAACAGGCCAGGAGGTGAGAAGGTCTGGGAGCAGGCTGGCAGCAGGAGGGGTGCCAGGAGGCACAGAGCGGCACCCGCCAAGCACGGCTTCACTCAGCAAGGGCGCAGATGGGAGGAAGGCTGCGCCACCCCTCAGCATGGGATTTATTCCCCTCCAGCAAAACAGGCTGCTCTGCCCTGGGCCCCAGGGTGGGCTGGAAGCGGGCAAAGACACGATGACCAGACTCAGGCCCACAGCAAGAGCAGCTGCTCCACGCAGGAGCCGGGCAGGCTTTCATTAGGCAAGACAGAAGTTTACGACACTGTGGCAGCAAGTAAGACCTCCCTGGGCACGCAGCAGCATCAGGCAGGGGTTTTGAACCTTCCCTGGGAGCTGAGTGCTTGTGAGCACGAGAGGAGTCCATGGGCACCCCGAGGCAGCCCACCCACAGCGCCCATGCCCTGACGCCCCGCTCGTCCAGGAGGGGCTGCACAGCACGGGAGAGCCAGGTTTCACTTGCTGGTTCTCAGAGATGGACCCACATATCTGATCGCTGCCACCTGATGCTTTCACCCTCGCTGCATGTCATGCTCTTCTGATCTTTGCTGCATGTGACACTTCCTTCATTTTTCTGGATGTTTTTTGTAAGAATAGAGAAAGGGAGGATGTCCTGCTGTGGACAGAGACGCAGGGAGGAAGACAGCCACTGGCACTTGTCAGGGAGTTGAAGAGGTTTTTAGGACTTCGCCAGCACCAGATAGCCCCAGAGACAGCAGCAACATCCACAGGACACTAACCTTGAACAACAAACCCTCTGGTGCAATCCTCAGAGCAGACCACGTGAACCAAGCCTGTTTTCCGTGGAGCAATAAGGAGAGAGACACCGGGCTGTGCGGGAGCCCGAAACAACACACGCTCCTTCAGCCTCAGGGTAAGACCTGGCTTGATGTGGCAGGGTCTTTGTGACCCTGTAACCTGTGTTTTCTGCAGCCGTAGACCAAGAAAGGCCACAGGGTCCTGGGCATCACACCAAAGCCCCTGCTCTGCAGTGCAGTCAGCTCTGCGGTGTGCTCACAGCCCTTCTAACCTGGTCCTGGAAGCTGCTATTACAGCATGAACCGTCTGGCGGTGCTTCTGGCGGGGGGGGGGGGGAACCGCGCCAAAA
>VWZZ01002649.1:71033-92614 GCA_013399095.1 Psophia crepitans
GCCTCCTCTGGACTCGCTCCAGCAGCTCCATGTCTCTCCTGTCCTGGGGAGCCCCGAGCTAGATGCAGGACTCAAGGTAGGGCCTCACAAGAGCAGAGTAGAGGAGAATCACCTCCCTCGACTTACTGGCCACCCTGTTTTTGATGCAGCCCAGCATCACGCACAGCAGTAGCCGCTGTACCAGTGCAGCCGCGAGCTAACGAGCTACGCAGATGTCAAGAGCCGGGACACTGGTGACGGTCAAACCTCCAGGACAGCCACTGAGGCCCGGCCCCAAAGAGCCGTGCCAACTCCAGCCCCGTTTCTGCGCAGGTTTCTTTGGTGCTGCTGCGGCAGAGGACGTCCCGATCCCTCGTGCAGCGCCGCAAGGGACAGCGTGTTTACACACCACGCCCCGAGCATCCCAGCATCACACTGACGCGCTGCGGCTCTGGCTGACCAAAGTCACCAGTACCCCGCTGCTCCGGCCTGAGCCCCTGGGCAGAGGCAGGACAGGACACTCCCCCTGCAGACATGGGGCTGCTCGGCTTGGCTGGCTATGCTGTCCCCAGCTCTTCCTTCCCCCCCACCACTTGAGAACTGACATAAACTTACTGGGAAAACGTTGTGAAGGATGGAAAGTCAGCTCCACAGAGCGCTGGGCTCAGTGAAGGTAGCACGGGCTGCAGTGTCTGTGGTCAAACCGCGGAGTCTGCCACTGCAGGGGTTTTGTTCTGGGGTTTTACTCAGAGCAGAGAGCTGCGCTGGGCAAAGCTCTTCACCCGCTGGACCACAGCTCAGGTCCCAAACGCTTTCTGGAGATTAAGGTGAAGTGGCCAACATATGTTTTCTTCATTTGATTAGCCACTTCAGGAGAAAACAATACACGCGCCCTCCAGAGGGTCAGGTCAGTCCAGAACAAACCCACATCACGGGGAAGGCAGGGATCCTGTTCACAACAACACCTGCTGGAGCAATCCCAGAGACTCCCGGGGACCCTGCCCCGCCGAGCCAAGAACATCAGGAACTCCATCCACTTCCTTCCCTCAGTCAACACAATGAGCCAGAACAAAGGCATCCCCCTCTCGCTTGGCATGACTGTCACTGGAAACGGGCCATATCCTGCAAACTCAGATACTTATCAGCCCCTTGTTAGCTCCAGAACATGTGTGTGCAGAAAGAAACACCACCTCAAAAACTCCACGTCTGCCACATAAATAACCACCTGTCCTCGTGTTAAACCAGCAAATCCATCTTCTGACTGAATTTTCTGATGTGGCTAAACTGGCTGCACCAGCAACACACCCTCAGCAGCATCCTGCACCTCTTTCCTCGAGTTCCACGAAGACGTGGCCAGCAGCAGCTCCCAGTACCTGGGACAGCTGGAGCAACCCCTGTGAGGGTGACAGCACGGCTCTCTAATTCCTGCCACTCAACCCTGAGAACAGCCATTGCCTGGCTGTTGGACCCTGACCCGCAGACTGCACTCGTGTACAGACTCACAGTTCTGCTGCCCCGGGCACCGTCCCCGCAGGCAGCCGCCCCAGCCCCAGCCCAGCATCGCTCACGGACGTGAGACTCCACTCACACCTCTTTCGGGAGGTTGCTCAAATACAGAAGCAAAGGGAGAGCAAAGCTATTCCTGTAAGGAAGGATGCCTACATTCCCAGCTTTCCCCCTTGAGACTGTTTCCAAGAGCTTTTCTCCAGCTGTGCTTGGGAAACTCTCTGCAATCCTCACCCGGCCCCTTTCCCGCAGGGCCAGGCTGACCGTGGGTGACGTGCCCGCTGCAGGGCTGTCAGCCCGGCCCAGGGCCCCCAGACAGTGCGTCTCTCTTTCCTACACCTGGTGTAATTCCTGCATTTCTTCCCCCTGACTCTTCTTCGGTCTGACTGCTTATCTGAGCCGCAGATAACCAGCTCGAGGACAGCTGGTGGATTTTCAGCACCGAGTGCCGCGGGTCTCTTTCCTGACCCAAAGCCCACCCACGCTGGGGAGCATTCCTGCTGGTTCAGCGGGCTCTGGCTTATACACAGCACAGCTCGTGAGAGCAACCAACAGCTCTCACACAGCCTAACGGGAACAAGCACGTTGTCGCTGAGCATCCCTCATGTGGAGCCCCCCACCTGAACCCAGGCACTGCCCAAATGCCGCCAAGGGTCTCCTCCTCCCTGCTTGAGAGGGGTTTCTCCTGCGGAGAAGGGAACTGCCTGGTGTGGGCAGAACGTGCCAACAGACACAGCCGTGTCTGCCTGCAGTGGAGGACAATGGGGCCGCGCTGGAACAATCAACATCCCTGGTGTATGGGTGGCTGCTACACAAATCCCCGCTCTGGGCAAAGTGCTGTGATCCGTGCACTTTATTTCACTCATGACTCATCCAGATGAGCCACATTTTTAACACCAGGCATTCCAACTATATTTTTACTGGGAAAACTCTGACCCTTGAAGTGGGCGAGTCCAAAATCCTGGGTCTTGGCATCCCTGCCTGCTGGGGTGTTCAAACCCTGGCTCCCAGTCAGCAGACGCAAACCCCTTCTGTTCTCTGAAACAGTTTGAATCCAGCTGGCCCAAAGACAGCGGGTAAACAAGGCTTCTCAGAAGATTTTGATACCAGCAGATGAAAAATCTTCCCGCTCTGTGCACAAAGCAGAGCTACGCCCAGCAGAAGGACGGGCGGCGTCTGCGCTGCGACTGAGCTCGCTGCCATCGGATGTGTTTCACAGAAAGGTTCGGCTCTGATTGCAAGCTCTACTTTTCTTTTCCCCACTTGCAACGTGCCACCCCCAGCCCATTTCACAACCTGACATGTACAGCTGTGCTGTCCCCTCCGCACAGACCTCCCCGGGGAGGCGCTTTGCTTCGGGAAGCTCCCTCCCGCTGGCAGAACCGAAGGGACTGGCAGCCCGATGGCTGCAGACCTTGTTCTGCACTCCAGCCAGCTGACGGGGTGCTGGGCCGCTCCGTATTCCTCCTGCTTCAAACAAGTCAGAGCTGTTAGATCCATGGGGCAGACCGGCCTCTGCCTTGCTGCACTAAGTGGGCCTTTTATCTGACCTTGTTTTCAAGCCGAGTTCCCTTGCAGTGAGTCACGCAGGCAGCCCCGTATGGACATGTACACACCGCCTGGTTGCTACAACACGCGTAAACACTTCCCCTGTCACATAAAAGGCCAATGAGACACAAAGCTGAGCTGCATTCCCAGCCCAGCAGAGCTCTTCGAGGGCTGCAGAATCACCAGCAAATCTGGGGAATGTTCCCAAAGCGCGAGAAGGGCTCCTGGGTTGCTCTCGAGGAGGCTTTTATTGTCAGCGTGTAAAAACAAGAGCGTCCCAGAACTCCCAGCCACTCTGCTCTCCAGTTTGAAGGTTTAATGGACGATTTTTCACTCGTGCATGCTAATCATATCTGTAACTCACTTTGTTCGGTTATTTTTACACAATTGCAACAGCACAAACACTTGAGTTTGGTTGACATGCAGCCGTAACATGCAGAACGCCTCCAGCTCCCATCCCCAGGCTCTGCTATGACTAAAAAGGGCTGATCCCAGCAGCGGGGTGAGCCGGAGCCGCTGCACCTCCTGCACCATGCCAGCCCTTCCTCTGCCTACCCAGGGCAGAGCAGACAAACTGTGGCCTGGGGAGAGGCTGAGGGAGGATTAAAAGCATCTGGGCAGCAGACAGCCTTCCAGGTCAGAGCGAGCTCTGCCAGGGAAGTTGTTCTGCACTCCCATTGCCACGATAACCGATTTGCTCTGCCAGCCCTCAGAGGATGCTTTTCTGCGCTGGCCTTCTATAGGTGTCACAGGAAGGAGGATTCAGTTATTCTTGAGCAACAGCAACCCACCTGATGAGCACCCCCAGCCCGGCAGAGCTCAGGGATGTAGTGATGCCCTGTGCAGAAAACAGGAGGGCTGTGCTTTCTTCTCCAGTGCCTTGTTGGAACAGACTTTTTCTGTGGAGATTGTGATTGCTATCAGACTCTCCTGCTGTATCACAAAAAACCTGCCTTTTTCAAAAATCTTACCACTCTCCTTGAAAAGGAGAAGTTTTTCCTGGCAGCTCCCCCAGAGACCCTGATTCCCGGGCTGAGTTCACCTCCCGGGGGAGTCCTGTCCACCGACCGATGTGGCCGTTCCCACCACCGGGTGACCACCCAAAGGCAGGCAACTGGAGCTTACGGTACTTTCTCCAGTAGCCACACAATAAGAGGAAGGCTAACAGGGCACTATGCTGTTACCAGCGGCCCTTGTGGCATGAGATAAGCGTTAGACAAAGAGCAGTTAAAGTCCTCACGGGCTCCAGTCGGTGCAGGAGCCTCGCTCCTAGCGAACAGCACCGGGCTCTGCCGTTGAACAGCAACAGGATGCCTACCTGAGACAACTGTAGTTTTACATCACACCGTTTGCGCTCTCTGCCTTTTATCTATTTAAAACAACAACTTCAAACCATTTCACAAACACTTATGAACTAAACCTTACAACAAGCCTGAGGAGGTAGGTATTACCAGGTCTGTATTTCAGAGGGAGAAACTGAGGCTCGTAAAACAGGCAGGGTTTGCCCAGTCACAGCAGACGCCAGCAGAGCCAACTGCCCCTGGCTACTAGCCCTTCATGCAAGCCGTACAGCAATTCCTCCCTCCCAGATCGCGGAGGTAGTGCATGACAAGTCCCGTGATGCCCAAGAGAAAATCACAGCTCCTCACCACCCTTTAAAACTAGGGCAGCAGCATGCAGCATGCAGTAAGCAGGTTAGTCAACAAGCGGCGGCATTTCTGCCAACTGAAAGATCAGCCCTGCAGGTGTGAACGCTTGCAGCAGCCACAAGCAGGTGGAGAAGGCAAAGGCTCTGGAATCAGCAGCTTTCAGAGTTTCAGAAGAGGTTCAAAGTGATCTTCAGGGCTCTCCTGCTGAGGCCCTAAACTGCTGCCTCCTCGCATGTCTTCTGCTGATTGGGGCCATGGCACTTTCTGCAGCGCAGGCAGAGGGAACCGTTCCGGGAGACGGCTCAGAGGGCAGTCCCTGGCGAAGACTCAACGAGCACACTCTGGATCTTCTTGGGCTAAGATGAGGAAAACTGCGTTTCAATGGCCGGCGGAAAGGAATCACAATGGAAAAACTTACCTGTCCCAGCTGGGAATCTGATCAGGAACGTCGCCAACAAAGTATCCGGATTAGCATGAGAACAGGCAGAGAGAAAAGCACAGGGGTGTGATTTAGTAAAGGGAGAAGCCAGGAAGCATACTTTGACAGAAAAGACAGTCAGCAAAGATTTATTAGAAGGAAGAGTGTCCTTCTCTAACTTATGGCAGGGCCTAGGAGATGCAGGCTCCTTTCTATGGTTTCCGGCACGTTTACACTGAACACCACCATCGGGCCAGATTCTGCTCTCTCCTCTCACACTGCTGTTCACAGAGTGATTCCACGTCAGTTGTTCTGACGACATTGCCGTTTCTGTGGTGCAGCTGAAAGCAGAGTCTGCTTGTATGTGTAAGATTATGAAAAGACAGTGTTTTTAAACCTCTGTGTTTGGGAATTCAAATACACAAGCTGGAGAGGTCGGAACAGCCAGGTGTGATTCCAGAGCTCCATGCACTGGTTCTGCTGGCACACTGACCATACCTTAAACCAAGGCTGGACAACACCCAGCACCTCACAGCCGTCTAAACCCAGTGACACGGCAAACATGCTCACCACAAAATCAAAACCACTCTCTTCTGCTAAATGCACCCTGAGGACGGAGGGTGGCTACTCAGCATCCCTAGCAGCAGCTGGCATATAAAATTAACCCCTCCACATGCAGTGGGCATGGCCCCGACTCTTGCATTCCAAAGGCTGGACAGATTCTATCTACAATACTGCCAAGAGGTCCATAAAAAGAGAAGTCTTGAGTCCTTAGAGAGAAGGCTGGAGAGGGACTGTTTACAAGGGCAGGGAATTACACGACAAGGGGGAATGGCCTCAAGATGAAGGAGGGGAGACTTAGATGAGATGTGAGGCAGAAATCCTTCCCTGGGAGGGTGCTGAGGCCCTGGTACAGGGTGCCCCGAGAAGCTGTGGCTGCCCCTGGATCCCTGGCAGTGCCCAAGGCCAGGTTGGATGGGGCTTTGGGCAGCCTGGGCTGGTGAGGGGTGTCCCTGCCCATGGCAGGGGGTGGGGCTGGGTGGGCTTTGAGGTCCTTTCCAACCCAAATGATGATTCTCTGATTCTAAAACTACTGAATCCTAAAGTAAGGAATCACCAAAGAATACCGCTGAGACAAAGGAAAATATCTAAAATATTAGAAGGAAAAGCAAAATAGTTTGGGATTAGGTAAATGTTTAAGTGATAAGCTAGTTCACTGTCAAGCAGTATCTCCTGGACTAGCAGAAATCCTTCTACACTGCAATTTTGTGTATTGCGCAATCTTCTTGGCAGATTTTTCTATCGGGCGCATCTAGTTACTCTGTGTCCTGGAAGCTATGTCCTAAAAGGCTGTATCTTCTTCGTTAGCTGGTGAGAAGGAGCAGCATGGTACGGTACTGGAGCTAGTTTAAACCTGATGGTGAAAAGAAGGGAGGAACGGTGCAGGGAGAGGAGGCGGCTGTGTTTGGAAAATTGCTTTTGCCCAGCAGTGAGTCAGAAGAAAGGCAGGACTGTAGGAAACAGAGAAGTAAATAGATCACAGAGTGAAAAGGGTTGGTTTTTTTTTTTCCTCTGACAGCAGAAAAAGGTTTTGATCCTATTATCAGCCTGTTTGTACAACTGGCTTTACTCTCAGAACTGCTCCTCCCGGATAAACCTGTCCCAGCTGATTAATAACTCCAGAGCTATTTCGGAACAGCCAACCAGTAAAGATGGAGTTTGCATGACAGATGATTTGCAGATAGATCTGTGCTGATACTGACATTTGCATCCTCACATGAAGCTATAGACTAAACATCCTGAGACTTTTTATTCTAAATATTTGATTTTCCCTCGACTGACACTAAGCATCTTTGTTTCTGGTCCTTGTCTTATTTTGCAGCTGGACAAGTGGACCCACAGTTCTTCAGGTACTTTGTAAGTTGTAGAAGTTCTTGCAGAATCAAGAGGACAACATTATCCCAAACAGGATAAAAGAGGGCTAGGCGTGTTGCCGGAGAGCTTATGAGTCATTGCCGTGCTTTACACGGGCCAGAGATGCATCACAGTACATCAGAGAGTGGAGACTGCATAGATCTCTGCTCATTACCTTGATAGGGACAGCACACCACGCTTCTCCGTAGTGTAGCAAGAAGCAGCTTCAGCAAAGATGCAGGATCAGCCCCCAGCTTCACCCAGTCTGTGCCTAGGCCAAGCAGCGTGCTTTTTGGGAAAACGGCTGTGTGTGAGCGTAGTTGCTCCCTCCTCCCGCCCGCCCGGCAGAAACTGCCTGCCTTGTCTGGAGCCGGGACGGGGTGACAGCGCGCGGTGAGTCACCCCCAGCACGCTGAGCGCCTGCCTCGTGAGCAACGCTGAAGGACGCAGAGGGACGCAGGCCAACTACAGAGCGCTTGCGTTTACATCAAATGGGGGCGATGGAGATAATACGCAGAGTACCCCTTCTCCCACGATGCTCACACCCTTCCAGGCTTCTGCAGCGCCTGCACCACTAAGAAGCTTCTACCATCTACCGGTCACATCCCACCCAGGGTACACTGGAGAGGAACAGGACTGTGTCTTCCCAGAGACGCACCGTCTGAGCGCTGACTAAATTCTTTGGTTTCTAATCCCAGACCTGCAAACTTGGTTACATACAGCCTTGAGAGTTTTTCCTGCTGTGTGTCCACGATGGGTTTATTTATTTTTGCTGAGGGCTTTTATCTAGCTTAAAAATGAGAAAATGAGTCACGATCAGACCAGAAACTAGAGCACTCCAGCCACGCAGCGCAGTGAGCACGGCCAGCAAATTCATTATACTCCCATCTGCAGTGGCCCCACTGGCATCACCCAGACATCACGACGGATGCTTATACCCTCTGCTGATAGGCACAAGAGAGGCCAGCGAGGAATATGTGATCAGAAGGAATATTACCTTCGGCTTTATTTCCAGGAGCCATTACTCATCCGATCCAACCCTATCCCAACTGGCTGAGCAGCCTCTGGCCCTGTGCTCTGAGACAATTTATTGCTGCACAGCTCAGTATGTAACGGTAATGCTGAAAGGGTTTCAGCAAAGCAAACAGTCCTGGCACTAACTGCTTATAAATAATACCTGAGCAATGAAATATTAATACAGTTGGTTCCAGGCTGCAGCAGAGAAATCCATGCTCCAGAGCTGTCTTGTGGTAGAAAGACTGACAATCATCACTAAGAAAAATCCTGGAAGTGAGAGCTATCGACATTCTGATCTTTTTAAGGCTCAGTCTCTTGTGATTTATTATCTTGAGACTCTTAGAATTGAGTAATGTGCAGAGAAGATGCAAGATGCTTTGAACGTCAGGATATTAATATGGTGCCCCTTACAACGGATGGGGAACACACAGCCGAATTCAGCGTGGCAGCCTGAAGGAACTGGGTTGAAGGATATCTCTCTCCTTCCCTGGAATGGCATTTTTTCACCTCTAATTTTGCTGCTCCTGTGACCAAAAGCAGGAGAACAGAAGGGAAGATACAATAGCTTTCTGGGCTAAGACCTCTGTATTCCGGCAACAAAGCATCAGAGACAAACAACATTAACTCTTAATTAATGGTTATCAGTCTGTACGATTCAGATTTTTTGTGGTTTTTAACAAAAGCTTCATGGTTAATCCTCTTTTGTGTTTTGTTTAAGAACAGAATAAAATAAAACAAAAGCAAATCCAGCACCAGAGGAATATCCTGTCCCCCTTGACCATAACAGAACTATCTCTGGATGAGGCGTTTCTTGGGATTTGGCAGGTTGCTGGTGCACAAACCCACCAGCGAGAAGCTCCCAGTAATTCTCTGCTGAACCTGGGATAAGAACAGTTGTAGCTACAACAGGAGCTGGTTTCGAGTGGATTCACAGCAAAATGAAACCAGCCTTTTATTTTAAAGTATTATCAGAAAATAAATACAAAACCCACTGGCTGCTGCAATGCAAATCTCTGCAGTGAACCGCTGGGAAAAACTGATGCCACATACAGTGCTGCTACCGGTCCAGAAAGGGACTCAGTTCAAGCACAGAGCGCTCCTAAGCGCACGGAGCCAACTGGCCCTGCAGGAAAAGCGTACCATGGGTGCCTCGCACCCATGCCTATCCCCAGTACTATCATTCAAATGTCATTTGAAATTTCTATTTATTCTTTAATGCTTGTACTTGGGCAAGCTCCCCCGAATCCGGGGCATGGAACCCCCACAGGCTGTTCTTTGGGACTGCAGATCACGCTGGCTCTCCCGAACCCTCTGCTATCATTAGACTCCAAAGGCTTTTGTTTCAGAATGATTCATTTGAAACAAAACCATAGCTCGGGGCAGCTGACATGCTGTTTAGGTGGTGGAGAAAGGCTGCAGCCCAGGGGCGGTGGGTGCGGCGGCTGTGGCACATGGGTTTGTACACCCTGTGCTCCCTGCCCGGTGCTTCTCATGGGACCCCTGAGCTCATGTTCTTCTCCACGCTCTCTTTTGAGGAGCACAGGCCTAAAAACGAGGCTGTTCAGGTCTGGCCTCTGAATCTGTTCCGTTAACGTGTGGGTTTGGAATTCATCCCTCCTTCCCACGACCAACAATCTTGTTGCTCTCGTCCGTATAAGGCCCACTCAAGGCACAAAAGCCAAGCTGTGCTATTTATATTTCCTCATCCAGCCCTACCTACCCTACACATTGTACCGCTGAGATTCACGTTCTGCCCTGCTCTTGTAACCGCCCGGCTCTTCCAGAGAAGCTCCACATCTTCCGAGGTTCTGAGTGGCCCCTGGAGTCACCTGAAGAGCAGAGGAGCCCCGCGGGAGCCCCCAGATCCGACAGCGTGGGGAGCAGCCCGGCCACACACGCCTCTGACAAAGGCTGCTCTCTTCCCCACAAACAATGCCGCACATCACGAGCCAGACTTGCCTCGAGCCCAGCGCCCACATGAGCCTGAAAATAAAGGACCAGCACATTTTAGAAATTCAGTGCTCAATATGTGTGCTGAGTGCTGCAAGCGTTTGTCTGGCTGTGAGAAAATCAGGGCTTTCACGTCTGCAGGAGTAAGTTCAACTGTTTAAAAACATTTTGGGGAAAAATGCCGTGCTTACGTAAGTGCTGACACGTGCCGTTCCTCCGATGAATGTGGCACACTGTCTGGTTTTAAAGCAGTAGCTTTTTGGATGCAATATCCATTATTTAATCATGAACTGTAATAACCAGCCCCAGATTCTTTATCCTAAAACCAGGAGATTTGCGATGAAGTCACTTCAGTTTGTTTTTATTAGCAACCGCTCTAACCAAATCTGTTGGTGTCCTAATTTCTCTGAAGGACAGGAGCCCAGGACAGATGGCACAAAGGAAGCACTGAGGAGCTCTGTTCCCATGGGCTGCTAATAAGTGCACGTAATCATTTGACATCAGACTTTTTAGGAAGGCAAGTCCTGTTTACGGTCAGAGTACTGAACGGCTGTTCACGTAGCAGCTTGTCAAAAGTCTGCCACCTTTGCTTTTGGCAGGCTCCTTTTCAAAACACAAAGAAGCGGCACTTTGGATGGGGTTTGGTTTTTTTAATTTTTATTCCCAAGAATCAATCTAATTCCCTACATTGAGTCAGTGGAAAAACTCATACCTCGGTAGAAATCAGACCAGCTCCTGGCAAAACCAGGTACAAGTGGATTTGAGAGTGAGCCAGGGAGAAAGCGCAGGCACGTATACAGGCGCCTGCGAGTAACGGCCCCTAAAAATTCTGCTTAATGCCTCTTGGCTGGCCCCAGTGGAAGTGATTTTCAGTCCTGCACCTTCTCCCCCAAAGTCTGAAACTAAGCAGGCAGATGTGCTCTAGAGTCACCTTGACAGGTCAAGCTTTCCCTGAAGCAAATTTGATTTTCATTTCCTCCTACTCTAATAGCTGGCAAAATACCGCTCTCACATGCAGTTTGCCCTCTTCTCCCAAGGTGCCAAAAGGTCTTATTTGCACTCCTGAAACAGTCCCTCTGTAACTGCTGGAGACTCCGTATTCAGCACTGAGAGAATAATCAAACACCTATAACCGGTGATGAGCGGATTCATCTTTCCCTCCTTGGATTTCTTCAAGCTCCAGAATCGTGTAATATCAAACCCCTACAGAGCATGATTACTGTTTTACTCAGCTATCTTGCTTGAAAATAGCTACTGCTGGCTTTATCTAATACTGTGTGTCTCTTAAGGTGAGTTTCTCTCTTATTCACTGAAAGACAAGACTAATAAATCTTTGCTTTTTGAGTCACAGCAACTGAAAATGCAATTGCACAGGAAAGTTACTCACAGCTTCCCAAAGGCAGCTTTTCTGAGTTAGAAAGCAGTAATAATGTTGCTCACCATCACAGAATTAATTACATTCTCAAGAAAACATCCAACAGAAATTTTGATAGGTGGTGAGTCTTGAGATGTTAAACACTGAATTAGAAAAGAGTTATTTTGTAATTTTCTTTTTTTTTCTTCAATGAGAGAGACAGTTAGGAAAACAGAGTGAATTTTGCTCATTTAAACCCCCAGCCTGTAGCCCACCCTAAAGTTTTGGAGTTACAGACTCTTGATACATTATTATTTTTAATTCCTTATTATTAATACTGAAACACAAAAGAATATCAGTAAATGGGTAATCCAGCAGGAACCAACAAGGCTTCTCGCAACAAATAGCATTGTTGAATATTAGCAAAGCAGCTGAACATCCTCCTCGATTTAATAAATGCACACAAAAATATCACTTCTTTCTGCACAGAGCTTCTCTTTCAATGCGTTATCTGCTTGCATAATCCCAAAGTACCGCTCTTGCCATTGATGTGCCTAGAATTACTGACTGTGAGAAAATATTCATATGAATAAACTGGGACACAAACATATAACCTGCCAGTTTTGCAAACCTGCTGTGTGCAATTCCCGCAGCCCGCCTCGGTTAGGAGTTTCTGAAGAATGACACGTCCATAATTACAGTCAGACACAAACCCATGTCCCTCCCTGGGAAAAGCAGAATAAAAAACCCCAAAGCCAAAAGCAAAACTTCCAAGATCCCCCAAAATGTTTAACTGCTTCAGAATAAAAGGGCTTCACAAATAGGGGAGACTCCTGTAGAGGACAGATTATTTTTCCTTGCCCCAAGCCATACAATTCAGGTTTCTGTACAAGGAAAAATTGCATGCTGATGTTTTTATGGAGTGCAATCTACAGAATAATGCAACTATCGAGTAACTCTATTTTCTATATATGAGAAATAATTAACATAGCTCTGAGACAGAGTGTAGATTGCTGTAATTCAGAAACACTCTATGTTGACCAAAAATCGGTTTCCATGGTGTGCAGGAAAGAGTGGTTACACTACTGCAGAGGGCTGCAAAAATACACCCCATTCTTCCCGGGGATTCCCTGTGGCCCATGTCTGGCCATCGAGTTCTCATTGTCTGTCTGTCTTTGCCACAGTAATGCAGCCCAGCATCAATAAAAGTATCTGTTACTCAGGCACATTAATATTATTATTGCCTGTTTCCTTCTCGTATTCAAACATCAAAAGCCCATCATGGATTTTGTTTTTCAGTTTAAGCACCAAATTAAGAGATAATCAAGAGTTTCTCCTCCCAGAGAGACCTTCATTTGCCTTAGCAGTGCCCGTCACAAGCCTGCGTGCCTGCTGCCACACCTTCGGCCTCGCCAGATCTGGATCCTTTCCCTTTGTGGCAGGCTCTGCTCAGGCTTCCTGCAGAAGCGCGAGGATTTCCATGAGGGTGCAAAAGGCTCCATTTCACGTGAAGCAAACCTGGAGAACTTCTCACTTGTGCCCTGGGGTCTCCCAGTCAAATCACACTAAATTCCATGTGGGGAAATTGTTCTGAATTAGAAATCTTTTGGTTTTTTTCCCCTAATATCGTCATGATTCACAAAACCCTTGCTGTATTCCCTTGCCAACTGATTCACTCGGAGGCTACTCTGTCCTCATTACATCAGCAAGAGGATTGCTCCTGATTTCCTTTAGAAGCAGGACTGCTTTTTTATATTCAAACAGGAACTCTACTCAATGCTCATAAACAACAGCAAACCAAAATGAACAGCTCGCAAAATGACAATCTGCCAACGTTCAGGGCGCTTCCAAAGGACCTAGAAGCTTGCCAACTTCCTACCTATTTCCGTAACCCACAAGGAATGTTATGTTTAAACAATTCCCTTCACTCTTCTTGTTTTGCAATGTTTGTTGCTTCTGCAGTACATTTTATTTTTCCACGGATAGATCCATCCTCCCCCAAAAGCCTGATACAAAGAGCACACACACACACATATATATAACTGGGGAGGTTGCCCGTATGCTCTGAATAGGCTCAAGTATCTCAGCCTTTCAGGCATGATAAAGCTACAAATGCTTAAACTCTGAATCAGAGGGTTACACAGGCCCCCGTACTTGTTAGATTCCTCAGCTTATTATGATCAGCTCTCCCTTCAAACCCTGTAGTAAGAAGTGTTTTCCCTTTTTTTTCTGTTTTTCTGCGCTCCTCCCTGTGATCAGCAGTAGATGCTTCTCTATTTGCCCCGACATTGTCTATTATTAACTTCTAACTGAATCATTAACTATTTCACTCACTTTCCTTCCGTCGCCCAATATAAGAGTTTGCTCTGCTAAGGAAGACTAACTCCAGACAGGAAAACTTGACAGAAACATGTTCCTCTCTTTCTACTTGTTTAACACTAAAGGAAAAATCCAACCCTTGGTGCAGGGGTTGAACATCAAGCAAACCAAAGCTGGTAGAAAACCAGGCAACTAGAAGACTCGTGGGCTGCAGAAAAAAGAATGTGGAAATCTGTACAAGCACAAGGGCAAAGGCAGACCCGAGTACTAATGAGCTCAAGGAGCTGGTCTGTATTTTCTCTGCCTGTCCTAGTCAGTTTGATGAACCCCGATGCTGGGGATACTCTCTCTGTTGTTATCAGATGCATGTCACAAATCTGAAATATTATCACTCTCCACGTAGCAATACACATGGTGCCTCTCAGTGGAAAAGACGTTGGCAGACGGATTTACAACACGCCCATCCAGAACCCCGTGCATTCTTGTTCTTTTTTTAGTTAAGCAGTAAAATCAGGTTATTTTGATACTTCTGATCCATTGCAGTGAGTGCTTAAGGCCATTCTCACTACCTTCGTTAAAATTCCTGTTAAATATAGCAACTCTATCAAACCTTGTTTTAGAACACATAGACAACATGAAATCATGAATGAGAGTGCTACTTTGGACCTGCCTCAGTTTGGACCACCAGACAGCTGGGGGACTTCAGAAGAGTAACGGGCCGCAGCGTGCGACAGAACCCTGAGCAAAGACAACACCCACTACCAGCAGATAAGGAAGTTGTGAAATAGCTCCTTACCTGGTAGATCATGACTTTGAAGTTTCTGCGTTTCAGCAGCTCCGCTTCATTGGCCTCGAGCTTCTTTATCTGCCCAGCTTGCTTCTCCAGGTTCTGCCGAACGGTTTTCACATTGACGCTCACCTTGCGCACTTTTTCCAGCATCTTGTTCACGGTGTTGCTGGTGGTGGTGTGTGCCTTTGTCAGCTTGGTTAATTCTCCTTGGATGCTGGTCACTGCGCTATCCATCTCTTGTTGTCTCTCCTCCAGCTGTGTTTGGGTCAGCTGGATCTGATCCACTGCTCCAATGATCTTGTCCAGAAGGGTCAGCACCATCACACCATTGATCTGGTCTGATTTGATGGGTTCTTCAGGCACTTGCTCCTCTGAGGCCTCAGAAGCAGTTGGTGGTTCAATAATCTGCAAAGTAGTATCCTCCATGATCGCTTGGGAGTTCTGGCTCGCTGAGCTGTCACTGCAGGGAGAGAGAGGAGGGAAAACTAAACCCGAGCCTCAGCTAAACTCTGCGCTGGGAGACACGCCAGAAATGGAGAGCACAGTGTGTGGATGTCTGTGCTGAAATTCAAATGGCACAGCTCTGCAAAGCTGTCCAGTGAAACTGCTCTGCAAAATTTTCCAGGCTTGCAGGTCATTGGCTGACTCCACCTCAGCTATATAAAAGCAGCCCGCTGCCAAATGCCTGATGACCCACCCTTTCTGAAATGATTAAAATAGTTGGAGGGGAGGCGATGGCTTTGCATGCAAACACAGGCACAGCTCAGAAAGGAATGCAAAGCTCCGAAACTGCAACCGCCTCTTCTTTACCATAAGTCTAAAGGCACTAGAAGCAATGAGAGGAAAAAACAAAAACCTTGAGTAAGCAGCTCGGGAAGCTGCTGGCAAGACAGCCACCCCATCTGGGCACAGCTGTATACATTAAAGGAAGGGTAGTTTAAAGAACCACACACATTAAAGTTCATCTGGAAAATTCAGATCCTTTACCAGTAGTCAGGTTTTTTTCCAGGACTAGGAGAGCCTGATTTTCAATACTTCAACAAAAGGCTACAATTTGGATTGAGTAGTTACAGCACATAACTTCTGGATCATAAAAACGCCCCTCCTGCATGTGTGAATGTACACAACAGGCGTACACATGACAGATATACAGCGTGCACCATGTCTCTACGCAGAGTTAACGCAGAAGAATAATTCACTCCTGAAGTGAAGCAGCCGGCCACTCCCACCTAAAAGCAGCTATCGCAGCTCTGCAATCCTCTACCCATGGACAACTCCAGCCGCTAGGCTTTTAAACGCGGGACAGGCTTCAGCATACGCCACGCGAAAATGTACTTGTAAGCAATGCCCAAATAGACTGTGTTGCAGAAGGTTTAATTGGTACAAAAAAATACTAATTGTTTCAGAAATTAATAGAGTGCACATTGCTTTGGAAAACACGGGGAAGGAACAATCCTTATTTTGCTAACTTTTAACCTCAGCATTGATACAAAGCAATTCATAGTCTTACACAGTGTTGGCAGAAGTTTACAGCTCGTGGAGCCATCATCAGCTTACTGCTTTAGAAGACACCCGGGAGGTGCTACCAAAGACTGTCCCCAACAACCCAGCAGGACCAAGCACAGGAACATGGAAAAGGAAAATTCAGATCTTGGAGAGTGACCCAGGGTGAGAACCTCCTCACTGTCCCTGGTGTTGGCTCAGTCAAAGGAAACCGAGCTCCCATGGACAGAACTGCTGTGAAGCCTCTGCCGGCCTGGGCAGCAGAAAGCCCTCCCAGGCTGGGCTGTCTCCCTCTTGTCCTGTAGCCTTGACAACAAGCGCTTCATACTCAGCACATCCTGCCTCCCACCGGGGTCCGGCCCGCCCTTGCAATTTGCCACAGGCTGGCAAATAAAATGACTGTTCTACAACACTCGGCTTCTCCGGGCTCAGGGCCTCCCCCAAGGCAGTGCTGGAAGAAACGCTTAATTTCAAGGACACAAGCTGGGAAACCCCCGTACGCAAACAGACATACTGGAACGTTGTTCAGTGATGAATGCTCACGACAGTCAGCACTTTCCGTGCCCGTGTTCTCGGCCATGTGACAGCTCGCTTTTTACTGCTGTTGTGCCCACACTGCACCATTGATCTAGATTTGGTTTCACTGTGCATCAGTAAATCGTGCTGTGCAGCTTCCACAATAGGTATTATGTCACCTATTAAAAATAGGTTGCTTTTCTATACCCTGTTTTTCCTGGAGGGACCTTTTTCCTGAGGATTTATTTCCAGTGTTTGCCGCTGATGAGTCAGTTCCATGAAAAAAACCGTCACCCCAGCCAGCCAACGCTGAGGCTCTGCAGTTGTTTCTCACTGAGGGTATCTGCCTCGGAGCGGATTTCCAGAGATAAGTGCTGTGAAGTTTCATGGATAGGACAGGATGCAAGCAAACCGGTGCTCTTTTTCCAGGTCTGCTATCTATTCCATGTGTGACTTCAATGCAATCTGTGGGTCTTCGTTTCCACATTTGGGAGCAATTTAAAAAAAAAAAATCCAGACTGAATGGGCCAATCTAGATAGAATCAGATAAAACAAGCGAACGGGAATTTGTATTTGCTCTTGATACTCAGTAGAAGTGATGAAGCGCCACGCTCGGTGCTTGCTGTGCATGCAGCAATCACGCCCCAAGCTAAAATGCGATGAGTAATTTTCTGTGTTGGGACTAACTTCGTTTCAGCCATTTTCTGCCGTGGCCATACCAGGGAAAGCCAATAGGTGGCAAACTGCAGCCCCCTCTTTGGAGCCTTGGAAATCTCTCTCAACCTTTCCCAGCACAAACAATTTCTCGCTGCTCTCATTGCACAGCAGATAGTTCGATTTTTGGCTCTTCCACGCTCGCACTATGCCTTAGATATTACCGATCATTCCAACATCCCAGCGATGTTATAGCACCGCTACTGAATTCTTTACGTGGACAGACAGTCCAAACACAACCGAACGTATTTCAGCTTCAAAGAAAATCTGTCAGACATATGCAGGACAACAAAGGACAACAATGTGCAGCATCTGCTTCCACATCAGCCTGTGGAAGGTCCTGTGGCTGCGGGAAACCAGTCAGCTCACGAACTTCTTAAACGGCAAGATACAGCTGCTTAGAGCCTGTCAGAAATAAGGAACGGCCTTGGCTTGCGCCGGACGGGCTCCCTGTTAAATTTCAATTTGTCCCTTCACATGTAGCTTAAGTACAGTGGAAACAGACTGGACAGAGAAAAAAGAAAGAAAATTATCCCGTTTTTCAAAGACCTGGGGATAAGTACGGGGCGGAAATGTGCAGTCTGTGTGCAACTTTCCGTACTGCTAGGTGCATCCCACAGATGAGGAGAATTCAGCTACACAGGCCACAGCCCGTGCTACGCATTTCACAGGCACCGAACTCACTCCATGACAAATTAAGATACGTGTTGTTTAACCTTCCAACTTGTTCACTTTCTCACAATCACCTTGAGAGATGTCAAATATCAGAACAAAAGTGAAAAGTGAGTGTTTGCAGCCCTGCCACTGCCATTTCCATCACGGTGCCCCACTACCCTCGCTAACACAGCCGGAATCTGCTGGCCCAGGGTGTTGTTCGCCGCGCCTGCAGATCTGTAGTGTGTACCGCACTGACCTGTACGATGCCATTATTTCCTTGGATATGTGGAGGTGGTCTTTTGTCTCGCAGGAGCTCTTAGGAGCAGTCCTTGGGACTTGTCCTTCTGAGCCCGTACGCCCATCGGTGCCCTTTGGACAGAGCATTACAAATAGGCAGGTAGTTATAATTAGGATCCGCCATTCCAAGGAGGCAAATGCCTGCCCAGACCCCGACGGGGAATCACGCCTCTGCGTTGCTGTGTGCCGTGGGGGTTTGCAGAACACAGACAACCGGGTGAAAAGGGACCTGTGGTTAAACCGTATTTTCGTTCTTGCAAAAGAGCCTCTTTTCACCATATCAAGGCCAAGCGCTTCCTCAAAGACACCGTCAGTAGGTAGAAGTACTTGGAAGTTGAGTGTATCTTAGCTTAAAGATCTGGGATTTGTGGCTTCCTCCCCAATGAACCACGTTTCCATTAACAGCCCACTGCAGAGACCCCCTGATAGGGAGATTTCTTGCATTTAATTGGATTTCTGTGTTACCAACTGCTACACCCTCAGGTCAGCCATCAGGCTGCAGGAGGGAGTTACCCCCATCAACGTGTGCTTGTACAACACTCGGCTTGAACCCCAAGAGTCATTTTTTGCTCTTCCATTTCCCATAACTCTACTGACTTCAACGTGGGGCCTCTCGTTCCAGGCTGGAGCGAGGGGGCAGCGGGCCTGGGTGCCCCGCCGGGGGCAGACCCTGCGCCACAGGACCCGGCGGGAGGCGGTCGGCTGGGCACGGGCCGGGCAGGCGGCTCTATGGGGGTGCTCCCTGCCGCAGCCCCAGCCCCAGCCGGGCCGGCAGAGCGCCGAGGACCCGGGGCCGCCCCCCGCAGCCCCAAGGCCGGGGGAAGCCACCCGTGTCAGCGGCACCGGGCTCCCCAGGACCGTACCTGTGGGCACCGCCGCTCAGCCCCAGCCGGGCCGGCAGAGCGCCGAGGACCCGGGGCCGCCCCCCGCAGCCCCAAGGCCGGGGGAAGCCACCCGTGTCAGCGGCACCGGGCTCCCCAGGACCGTACCTGTGGGCNATCTAGATTTGGTTTCACTGTGCATCAGTAAATCGTGCTGTGCGGCTTCCACAATAGGTATTATGTCACCTATTAAAAATAGGTTGCTTTTCTATACCCTGTTTTTCCTGGAGGGACCTTTTTCCTGAGGATTTATTTCCAGTGTTTGCCGCTGATGAGTCAGTTCCATGAAAAAAAACGTCACCCCAGCCAGCCAGCGCTGAGGCTCTGCAGTTGTTTCTCACTGAGGGTATCTGCCTCGGAGCGGATTTCCAGAGATAAGTGCTGTGAAGTTTCATGGATAGGACAGGATGCAAGCAAACCGGTGCTCTTTTTCCAGGTCTGCTATCTATTCCATGTGTGACTTCAATGCAATCTGTGGGTCTTCGTTTCCACATTTGGGAGCAATTTAAAAAAAAAAAATCCAGACTGAATGGGCCAATCTAGATAGAATCAGATAAAACAAGCGAACGGGAATTTGTATTTGCTCTTGATACTCAGTAGAAGTGATGAAGCGCCACGCTCGGTGCTTGCTGTGCATGCAGCAATCACGCCCCAAGCTAAAATGCGATGAGTAATTTTCTGTGTTGGGACTAACTTCGTTTCAGCCATTTTCTGCCGTGGCCATACCAGGGAAAGCCAATAGGTGGCAAACTGCAGCCCCCTCTTTGGAGCCTTGGAAATCTCTCTCAACCTTTCCCAGCACAAACAATTTCTCGCTGCTCTCATTGCACAGCAGATAGTTCGATTTTTGGCTCTTCCACGCTCGCACTATGCCTTAGATATTACCGATCATTCCAACATCCCAGCGATGTTATAGCACCGCTACTGAATTCTTTACGTGGACAGACAGTCCAAACACAACCGAACGTATTTCAGCTTCAAAGAAAATCTGTCAGACATATGCAGGACAACAAAGGACAACAATGTGCAGCATCTGCTTCCACATCAGCCTGTGGAAGGTCCTGTGGCTGCGGGAAACCAGTCAGCTCACGAACTTCTTAAACGGCAAGATACAGCTGCTTAGAGCCTGTCAGAAATAAGGAACGGCCTTGGCTTGCGCCGGACGGGCTCCCTGTTAAATTTCAATTTGTCCCTTCACATGTAGCTTAAGTACAGTGGAAACAGACTGGACAGAGAAAAAAGAAAGAAAATTATCCCGTTTTTCAAAGACCTGGGGATAAGTATGGGGCGGAAATGTGCAGTCTGTGTGCAACTTTCCGTACTGCTAGGTGCATCCCACAGATGAGGAGAATTCAGCTACACAGGCCACAGCCCGTGCTACGCATTTCACAGGCACCGAACTCACTCCATGACAAATTAAGATACGTGTTGTTTAACCTTCCAACTTGTTCACTTTCTCACAATCACCTTGAGAGATGTCAAATATCAGAACAAAAGTGAAAAGTGAGTGTTTGCAGCCCTGCCACTGCCATTTCCATCACGGTGCCCCACTACCCTCGCTAACACAGCCGGAATCTGCTGGCCCAGGGTGTTGTTCGCCGCGCCTGCAGATCTGTAGTGTGTACCGCACTGACCTGTACGATGCCATTATTTCCTTGGATATGTGGAGGTGGTCTTTTGTCTCGCAGGAGCTCTTAGGAGCAGTCCTTGGGACTTGTCCTTCTGAGCCCGTACGCCCATCGGTGCCCTTTGGACAGAGCATTACAAATAGGCAGGTAGTTATAATTAGGATCCGCCATTCCAAGGAGGCAAATGCCTGCCCAGACCCCGACGGGGCATCACGCCTCTGCGTTGCTGTGTGCCGTGGGGGTTTGCAGAACACAGACAACCGGGTGAAAAGGGACCTGTGGTTAAACCGTATTTTCGTTCTTGCAAAAGAGCCTCTTTTCACCATATCAAGGCCAAGCGCTTCCTCAAAGACACCGTCAGTAGGTAGAAGTACTTGGAAGTTGAGTGTATCTTAGCTTAAAGATCTGGGATTTGTGGCTTCCTCCCCAATGAACCACGTTTCCATTAACAGCCCACTGCAGAGACCCCCTGATAGGGAGATTTCTTGCATTTAATTGGATTTCTGTGTTACCAACTGCTACACCCTCAGGTCAGCCATCAGGCTGCAGGAGGGAGTTACCCCCATCAACGTGTGCTTGTACAACACTCGGCTTGAACCCCAAGAGTCATTTTTTGCTCTTCCATTTCCCATAACTCTACTGACTTCAACGTGGGGCCTCTCGTTCCAGGCTGGAGCGAGGGGGCAGCGGGCCTGGGTGCCCCGCCGGGGGCAGACCCTGCGCCACAGGACCCGGCGGGAGGCAGTCGGCTGGGCACGGGCCGGGCAGGCGGCTCTATGGGGGTGCTCCCCGCCGCAGCCCCAGCCCCAGCCGGGCCGGCAGAGCGCCGAGGACCCGGGGCCGCCCCCCGCAGCCCCAAGGCCGGGGGAAGCCACCCGTGTCAGCGGCACCGGGCTCCCCAGGACCGTACCTGTGGGCGCCGCCGCTCCCCGCGGGCGGCT
>VWZZ01002649.1:93738-124595 GCA_013399095.1 Psophia crepitans
TGGATGGGGCTTTGGGCAGCCTGGGCTGGTGGGGGGTGTCCCTGCCCAGGGACTAGATGGGCTGTGAGGTCCATTCCAACCCAAACCAGTCTGGGATTCTCTCTGGGTTTTTATCTGGCTAAACTTAACGTTTACTGAACGAAAAATCAACGCAGGCTAAACCCACAAGGCAGCGTTAGGAAACAAAGTGCTGGCTGGAGGGGAGAAGGCTGCCGTTCTTCTGTGTACCAGCCACTCAGCCTGCCTCTGGGGATTCACTTGTGCTTGAAAGAGAACTTTAACCCAGCTAGAGAGTCTTGGGATAGGAGGTGAAAGAGTTCACAGCTGCCAGTCGGGCTAGGTGGCCGTTATGGTGACAGTTTGACATTGAAGTATCCTTTTTGGTTACCATTAACAATGCTTTCTCTCCAGGGTTTGTTGAGAAGGAGATTAAAAAGGCAAATATTCCTATCATGGACACTGGTGAAAACCCGGAGGTGCCTTTTCCACGTGACATGATTGACTTGGAGGTAACGATGTGTGTTAAGACTCAAGTAGAATTTGACTCTGGATGAAACCAGGGGCAATCAGTTCCCCGGTAGATACCCCTTGAGTTCAGTGTCCGGGGTGCGTTAATGATAGTCCCCAGCTGTCACTTGAAATGCCTGCTCTGGTAGGCACTTTGATTTCAATTCACGAGCCTTGTTTTGCTTGTACATTACCCCAATATAGTTAGAAGCGAAAGTACTTAAAAGGAATTTCACCCATTTAAATGTGTCAAAAACTGCTGGAACTGCCTGCTTTTTGGAGCATCTGTGTTAAACTTTATGAGGGTTTTTACTGATTTGAAGACTGCTGTGTGAAGCCAGTCTATAAAAGACTGTCTGAGCATGACAAGCTTCAAGTTGCCTGAAAAGAATGTCACAAATCTGGATCTGTGTGCCACAGCAGAGTGGAGACACGTCTGTAATTGCATGCAAATTGCGCCGGGATGTAAAGCATCTTGCCTACTTTCTTCTTCTACTAGACTTAACAGCACTTATTTACATCCTTTTTCCTTCTTTTCACATCTTGCAGGCAAACTTTGAGAAAATTGAAAATGAGCTTAAAGAAATCAACACAAACCAGGAAGCTCTGAAGAGAAACTTCTTGGAGCTGACAGAATTAAAATTTATACTGCGTAAAACTCAGCAATTTTTTGATGAGGTCAGAATACCGGCGAGCGGGTTAACACTTGGAGAGCTGCTTCTTCTCCCACAAATTACCATTTTTATTCTCAAATATATTTTTAATTGCTGTTTTGGACAGCAGGGTCATTTTTATGCTTTGTTTAAGAAAGCTTCTCAAATGATTTTTCCATTTCTCATGCAGTACGCATAGCTACCCATGATTTACCTCTTAGGAAGTTGTTTGGGGGTTGTTTTCGTTAAGCAATGGTTTGTTTAAAAATTCTGTAAAATAAGATATGAGCAGTTTTTTAAAGCACATCAGCAGACCAGAAATTTGATGCTACAGTGAGCGCTGTCTTCGGTGGCTAAGAGTTTCTGTGGTCCATGTGCAGATAAACAGTAATTCCTCTCCGTAAGCGAGGCGTGAATGCCAAGCTTAATTTCTCCTCAGCCTTTGGAGTGTTATATGGAGATTACTCATTAGGGGCATAATACAAAGTCCACCGAAGGAAGAGGTTATTTATTTATTAGTTATTTGAGCCTTTGATCAAACCCTGAAGTTTTCAGAGGTAACTTAGGCTGGAACCTGGCAACTCTTTCCCTGGGCTTGAGAAGAGCTGCTCTGATGTCATTCATGACACAGACATAAAGCCTGCATGGGAGAAGACATCATCCTTTGTTGTAAAGCTCAAGCATCTCGAAGTCTAGGAGTTTTCTCAAAGGGCCCCTGTGTGTTCGTTAGAGCAGTAAGGACCTGGTTTTGCTGCGTCCGTATCCCGTTTTCTCTAGTTCAAGGATTTGATCAAAGAGTTCTTAACGAATACGGCTTCTGGTATTGACGGAGGCTGTGAGCAAGTAGAGCTGGGCTTCTGCAAACTCCAGGCCGTTTATCTAACAGTTAATTTCTGGGGGTTTTGGCACAGGATACTGCCTGTTCAGGCATTGAGATTGTTTCCCATGCCAACACAAGTCTTAGTCACTGCTGACATAGATACCGCTGCTAGTGTGATCAGTTGATGGGTCATGGGGTTGGTTTCAGTACAAAAAAAACCTTGTCTTCGAGTGTTGAGCATCTCCTTGGACAAACAGTGTTAACCTGATAACCTGTTCCTTAGCTGTGTTAAGGTGCCACTGCCTGTTGAGTATTGAGTAGAACCAAGTACAACAAGTGCTGTGTGGTTTTTTTTTTTAATTAATTACTGTCCTCTCTGGTGAGAGGTGCCTACTGCTTTTCCTCAAGTACAGTATGGTCAGCCTAAATTTAAAGATCAAAATCAATTTTCTAAACAGTCTACATCAGGTCACCCTCAAAAGGGAACTCTCCACAGACTCAAATGAACTGGCCATGGAAAGCTTCGATCTGTTCCTGCTCCCGTTGATAGCTGTTTTCTGTAATAATAAAGCAAAATACAGCAAATGAAATGTACGGCTCTGTTGCAAAGCAAACTGAACCGCTCATGTGAAGTTCAGTAAAACGTGAGCCTTAAAAAAACATAAAACTGTTTCAGTTCACACTGTAAACAGCAAACAGCTGGGTGAGAGATCCTGGGTAGTCCAGGACTTCTGAGCCTTGCACAGTCTAGTTATTATCCCAGGGTGGTGAGCGCTTCCTTTCTTCATGCTGTCATTGGCACAGTACCTTCAACACTCGAAGACTTCAATAACTTGTAATTAAGATTGTGTTATTCATAGTAAGAAGTTGCACAAGAAATGGCTTCCTATCCAAAGCGCTTCACACTGGGTGTTTGCTCTGCGCTCCGGAGCGCGTGCACCAGGGGAGGGAGGATGACAAAATGTTTTTACATGTTCTTCATGTGACCGGTCTAGTCAAAGCAGCCATTTCTTGTTTCAACATACCATGTTGATGATTATGCTCCTTTTCTCAGTCTTCTTGTCCTTGCTTATGAAGAACAGTATGAGCTGGAGAGATTTCTCTCAAAGTTTTGCCTAGAGTGTGAGTGCAAAAGAAGACTGGAAAAGTAATGGTTAATGGCATGCAGTCCCCTCTCTCTCTCTCTCTCCTCTAACTCTTCTTACCATCTGCTTTTTTCTGTTTGTTTTGCATCTGCCATTCCTGTCTGGGCTCTGGGTTAATAAGTTGGATGGTGAAATGAATCCCTTTTAGTTCTTGTGAAAATTGATTTTCTGTTCTGTTTGTGGACTGGAAGGGGCTTGAATTGTATGGCACTGTGTGCAGCATCCAGAGCCGTGCCAGAGTGGAACTCTAATCAAGAGTAGGGAAAATGAACCTTTCTTTCAGGCCTTGAGATTAAAGGTGCTGATCTGGATGAACAGTAAGCAATTTAAAAATCTATAATAATGAAAGGTGCGCATTCAAATTCCTGATGTGCAAACGCTTGGGTTTTTCCAATGCTGAATGATCCGATGTAGTAAAAAATACTTCACAATAACTGTGACCATTCACTCGCTGCTGGTGGAAACTCTTATTGAAAGTAAATTTCCTAGAGTCTTGTTTTTCTGCGTTGTAGCTGGAGAGCTCTTTTATTTCCACAGAGTCTCTGATTTTTATTGCTGTTAAATCATATAGCACTGCTTCAATTATCCTTCCTGAGCCAGAGCTGATGTTGCTGCGCTGTTTCCTTTCTAGAAAGGGTATGATCATCAAATCAAAGCGGCTGGAAGATACGTTTAGAATAACATAGGGTTTCATTGCACAAATAATCCTTGTGTAGGAAAGTTCTTGTTTAGTAAAACTGGTCTAATCCAAATTTATTCTAGGATGCTTCATTTTGTAATTTCAACCCGTCTAAGCAGGACTTGTCTTTGTTTTATACAGTGTCCTGAATAAAGGACGTAGCCCTGAGAGGGTCGGGGTAATATTAAGCATTTACAAGAATTACTCTCTCAAGTGAGGTGGCTCCAAAGTTTTCACACGTGCTGCCATTTTTTTATGTGTCCTAAAATGTGGGGCACCTCACCAAAATTATCCCAGAGAGTATCTTGATGACTGGTAAATACAATACAAGCCTCTTAAAATTGTAAGTTTATCGTATTGTTTTTCAACATCCTGGAATCTAGATACCAAATAATCACTGGTATGTTTGGTCTGTGTGTTTTGGTTTGGGGTACCAAACTTCCTCCTCTTGGTTATGTTCGCTATGAAGCAAAATTTTCATTCAGCTTTTGATGTTGCAACAATTTGCCTTAAAAGTTGAAAGGATCAGAAATTCTTCGTATTGGCTTTCCAAATTAACTTAAGGGCTCCCTTACTTCTGTAACATCTCTACGCTAAAGCAAGTGCGTGTCCAAGCAACTGAGCTGCATTTGATGTCAGCCTTGCAAAAATTGTTATTCTGTGTTGTTGATGCTTTTACTTGTCCTGCAAGTAAAATGTTGTTGTTTTTCACTAAAATTACGACGCGGCTATTGCACAGAGAAACTATTTGCTGCAGACTTTTTGCAAGGCTGCGCCGTATGTGTGCATGCCTTGTATGCGTTCTAGGGTATTTTAGTGAGTTCCCTTGGTAGCTCCGTGGGGAGGACTGTCTGTATACCACGAAGGGTAGAATTTGGCCCCCTGTTTGTGCTAAGGAACTGTAATTTTTGTCATTTCATTATATAAGCTGCAGAGGTAGAAATAACTGCGACATGGGGTTGAACTAAGTATGAAGATGGCGCACAAGAGGATGTGACTTGAGCATCCTTCCTGACTTGAACTGCTGACACTTACAAGCTGTATTCCCAAGAATTTTAGCCTGCGGATTAGCTGCGGTGAAGGACAGTATAAATCCGTGTCCTGTTTTAATGCCTGGCTAGTCATAAAGTGAGCAAGATCGTGATGCTGCCCTAAGCAATTCCTCTTTTGTCTGTGGTGATAATACATGTAGTGAATAAGGCTAAATAACTTGAAGAATGAATAGATTTAATCAGTATTTAATCTAATAGATTTAATCAGTAATCGTGTTTTTAAGCTGTACTTATTGTATATTTTTCCCGGAGGGAGAATTTTGTAAAGCCAGTAAAGGAAATTACCATCCAGTACTTCCAGGTTTTGTTGCCGCCTGTGACCCTGTACCTGTGCTGATGCGGCAGGTGACATGGGATCAGTCAGACTATCATCGCCTAAATCCGAAATGATCGAGGCATTGCCCTCGCACTGGAGTCCGGCAGAAGGCTGTCACGTAGAGGATACGCAGGGTGTGCAGAACTGGTTGTAGGGTGCAGCCTTGCGAAGCTGCAGGCTGCCCTGAGGTCAGTTAAACTGTCTGTAGAACACTTACCGGAGCATTGTTCCTCCCATTTCTGTAGAACAAGACTCCCAGGCTGCTTTCCTTGCAAGTACAGGTTCCCAGGCACCTCCTAGAAAATGCCTTTTGCATCTTTATGAATATGCAGGAATTGCACGAGCTCAGGAGGGAGTCAGCGTCTGCCTTCATGGTTTTCTGCATTTAATATGTAGGGAAAGATGAGAGTAAGGTGTGTCACTCTGTTTTGTGCCATTAAAAATGGTTCTTGGGAACATCACTTGTATTTAAAACAATTATTTTTTTTTTAAAAAAATTCTGCCTTTCTTCAGACTTATATATACCACAGCCCCTTTGCTCTGTTGCAGCAATCTTCAGACTTGTACAGAAGCTTTGCTGAGCCATTCCACGTTTCCTCTTGTTTTCCTTCCTTGTGTGATTCTTGCTGTCTTTTCTATCTGGTTCCTCTTTCTGCTGTCTTATGTTCGTTCTTTGGTTTTCTTTTCTTTTTTTGCTTTTTTTCTTTTTCTTTTTTTTTTTTCTTTGTCTCCCCAAACTATCTCCTGGTTCCTCGTTCCCTGCATGCCACTAACTAGTTTCATTAGATATTAATTGATTTGTGAATTCAGGCTGAATTGCATCATCAGCAGATGGCGGATCCAGACCTGTTGGAGGAATCCTCTTCGCTCCTGGAACCAAGCGAGATGGGAAGAGGTGCCCCGCTCCGACTTGGGTAATGGCAATTTGTGCTTTCTCTGCCCTGTGCTAGGGTTGCTGGCTTACGTTCAGCCTGGGGCAGCTGCAGCTATTTGTGGAACTTACCGGATTGGCACATCAGGCAGCTGAAGGCTGATCTAAAACTAGCCATTGTCTCTGGTTTTGTCCACACACACACACAAAAAATTGACTAGTTTGTTCCTTGTAGATCAGGTCTGGTTGCTTTTTCAGACATTCTGAGCTCTCCCAGCTTTGTTGAAACTCGTAACTGTTGTGGGCACATAATACTCCAAAAAATCTGTATAGTTCTATATCCTCTTCATTAACTGCTTCCAGGGCATCTTTGTACGTGTGTGATTCTTCATCTGGGAGCAGGGGTTTGAACCAGTGAGGTTTCCTGAAGCGTGTGCCTAGGACATGGTCTGTGGTAGCTGTGATGGCTATAATCCTTGCCATGTAACATACCAGGAACCTATTGAAACGAAGACTAGCAGGCAAACTGTATGCCTAAATGCATTTTTTTTTCTCCTTTAACCAGTGAATTATTTGGTTTTTTCAATAGATGATTGATTTAATTCTCTTAAAAGGCATAGATTTTGCTGTAGCACAGTAGGCTTTGTGGTTTTATCTCCTCTAAATAGAGGACCTTCCATTTTGCTTAAATAACTAATTTCAAAATTAGATTTTTGTACCTTTCAGTCTGATACTAAACTCTAGTTGCCATCAGTGGTTTGAGTGTCAGGCCATGTGTCCTTCTAGGTGTAGAACTTAGGTTTAAGCTGTCCCTTTCACAGGTTTGTGGCTGGTGTGATCAACCGTGAGCGAATCCCCATGTTTGAGCGCATGCTGTGGCGAGTGTGCCGAGGGAACGTATTCCTGCGTCAAGCAGAAATTGAGAACCCCCTGGAGGATCCCGTAACGGTAAAAGGAACTCTTGTTCATAGCAGCAAAAGTCTCAAATGTGCAAAAGGATTTTCTTCTAGATCTGAGCCTTTATCCCTCAATGAGCTCCATGCAGTCTGTGTTGCGTCCCTTCACAGTACCTACTTGTGGCCTCTGAGGCTTTAGCAACAAATGTTTTCCCATTTTATTGAAAACAACAGGATGGATGGTAAATGCTGTTGCAAGGGGAAAAAAACAACTCAATTCGGGCTGCAGCAGGGCATAGCTGCTTCTCTGGCACAAACTACAGATGCGACTGCTGTATGCAGTTCTGAATAAGTAATAATCCTCCTTGAAAGAGGCTCTTTGGACACTTGCAGTGTAACATCTGTAGCTCATTCGCTCTGAACTTGGACCTTTCATTTTTCTTTGCTGACAAACGAAGACAGAAGAGTTGAAAGTCAGCCACTGCCCCTTTGTTTCTCATGTAAGGCTGACTTGTGCCACTGACTGCTGGTAGCTGACCTGTTGAATTATCTGTCTGCTAGGAGAGACTTTGTTCTTATTGTGCAACACTTCCTTAAATTGAGGTTACACCTAATGTAATCATTCTTGAAACGTTATGTTAAAATTTCCTAAGTAAGGTAGAACAATAACTTGTCAACAAACGCAGGAAAGGGGACCCGGCTACCGACACGAAAACAGCTGTGCAAAGAATGTGCCACTGGCCTCCCTGGAGAGTCAAAGTCCGCTTCATCTTATTTTCATTCACTCTTTAGCTTTTTGCTTGATTCTATAGGTGAGCTGACTGCAGTGAGTGCTGATAAGTATTTCATTACATCTCTGTTGTTTTGGAGGTTTTCCCAGGTTTTCCTGTTTATTGCCTTGCCTAGAATAGATGATCTAGAACATTTTGCTTCAGTAAACACAAGTACAGTAGATGTATTCTGTACTGAGGCTGAGAACATTGCTTTCCTTGTGGCTGTTTCAGTGTTGTTAAGGTATTTTCTTCACTCGCTGTGCAGATATGAGCTCTATGCTTACAACAGAGCCCTACTTTTCCTTCCTCTGAATCTGTAAATTGCTATAGTGCTAATTTCTGTAACTAGCCGAGCTATTACAGAGCACTCTCTCTTCTCTTCCAGGGGGATTATGTGCACAAGTCTGTGTTCATCATCTTTTTCCAAGGTGACCAGCTGAAGAACAGAGTCAAGAAGATATGTGAAGGGTATGAAAGTCTTACAGCTGGGCAGCTCTCAAATATGTGAAACACGCTGACATGAGTTAACATCGATATTTTTCAACTCCTTATTTCACAGTGGCTGTAGGAGCACATATTTTGACAGCAAATAAAATGTATCATAAGTATCTGAGACATATTTTACAGTCAAACTAGCCACTCCCCAAGCTTGTAGTGCTCAAAGTAGATGACTGCTTTGGTAGAGAATGCCTAAAAACAAGGGAGTTCGAGTGTTGAACTCTTGGACAGACCTAGTGGGATGTCAGTGGGTGATGTTCTCACAGGGGAGACCAACAGTGCCTGCTTCTAGCAGCAGCTGCGTTGGCATGATAGCAGCACCGTGTACCGGGGTGGCTCATCAACTTCAGCGCCTCTGAGATTATCAGCACAGGAAACGGAGAGTTTTCTCCCACTTTGACCTTCTGGTTTGACCTAAAGCAAGCTTCTGTACCCATTTGATTTAAAGACTGAAACTCGGCTTGGCAGTCTTTGCTGATCAGAAATTTCTCTTAAGGCGCTTCTTGCTTTATTTCTGTGTTCAGCCATCTGTTTCCCTGACTGGTTTATCTTCTTTCCATCTTTGTTACTAAGGTGGCTTGCATGTCTTTCAGATTCCGTGCCTCCCTCTACCCATGCCCAGAAACACCGCAGGAGCGGAAGGAAATGGCTTCTGGTGTCAATACCAGAATTGATGATCTTCAGATGGTAAAATAACCAGGGTCAATGCCCTTTTTTCTTTTTTCTTTAGTAGTAGAGTTGAAAACATCTTTGGATCCTATCGAAACAGGAGAATTTTGGCCCTGTTAGATGGCCATATTTTCAGCTCCAGTAGCTTGAGACCAGCAGCTCAGCACTGCAAGAAAGATGTTTGGAGACTGCTCTGTTGTTTTCTTTGTCAGGAATTAGGGTGGTGGGGCGGTTTGGTCTTTCTGCAGGGCTAAGTGGTTAATTATATACATGTATAAGTACAGCATCGATAGAGAACTGCATGCCAGGGAGCAGAGAGGAATATGCATGTGTAATGAGATACCGTGTTTTCCAGCTCTGAAAGCATGCTTGTATGATTGCCTGCTTCATCTGCAAGAACTTTGTAAACATTTAAACTTATTTCCAAGTTTGAGATAGCAATGCAGACTTTAACTTAGCTGTTCTTTTTTTCTGCTTGTCTTCATATTTTCACATTGTGCTGTCCTGAAGAGCTTCTGCTTTACAACTAATCTCTTGTGCAGCAGCCTGAGTGTTGGTAAAAAGTAATCAGCACACAAATCAACTGGTGCCAGCTCTGAAATATTTGATGCTTGCTTCAGGAAAAGAAAGGCTGTATGTTATGACGCAGAAACATTAAGGGGTTTGAGACAACATAAGAAACGGTTCAGAAACTAAGAGAAAAAATGGCTGAGCCTGAACTGCTTATTTGATACAGAAACTGTTGGAAGTTGTGTAGTGCAGCTGTTTAGCAATTTTAAAATAGACAAGAACTCAGAAGCAATTTAACTAGTAGGATTCGAAGCTGCATGTGCCCTGTGCCCTTCCTTTCCCTTTTTTCTAAGACTTTCCAGTCTGGAAATCTGACTTGGCGTGAGTTAGGTATGTTGCCACTGGAAAACACCCCCAGTAGGAACCGCTTTCTCCTTTTCCCTTCATTAAAAAAGTCTTTCCTTGTAATCTTCGTGTGTTTTCCTAAGGCAACGTGCACCTCACTTCTAGAACTCTTCTCTGCTCTTTTAACCTGGGTGGAGGAAAAAATGTTCTCTGTAATCACTGAACAGTTTTTTGTTTGAAATATCCACTGACCTTGGAGTTGGAAGAGGAAAGTAGTCAAAAAGTATCCCTGGAAAGAAACTGAAAACCTTTTAGCAGAACTAATTAATATGGAGACTAAAGCTTATATCGCAGGGATATGGCAGTCTTGAGCATGGGATGGGGGAGAGGGCTCATCCATCCGTTCTTCATCTGGGGGGTAAAGCTTTCTTGTTGGTCAGCCCGATTTCACTGGGTGCTTCTGTGTGCTTTGAGTTTGGGTCAGTGATTTTGCCTCATCTTTATCCTACCTCTCCATGAAAGGTGCTGAACCAAACAGAGGATCATCGCCAAAGGGTTTTGCAGGCAGCGGCTAAAAATATCCGCGTCTGGTTCATCAAAGTACGCAAGATGAAAGCCATCTACCATACCCTGAACCTGTGCAATATCGATGTGACACAGAAGTGCTTGATTGCTGAAGTCTGGTGTCCTGTCGCTGACCTCGATTCTATCCAGTTTGCTCTCAGGAGAGGCACCGTGAGTAACTGCTCTGCTGCTCCTGCCTGCTGCTGTTCAAGCAGGCTAGCAACTGTCAGCAAACACAGCGTGGATTAATTGATCTTTCCAAACTGCTGGTCTCTGAAAACCACCCCTTTGGGCTGTTTGAATGAGTCTTTGAAGAGGACAGTTTATTTACCATGCAGGAATTGTGGCTTATAGATAAACTTATTAACAAACGTGTTGGGTAAAGCTTCGTGTTCAGGAAAATGCCGTAATTGTGAGGTATTTTCCTGCGTTGGAGTCCTTTGGTACGCTTAGTTAACTTGACTGTGCTTTGTCGTCCTGCTGTTTGGATATATAGTGGAACTTACTGAAGGGAGTCATCCAAGACGTTTGCAAATGTGCCCTCCACTCAGAGTAGATTTGGGCGTCTGGAAGTCCTTTCACGTGCTGTTTTAAAAAACAAACTTGCAAACTCTTGCATGAGTTTTTTCTTGTCTGTCCTAATCGGACGCTGTCCATCCTTTCTACGAGTGCTTCTCCTCCTGCTATACGAAGTGGAGAGCAGTGGAAACTTGGCAGCCTTCCTCAGCTGCTCAACTATATTTCTCATCGTGCAAGCACACTACAGAAATGCAAGCTTGTAGTTCTCCGAATGCTAACGAGAAAGCAGTGCTGTACTCTGTCCTCTGAGGGTGGCTGTTCTAATCTCTTCTTTTCTTTTTTTCTTTTTTTTTTAAAAAAATAGGAGCACAGCGGATCCACTGTCCCGTCTATTTTAAACAGGATGCAAACCAACCAAACCCCACCAACATACAACAAAACTAATAAGTTCACTTCTGGCTTTCAAAACATTGTTGATGCTTACGGCATTGGAACATACCGGGAAATAAATCCAGGTAAATTTATACTTATAAAAGTCCAAGACATCCATCTCAATTTTTTTAGTCATGGTGTTTCTCTGTATTGCCCGTCCTGTGTGAAAATCTCTGATAGAATATTTACACCTTTCAGAAGCAGAGGAGAAGCTTGGGAATTACATTGCTAAATTGCATAAATGCGCTGTGGTAGATCTGGGCTCACTCAAACACATGCACTAGGGGTGTCATCTTTTCCCTTACAGCACCGTATACGATCATTACCTTCCCGTTTCTGTTCGCTGTGATGTTTGGAGACTTTGGCCACGGAATCCTGATGACTCTGATTGCGGTCTGGATGGTGGTTAGGGAAAGTCGTATTCTGTCACAGAAGAGTGACAATGAGGTAAAGCGGCAGGTCACGCTGGGCTTTGCATTTAAAACAAAGAGTTGCAGCTTGGTTTACTCACATCCTTCCCCCCCTTGAGTTCAGAATGCCCATTTCTCCTCACATTTGAAATGTGTGAAGCACACAGACAGATAGAGAAGCTTGTGGACCACCACTGAGTGGCATCATTTCATAACAGCAGTGAGTTCCTTTAGTTTTCCTTTCAGATGCTCACAGGAAATGATTCCTTTCAGTTGTTTGAAGGAAATTGTTTATCTAGTGTAGATAAGCTGTTGTAAACAAATCGCCCCAAACTTGATTGGATCATAAAGAGGTTCATTCACTGCTAAACTCCTAACTTCTGTACATGTATGTCGTATCTCCAAGATTCTTCCTATTTGCTGATGTAAGTGGATTTCGCTTGCTCAGGGCGTAGGTTGACAGGAGGTGAAACAGATTTAAGATGCATTAATCAAGGGTGGAGAAAGCTGGACAGGGTCTGCGCTGCCAGTTCCCAACTACTGCTGCCAGCTGGGGGTTCGCATCGCCGCGTGGAGTGCGATTCATCCTCCAGACAAACAGCTGCCCGTTTATCCTCTGTGTTCAGATTCTGTTCTGCAGTGCCACCTCTTGCACCCTTAATTCGTACCGTGGGGAAATAGAGACTTTGGGCTTTTAGTCCGTACGGCCGATACTGTTTGTCCTGCACCTGACTGATTTTACTGTTTTGTCTTTGAGAGACTTTCCCTGTTCTCATGGACTTTATTTGTTCCTTTTTGTTTTGCCTTTTTTTAATACTAGATGTTCAACATGGTTTTTAGTGGTCGCTACATCATTCTGCTCATGGGACTGTTCTCCACTTACACAGGCCTCATCTACAATGACTGCTTCTCCAAGTCTCTTAATATGTTTGGCTCATCGTGGAGCGTCCGACCGATGTTCACAAAAGGCAATTGGTCGTGAGTAAACAGTTGGTAACTAGATAGAGAGTGACAGTGATAAGCAGGTGACATCTTTCTTTCCTCATTGTCCTCCCAGCTCAGGAAAACAACAAACTTCTGAACTCAGGCTCAACTGGAATTGTAAGAGAGATGTAAATGTGATGTCTATCAAGTTTCAAACCAGCTTTTTTCTTTTTAAGCGTCTATCTTTTCATAGACATAGCAAGATTCCTGTCCCCTGCATCTTTCTCCCTTGTGACACTGAGTGACAGGTCAAGAGACGGGTTTAATTTCATTTGGAAAATCTCTAGGACTACACAGGAACCTTGAAGTTCTCTCAATTCAAGATATTCTTTGCTCTCATAAGGGAAGAATGTTGGTAGTTGTTACACAAAGAGAACAGTGTTGCTTGCGTTAATGTTTGTATAATCTACTTATACCCAAACAGAGATGCCTTGCTTGAGACTACTCCTCTGCTTCAGCTGAACCCTGCCATTCCAGGGGTGTTCGGTGGACCCTACCCCTTTGGCATTGACCCCGTAAGAGCTTTTTCTTCCTTTGCTGCCCTTCAGGAATGTCTTTGTGTCCACAGAAAGAAAAATGTCTGTCCAGTTCACTGTGAAAGATTTCCACACCCCAGCCGTTCCCTTAGCAAACTCCTTATCGATGTTGGAAATACTCCTGAGCGATAAAATTAATTCAGTTCCTATTGAGACACTAGATTTGGGACAGACACACGTGTTCTCAGGTCTCTTTTTTGCCCCTTCTAAGCTGCAGCGTTTTAATCAAATCTGGTTGGACTTGCAAATCACTTTATGAAGTTCCATTTCTACCTTGGGGAAAGTTATTTGTCTCTTTTTTTTTTTCAGTCAGTCTTGGAAACCTAGGTTTCCGAGTAATCTGTCATTTTGTACCTGCCTACATCAATAACACTGCTCCTACCACTGCTTAGGATATTTGGAACAAAACTTGCGTGTGTTCCACGTTCAAGAGGAAGTGCAGAAAATCAGAACAATGTATAATTGTTCATTTAAATGGATAATCCTATTTTTTTTCTATGGAGGATACAGCCCCCTTTTTCCTGCGCCTTTTGCCTACCATAAAAACAAGCAAAGTCTGATTCCTGCTCCGATGGCGGGATCGGTTGCTGTAAGACAGTGTTCCCAGCAGAAAAGGTTGTCTGCTCATTTCCCCAAAAAATATCTGCACGACAAACACTCTTTTTAAAAAACCCCTACTCTTACAGCCTAAGGCTTCCTGTATAGTTAATACTGTTTAGCTTTAAAGTGAACATTTTCCTTCTCCTCTGTTTTTCTTTTACTTGGTGTTTGGCTGACTCAGGGTTGTTTTTCACAGATTTGGAATATTGCCAGCAATAAGCTGGCCTTCCTCAATTCGTTTAAGATGAAAATGTCTGTGATTCTTGGCATTATCCACATGCTCTTCGGTGTCACGTTGAGTCTTCTCAACCACGTGTAAGTGCTTTGTTCTGTTTTCCTCGTGGGCGGAACCTCTCTGGGTGCGACATCTGTATTCGTTTAAGATCAGGAGCCTCTCAAGGCTTTAACTTCTGTTTGAAGGGTGCAGTGCAGTTGTTTCTGCCTGCGTCTGTAGAACTCTGCCTGTCAAGTAGTGTTTAAGTCCCAGCTATTGTTGAAATGCTCAGGCCCTCCAGTTCCCTTCCAAAAATGCTCTTCACAGTCTCCTTAAAAGTTTCTGCCCTACATATGCCTAATGCTAACCAAATGTAATTTTAAACTGTCTTCTTTTTGTTTTGTTTTTTTTTACTCTTTTTCCCACTGTAGCTATTTTAAGAAGCCACTGAACATATACCTTGGATTTATTCCAGAAATGATTTTCATGTCATCACTCTTTGGATACCTTGTTATTCTCATTTTCTACAAATGGACAGCCTACGATGCTCACACGTCCAAGGATGCACCAAGCCTTTTAATACATTTTATCAACATGTTTTTGTTCTCCTATAGTGATACAAGTAATAAGATGCTTTATAAAGGGCAGGTGCGTGCTCTTGCTAGAATAAGACCAGAGATCCTTCATGACGTTAGTCATTCATTGACCTTACAATAATTGTGAAATCGAGTGTGAATCTTGCACTGTGTGGAGTGCAGTGACAGGACAAGGGGGGAGCTGGAGCTGAGGTGTGAGGCAGAAACCCTTCCCTGGGAGGGTGCTGAGGCCCTGGCACAGGGTGCCCCGAGAAGCTGTGGCTGCCCCTGGCTCCCTGGCAGTGCCCAAGGCCAGGTTAGATGGGGCTTTGGGCCCCCTGGGCTGGTGGGGGGTGTCCCTGCCCATGGCGGGGGGTGGGACTGGATGGGCTTTGAGGTCCCTTCCCACCCAAACCAGTCTGTGATTCTATGATATTTTTCTCTGTGATAGAGGAAATGTGGCCTCATTTCCAAAGTTTGAGGCTATGTATTATTGAAGAAGAAAGTAAAAATCCCTATACTGGGAATCTGTATTGGTCTGAACGTCAGTCAGCTGTGGCTCCAGAACGTTTGGATCCAGACTAATAGTGAAAAGTGATTAGGAATATTGTCCTGCCTCTGCAGCGCGATGCCTCAAAGACACTGACGCCATTTCATCCCCACGCTATCAGACCTCGGCCAAACTGTCATTACCCGCAGAATGTTTCGGATTTTTCCTTAATCTAAACCAGTATCAGCATTAAGTGCTGTGTATGGTCAGATGGAGCAGCTGCAGGCAGGTGTTAGGTACAGCACATCTTGCTGTTCCAGGAAGAGAGAGATAGTGAAGTGTCCACATGCCCTGGGAATTCAGTCGTTCAGTGCTGCATAAGAGCTCTTGCTTGGTTTTGGCTGTGTGTTATGGCATGGACTGCCACTAAGTCATCTGAGACTTGTTTCTTTTACAGCAAGGGCTCCAGTGTTTCCTTGTGGTGGTGGCGTTACTGTGTGTGCCATGGATGCTGGTAGCTAAACCCCTGGTCCTTCGCCATCAGTATTTGAGGAGAAAGCACTTGGTGGGTGACTACCTTTTGTATTTCAATACGAAATTACATTTGAAAAGCTATGTTCTCTGTCTTGATCTTGGATACGTGGGTTCACACTGCATTGTGACCTGCAAAATGTCTTTGCGTATTCCTAAGCATAAGGGCAGGTGGGTTTTACTGGAGACAGAGTATTGCCTGCCTGCTTCTCAGATCTGGATCCAGCATCAAATCTGCTTTTAAAACCCCCGTATATTGGTCATGGTAAAAACAATGTATCTGGCTTGGGCTTTGTCAGCTGGTTTAGGAACACTGTCTTCCTAGTTGCTGGATGCACTTCTGTGCCTTCGCTAGGCTGACGATGTAAAAGCAGAGATGTAAGCGTAATTGGCTGGCAGACTTATCAGTCATCTCTGTTAAGGCAGTTTGGATGGTAAAAAATACCAATTAAAAAGGAAAAAAGAGAATCTTACACAATCATTTTGTGAGAGGTTTTCTTCTGGGGTACTCTTTAGGTTTCCAGCTGTAAAGTATCTGTATGTAACGTGCAGGAACCTGGCACACGTGCACTGAGGATACTTGAAAATTCTCCCTGCATGTATGGCAGACAGCTTTTAGGATGTTAAGTGAGTCAAAGATCAGTTCAGTTAAAGACACTCCCTCTCCCTTCTCTGACCATCTTTCATCCTCCCATGTCCCCTCCATTCGTCTCCCTTTCTCTTTTTGTTTTCTTCCTCCTCCCTTTCTTTTCTTCCATTCACTATCAGGAAGGGCAACCCGTGGAGGCCCAAGTCAGCACAGTCCCGAACGAGCAGGCACTAGAGGCAGCAGCGGCTGCAACAGTGAGTGGATTTAAAAATCACCTGATGGATTTAAAGATGGGAGCTGGCTTTCTATTTAATGATCAAGAGAGCATGGAATGTATCTGAATTTCATAAGTGAATGGCAACTGCACCTTTAGGGTGAAAAACGCTTTGTCTTGGAAAGAGCAAAGTTCAGCAAAACTGATACATTCTGGAAGAACTACCAGGCTGAAGGATAATAGTTATGTGTGCACAGAATGCAGAGAGACTCCTTTGCAGGAGTGCTGCTGAAATCAAAACCTGCAGAGCAGCACAAGAATGCCTTGCTACCTCATCCCCCCCAGGTTAAGTTCCCCTTTTTTCCTTTTCTTGCATATTTGTTTAAGATAGATTAGGATTCTTCTCAGCGAAGCATTTCTGTTTGCATTATGTGTCCCCAAACATCATGTTTGTGTGATGGCCTCCCAACAACCTCATCTCAGTAGCTGCTGGATTTTTGACACCCATGCCCTTGTAGACACTTGGACTTGAAACTTGGTTGTGCACAAATAAGCTTCTTGGTAGCAGTTGTTCCCACATGCTTGTGTCCAGACCTACAGACAGCCCTTTACTGCCAAAGTTTTCTGGCAGAGTGAAGCTTGCAGAGGCTCCCAGAACTTGCTCCCTTCCCCAATGCTGCATTTTTCACCTTGTTTTCAGTTGTGAATGCTGCCTGTCTAAGGAGGAAGCCTAAACCTCACAAACTGTATGAAGCACATTGTGCACTCCACATGTCAAAGGTACTTTGAGGCACTTTTGAGCTGTCAGCCGCTGTTTCTATCATGACATTTTAAATAGCCTCACAGAAATGTCAGAAATTTAAATGGATCTTTTGTGCGTAATCCATCCAGCGTATTAAGTGCATCTCAGTACAAGAAGCTGTGGGGGAAGGTCTTTGTGGTGTGGTTAGAAATATAAAGTAAACGATTAGAGCTGTTGGAGCCATGTTTAGGTTGGACCGTTTACAGAGAACAGGTACAAGTGGAGTGCGAGGGACAAGCTGCAAAAGTGCAAATTCACGCAGGCTAGGAATATATAAATAGAACACTGGTATATCAGGAACTTGTAATGTTTCAAAGGTGCTGAAACTCCTAATAAAAGCATTGTCTTGTATTTTTTTCCCCATTTTATTTCTATTTTCAGAGCATAAACATCTACCTAATTTGTTTTTAAAAAACAGACAAAATCTTTATTTCATATCTGGCATTTTGGGCAAATTTATAGTTCAGCCTAAATTAAAAGTAGGCTTCTAAGAACGAACCAGTTAAAAGAACATTGAGCAGCTGTTCCACTGGTATACCAGACACGTGAGCTGCGAAAGCAGACAGGTCACAGGACCTTAAGCCTCCTTGGTGTGCCCAACCATCCCGAAACTTCTGAAGCCTTCTGAAGTGTGTCGAGTTAGTCCATTCGCGCTCCATGTCATGGATGACCCCGGTGCCATGCTAAAGCTGAACGCAGGGCTTTTCTTCCCATTTGTGGCATTCCAGTTTGCCTCTCGAGGTGGGTCGGACTCACAGGTCTTAATTTATAGTCTCTCAGATCAGTCATGAGTGTTTTCTGTGTTTGGAGCATCTGGAGGGAGACAGAAATCCTGCCGTAAGGGCACAGCGCCGCTTGCTAAGCGGAAATCCGAAGGCAGCGACCTGCACGTTACGCCTTCGTTCTGGAGGTGTATGATCTCTATGCGAGGGCACGGTGGATGAGCAAGAGGTTTGTGCATCGTTTCTTGGTGGTACGACGGTGCAGAGGAGGGAGCCTGCCATAAATCAGATGTTAACTGTGCAATGATCGGAGCTGGCAAGTGAGAAGAGCTCCTGGCTCTTTCAGAGCTTCAGCCCGGTTTGTGGGTTGTTTGCTGTTTGGGGTGCAAAGGAGTTACGGCGGAGGCAGATGTTGAATGTCAGAACAAATGTCTAAAAAAGGAACTGCTTGCACAACGTAGCATTTCCAAGTAAGGGAAAGTCTGATTTCCCACGTGTGGTGTCAGCGTGCCTGACACTGGTGGGGAGCAAGTGTCTGCGCGTGTATTTGTGTCAGTGCTTTCCGCTGCGAGCGGCCGCTTGTGACTCGTTTCGTTCACAACAGCAGTGGTGTTTCCGTGCTTGTGCAACAGCTGCTGGGCAGGACGTTGGTCTGTTGCCCGCCAGTGCCAGCAAATGTCCTCTTGGGAGATGTGCCTTTTATTTTACATAGGGCTGCAGTGACTTTGTAGAAATGCATCAAGTATTCATTCAGCCAGACTTTTTTTCCCCTAGCCCTAGCAGGAATCAGCATCTTTCCCATCCAAGCTGGGAAATAGAATTGTACAGCTGCCTTAACCTGGGCCGTAATATTTTGTTTTCTTCTGTGAGCTGCTGCTGCACGTGGAGTCGTAAGAAACGCACGCTCTTGCAGCAAAACACAAACAACACTTTGCTCTTTCTTTTTCTGCACGTGTTAGGGAACGCACAACTTTGGTGGGATCCGGGTGGGCAACGGACCAACTGAGGAGGATGCTGAGATCATTCAACATGACCAGTTGTCCACCCATTCCGAGGAGGGGGAAGAGGTAAGCTCCTGACCGTCCTCCCTCTCAGGGCACTGCACGCGGGAGCAGAACACGCTGGCTTTTTGACTGTATTTACTGATTTCCAAGCTGTTTAAAACCACACAGCAACACTTGCAGCGTAGCGTTTTCGTACGGACTATCTCTTGGTTGTCCCACAGCCCCAGAAAAAGCAGTTTAGTTTACGTATAAAGGGAAACGTGGCTCTGTGTGTCCCCGTTGCAAAGATCTGTCATCCTGGGGGCGACACGGTGAGAGTTGCACAGTGCTCCCAGGTGGCAGATGCAGCTCGTGCTCTGGCTGAAGGGCAGTTGCGCTGCCTGCGTCGCCAGTGTCAGTGAAAATCCAGGGGCCGTACTTCTGCCCCAGTAAAGTCTTGTTTACATATGCGTTTTGGCTGTTGGGGGCAATATCGATTGCTTTGCCTTACCTCGGGTAGAGACGAAAAAGGAGCCGATTTCACGTGGTTCAGGATTATTCTGATGCCATCTTGTTCTCCAGCCGTCTCTTGCCTCTGTAGTGCATGTGATGTGTTACTGCTTTACTGTGTCGTGTGTAGGAGGGAATTATTGAATGTGTTCATGATTAATGTTGTGATCGAGACACTGCACTAAATGTAAACTTATGTTTTCAAGCCTACAGAGGATGAGGTGGTAAGACTACAGCCAGCTTTGCCTTCATGTGTATCCAGACCATTTCCCATTGGTGTCAAACACATGCTGAATTAAACATGTTATGTCACGACATCTCGTTTTCCAAAAGATCTAGCTATTTACGTGTTACGGGCCATTTATAATTCTCCACACATACATGCCCTTTAATAGACCTTTAATTACTTCATCTATACGGCTTGTTTGTCTGATCCCCTGTCTGCAGATCTTGCTTAGTTTACCTGGAAAACAGTTAAGCTGGAAGTCTGAAATTGAAAAGTTTTTGCTATTAAACTTCTGCAGAAGAAGTCTCGTTTGCCTTATGTTGTGTCTTTGGTAATTCTGCACCGCAACAAACTGTTTAAAGATACTTTTTCCCAAACTATCTGCAATCTTAAGGATGATACTGATTGTTGCCGGGCAGCAAATACAGCAAAACCAGTCCGTTTCATATCATTCAGCAGCTTAACTAACCAGTGTCTTTCTGTAAAAGAGGAGCTCTGTTCTGAGAAACTGCTCATTCATTAACACTTGTAAGAAATAGGAGTATTAAAGAAATTGGTTTTTAGGAATACTTGTACAGGATTGATTGTAGGTTTCAGCGCTCTCAGGTGCTGATTACCCAAAAACCCAACAATTCTGTGAAATTAGAGTAGCTTCACAACAACGGTGCTGTTGTAAATTGAGCTGCAGGTGGTTTTGCTTGGGATCTGTTCTCTGTAGGTCCATCCAGAACTGAGAGGGTGGAAACAGCGCGCTGCTCTACCCGTTAATTCTGTATATCACTAAACCTGCGGAAAGCGTGTAAAACTACAAATACTGTGCCACAGAGCCCTGCTGATTCTTCCTGCTCCCTAGCGTAGTGGCAACTCTCTGCAGCGGTTGCACACAGCTGTAAATCGTCATTGTTTAAATATTTGTCACATTCCACTTACTGCTCGCTGACTTGCCCTGCGTGCTGTGGGGCTGGTTGTTGGGGCAGGCTTTATTAAAGAAGTCTGCAGTTCACGTTCTGTAGAGAAAGAATTAGGCTTTTGACAGCTAATTTAACTTAATTGTTTCAAAATATTTATTGCCCTGGATATACAAGGGGAGAAATAAGAATATAAATAGCTTTCTGTGCGTGCTTAGAGCATTAGTCACTTGATGGATTTAAAACATCGTGTTCACTAAACTTTAATATGAGCAGTTTCTGAAACGTGGATTAAATCCAAAATGTAGGGAATGCTTTCCCAAGCTGCAAAATAAGAAACCATCCTACAGGGCAGACTTCCTTATAAGTTCTTCTTTTATTATTTAAAAAATATTACCAAGACACGGAGACTTTGCCAACGAACGGTGCACAGATGTGACTTTTTCAAGATTGCTTCGTGCATTTTTTTTTTTTTGCTCTCAAAAAGAGCAAGTTCATGTCTCGCAAAATGCTTTTGTTGATCCTGTAGCAAAGGCACAAACACGGTATCGACTTGGAATACTGTCTCCTTTTTGGTAGCGGTACAGATTACTGGTGAACTCATGCAAATACCACATTGTTACTGAACAGTCTTTTCCTGGCAAAGTCCGTAGCTGAATTTGAAGTATCGCACTTTCGCGTGCTAGAATGGGAAAACAATAATAACCCGCAGCAGCGGACTGTCATCCTACAAAACCTAGCAAGACAAGAGAATTCGTTTTTCATTTATAAAACTGACATGCTAAGCCAGGAGAAGACACGATGTCCTTGGTAATAGCACCAGGTAGCGTGCCCGTTTCCCCCAGTCGGCCAGCCCTGGCCGCTCGCGAGGCTGGCGGCTATCTTCATGTTCTGTGTTCTCTTCGCAGTTTGACTTTGGCGACACCGTGGTGTACCAGGCTATCCACACCATCGAATATTGCCTGGGGTGCATTTCAAACACTGCATCCTACCTGAGGCTCTGGGCTCTCAGCTTAGCCCACGCACGTGAGTATTCCTTAGGGAAGTGAGATTTGGATCGGCGTGTCCGATCACGCTGGGCAGGCGGTAGGTGAGAGGCAGGAAGCCTCTTGGCGCTCAGCTGTCAAGCACTGCTGGAAAAGGACGGAGCTGTGCGTGCGTTAGCTGGGGGGAATTAAGTGTAAACACCAGCGTCTGCTTGCACAGTGCTCTGCTACGAGGGAGGGGTGGAGCTGGAAGCAGTGAATAAAGCAAAGAGCTGCTGAGCAAGGACTCTGCCCCACACTGCGTGCGACAGTGGAGGTGACGTCCTGACATACTTGGCTGCAAAAGCTGTTGTCCTTCTTAAATTTCCCACCTCATTGTAGTGGGATTTTGCTTGACTGTCATTTTTGCTTTGTAAGTAAATTGTGACAACCCTCCATTCTTGCTGAATGCTCTGAAACGAGCCCTCTTCTCCCCTTTCTCCTGGCAGAGCTCTCGGAGGTGCTCTGGACCATGGTGATCCACGTTGGCCTCAGCGTGAGGAGTCTGGGTGGAGGCTTTGGCCTCTTCTTCATATTTGCTGCTTTCGCTACCCTGACGGTAGCGATTCTCCTGGTCATGGAGGGGCTGTCTGCTTTTCTCCATGCTCTCCGCTTGCACTGGTGAGTTACTGGGACATGCAGAAACTTCAGAGTTCTTCATAGCAAGAAAATTGGTTTCGCCTGGACGGTGCAGAAATGCCGTCTTCTAGAAAATTGTATTGACCCTTACACAGGAAAGCTAAGGCTGTAAAACTGGGGTAGTGGATAATACTGAGCCAAGATCAGCAACGCTCAGAAGTGCTGGAGTACTACAGATCTACCTGAATGTCTAAATGTCCTATGGCAGATGTGCTCTGACAGCAGAAAGTCTTTGAAAAGGTCAGAGATGTCAGTCGTGTTGCTAGCGATACACCACTCTCCCGACTGTATGCATAACGTCGCTTAGAAATCGTGGAGAGTAACTGATCTTGACTTAAAAATAAATTAGACTAAAGCTTTGCGAGCAGTGGGGTGAGAAGGTTGTGCTAGATGGATGAGTGTTCTTGTGGCTTTCAGTGGGACTTTCTTGTCCTGTCTTTTGCCTGGTTCTAACCTTTGTGTTCCTTAGTGTGCCGTAGCTACTGACTGCAGTTCACGCCACGTGGTCTTGCTCGCTGTTGTAAGACTTTGCAGCTCCTTTGCTGTGCCTGTCTGCCCTTCGGGGTGCTGTGGAACACAAACTGTTTCTCGCTGGTCTTGCTCATTGGCAGATGCTTTTGTAGCCCTTTTCCCGTGATTATTAAGCTCCTGTGTGTGCAGACAGCTGGTAAACAAGAAGGAATTACTACAGCACTCATCACTTTTTCCGCACCCAAGTATGGGAAGTATTCAAGAGCTTTCTCTAATCCGTGGTTAAAAGCGCTCATTGTTCCACTCAGATTCTCTGGTTGGTGCACTGGTGGGATCAGAGGAGCAATGTGGGAATGGGTTTTTCTTGCCTAGGGTTCCCTTCAGCCTAAAGCATAGGGAGTACGTCTGCGCCTCTGTAGAGTTCAGGTCGCTGCCATCTCTTAAGGTAGCTTCTTCCCTGGTAGGTCAGGAGAACATGGTGAAGTCCCATGAAGTTCACAAGGACTATTCCATCTTGGTTTTAAATGGGTAGAAATGGTTATGAGCACGTTTTAAAACTAGTTCTGTAAGTGAAAAAGGCAGCCAGTGCCTTAAAAAAAAAATACTCAGCCTTTTTGCACTTTCCCCCTGCTTCTGGGGAAGGAGAGCTTTGTCCTGCTGCCCTGTCTGTTGGCAGCCTGCGGGGTGCAGGCTGGAGTGTTCAGGTCTTTGTAGCTCAGGTGGGTCGAACGTCACCCCCGGCGTTCGGGGGTGTAGCCATCTTGTGCCGAGGAGCCGTGGGGGGGGCTGCCGCTGCAAATGGCTGCTGGATGGTGCTTCTGTTTGTCCTGGCATCTAGCCTAGAATTCCTCATAGCAGTCACTTGAGAACTTCTTGCTGACTGGCTGGTGTTTCCTCATCCTCATCCTGCTGTCACTGTACTACGCCGTTGCATCAGTGTGAAAGAAGGAGCTCTGCAAACCCTGCCTGGTATTATTGCTAAGCATCCAAGGAGAGCAGAGGGTAAGCAGTACTCCAGCTCCATTTGTGGTGGGTTTGGTCTGCAGTTGCTCAGGAATTAGTGGATTTTCAAAGTCTTGTTTCTCTGGACTGCCATGCTGCGTGGTATGCTTCTGAACAACAGCAGATGAACCGTTCTGAACGGCTTTTCTTCTTGGCAGGCTCTGTAGTTTTTTTACCCAAAGGGATGGGCTGAGATAAGACTGCATGTTTTTCTGGAAATACCCATCCTGTGTCAATAATCACACACCGTGCCTACGGATACCACCCTCGGAGCACCTGGAACCAGTGTCAGCTGGAGGCTGCGGTTCAGCCAAGAGGTGGCTTTTCACATGGCCAGGCTATCTCTGAAGGGTGATGGAAAAAAAAATTGCCTGGAAACGTGTCAAGGGAAGATGCAGGTCACTGAAATGGCAAACAGAGAAAGGCAATAGCCGCGAGCACAAGGCTCACGGTGCCGTGCAGGGCACTTGCTGGGGAGCTGCGGAACCGGAGCTCTTAATGAGGTCGTATTTTCCCTGTAATATATATTTTCTAAGAAAAAAAAAATCTGTTCAATTGTAGAGCCTGAAAAGCAAGTTTAAGGCAACATTTCAGACTGCAGGTAATCTGCTGAATTTATTTTGGGTTTGTTGGATTTTTGTTATCGCAGTGGAGAGGAAGGCACCTGCAGCTGTTCAAAGGAACAGACTGTTAACATTCCTTTTAGTTTCTGAACACGAAATCAGGATGTTTCCAATGGTAGGTGTTCCCTTTTTAGAAGGAGACGGGGTGGTGTCAAATACAGCTGTCCTGGGAGAAGCAGATCAGATGTTCTGGCTGTGGGAGAAGAGTCACCTATCAGGAATTCTGAAGGTGTGGGTGGTTCAGCCTTCCTGGAAAGGAGGAGGAATTTAGTGTGTGTCTTTCTGATAGGGGGAGAAAAAGCACAGATTGTTCCGTGTGCTCTGCCTATCAGTCCTAAATGAGGAAGATTTATTTCGTGCTTTTTTGGAAAGCACGCATTCCTTCAGCAGGCTGGGTTTTTCTGGGGCATTCTGGGCTGGAGGAAGCACTCCGAGTGCTGCCAAGACTGCGGGCGTGTGTAGCGGAGGTCTGCTGGAACTTGGAACTGGCTGAGCTGTGCCCTGCATCGTGCTGTTAACTCCTTTTACTGGTCTGAAATATTTTACCTTTCTGTTTGCTTTCCAGTCATGTAGTTTGACATGAATGTTTAGATTCTCATGTGAGCAAACATAGACTTTGCCCAGAAGGAGAAGTTTGTAACTGGATTCAAAGTAAGGTCCCAACATCATGGATCGATGCAGGAATACAGTTCTAGTTGAGCTGTTTTCCTGTGTCTTAAATTCAATTTTAGGCCTGAAATGGAGCCGGAAACTAGTCACCGTAGAATATGTCCCAAGCCCAGGCCACAGCTGGAAAGAATGGCTAGCAGTAGGCATAATACAAAGCAAATGAGGTGAATTCAGGGCGGTGAAAAGTGGGGTTTGTATTGCTCTGTAGGAGAGAGGTTGATGCTCAGTGAGCATTGTGATGTAGAAGGTTCAGTTTGACTTTGGAGCAGTCACACCACGTCCTTCAGGCTTGGCTCCAGTTACCCAAGCGCCTCTCAGCCAGTCTCCCACCCCTCAGTCCGTGTCTCTGGATCCTGGCCAGACATGACTATAGGTTTGGCAAATGGGGAGAACTCTGTTCTTCTGCTCTTCCTGAAGGTTTCAGTCTGCTCTCTCCCTGAGGTGTAGCATCCACCCAGTGTGTGTGCTTTATCGTGGCCATACTTGAGACAGACATAAACGTGACTTCTCTTTATCATGGGTTGCCTGAGCTCTTCGCCACTTGCCCATAAACATCCCCAGAACGAGCTCAGCCCCTTGCAGGCCGTGAAACGGACCTGAAGCGGCGTGCTCTGCCACGGCAGCCTTAGGGGCAGCTGGAGGCCAGGAGCTCGCACAGCGCCTGTTGTGTTCTGAATGGCAAAGTTGGAGAGTGCCAGGGGGCTGCGCAGGGACGCTGCAGTAGGTTTCAAGCACAGCAAACACGGTCAGCCTCAAGCCAGCAGAATAAATAAAAAGCAGCGATTACGCGGTGCTTTGTGGACGGCTGTTAACTGAGAACGGACAGGCAGAGCCTCCTCTGCCCAGGCAGAGCTCTGGCCCGCTGGCACCCACGGGACAGCGCCGCTTTCGGGGCGTGGGCGTGCTGGAGTTGCACCCCAGCAGTGGGAGTGGTGAAACCCAGCTCCCCACTTGCTTGCCAGAATTTTATTTTTCTTTGTAAAGGTCGTGAGCCAGCGCTTGCCGTTTGTGCGACCGTAAGAGCACGCTGCCGCTCTAAAAGGCGGTCGTGCCGCGGGGTGCGGGGTACGAAGCTGCTGCCCTTCTTGGGAACGAGTAACCGTGACGATGTCTGCACAAGCACCGCAGTCACGCTCCGACTGTAAGGTGCGCTGCACCCCTGGAGGTGTGCTCTGAACGCAGCCCACACCCCACCCCCCCCCGGATTGGCACAGCGCTTTGAGAACACAAATACCGAGTAAGAATTTGCACTTTTACCAAGTAAAAGTTAGGTTTTCTGTTCAATAACTGTCTCTGCAGTGGCTTCCCACGGGATTGGGAGCTGCTGAGTTTTCCAGACAGCGTGGGTACCCTATGGCTCTGTTGGGTTGGAAAATCCACACAACTGCAGTCCAAGGAACGCTTCAGCTAATTATTAATGCAAAAAAGCTGAAGAGTGGGTTTTATTTAACGCTGACTGCCAGAAAGCTTTCTAGTCTGTTTATTTACAGTGCAGTGCTAACTCTGTAGTAAATTCTTCTGCAGAACTTGATCACTGGTGGGAGACACACGGTGCAAAGTTTAGGAATAGAGCTGGTACATGTGACAGCCAATGATGCTGGAAACGGCAGTGTCTCGAACCAAAAAAAGGCCCTTGGATTCTGGGGGTTCCTGTAGACAATTGCAGAAAACCCATGCAGAACGTTTAAGCCACAGTATTTGGTTAAATAAACATTTTTCACTAGTTCCCTCACATTATGACAGCCCCTTCTTGAGCTTCAAGCATCCAGTTGTGGCCAGTTGTAGCTGAGTGTGTCCAAAAGGAGCTGTCAGATGTCAGGGCCAGCTGGAACAGTTAATCATCAGGGTTAAAATTTCATTTACAGTGGGTTCTGTGTGACTCAGATACCCAGCCCTCTGCCTCTTATTTCGCTTTGCTTACAGAATAGCTCCTTAGTCACAGGATACTTATGGAGATTATCAGGGTTCCTGAAAAACTGGAGCGTGTTGGCAAGGAGCCCTTCCTCCCACGCGGAAAATCCTGCTCATCTCAGGGATTCCTCTGCGTATCTGCATGAACAGGCAGCAGAAAGCTGTTTTTCTGCAAGTTTCCCTCCTGAGCTCTGTTGAGAAGTCACTTTTCTGCCAGCTGAAATGCCAGCAGCTGTGGAGTTTGCCATGATTCCCCATTTGGGGAAAAAAGAAATAACAATAATTCAAGTCTGCCTTTTTGTGCTTCATAAAAACACTTCTGAATTGTGTTAAATTGCTCTACAATTTGCTGTCACTTGATTCCTACAGGGACTTCGTTTTTTTAGCGGATCACGCAATGGAAAGTGTTCCTCATGAGGCTGCTGAAACACTGTGCTTGTTTTCAGTGTGAATCATGGGATTATTTTTTTTTCTTTCCCTATTTGGCTGCTGCTGCCCATTGGACAGTTCTCTAGAATAATTCTTTTTTTAAACGGAGTTTATTTGGGGAAGCAGGCAAACAAGGCTCGGTTAATGTTCAGCTGGAGACAACAGGCACATCTCTAGCTCAGCAGAAGTTGTCACGTGGGCATAAACCAAATATCCTCAAGTAAATAAACAGAAGTAGCTGATGGAGGAAGTCTGAGCGCAGCATCATGTGCTTTGAGGTTTGTTCGAACTAAAATGTGAACCTTGGTACTGAGATCTTACAGGACATTCTGTGTGCTCCCAGGTGCTTCCAAGTGATGTTGCCTTTAGGGAGTATTTTTGTTGCTCGCTTATTGCCCGTGGGGGTGGGATCGAAGTGCCTGGACAGTTCTGCTCCTCTCCAAAACCACCAAACACAAATGTGGGTCTTGCGCCGATGGATGCACTGCGTTGGAATGCCACTTTTTCCTCTTTAAAGCTTTTTTTGTTAAAAATAGTTAATAATCATACTTTTAAAGGAGTTCTTGCTAATCGATAACTCGTATCCGAGAGCTGCCGTTCTCATGAACACATGCTCTTCCCTCTCTTGCAGGATTGAGTTCCAGAACAAGTTCTACACTGGCACGGGATTCAAGTTTCTCCCTTTCTCCTTTGATACCATCCGCGAGGGCAGGTTTGACGATTAAGGATCCCTCCGCTCGAGCAGTGTTAGACGTCGTGTGCTTGTGGCTAGCCCTCTCCCGTGTGTCTGAGTTGCATGTAATCCTCCCATAGCGAAAATAACTTATTGCAGCGCACTCGAGCGTTACCGTGGCGTTTCAAAGCCACGAGCTTTGACATTCTCGGGTAATAAGTGACACTGGATCAAAGAAACTTGTTGTTCCTTCTGTTTACCACTGAAGATACTAAGTGCATGAGGTGTTGGAGTTTGGTGTGTAATAGTGTACTTCTCGTGTTGTGAGTTCCCTGGCAGGGTTAGGGCAGTGTGAGTGAAACGCAGCTCCGGCTGAGCGGGCGTAAACAGCGCAAGGAGAAAAGGCGGAACAACTTCAGCTTGCCCAAAGCTTGCTGCTCAGGAGGTTATTTTAAGGAAGTTTTACATCTGGATCCTATGTGTCTCTGCCTCTGATTAAACAAGTGGTGAGCAGTGGGCAGTTGGCAGTCCAGGGCGCGCTTCTGCTTCCAGGGCTTCCACACATGCCATGTTTAATCTGACAGAAACGAGGGATTCAGCTCGTTGAAGTCTGGCTGTGGCTTGAGCCATACGCAGGGGCAGGACTCGGCCTCAGCTGAGTGTGTGGTGGCTCCGTTTGCTCCAGTGATGGGGCAACACCTCGTCCTTGCAGAAAAGGCTGTTCCTGTGTCCCTGGAGGAGAGCTGCTCCTTTAACTGTGCACCTGCACGCCTGCATCCCAGGCAGAGCCCTCTGCCCAGCAGCGAAGGCCCGTTCCACCTCCTGTTCGTGGAGGCAGCGGTGAGGACAGCGGGCCCGGGCACATGGGGCTTCGCTGCCTTCAGTGCAAGCGCAAACTCTCGCCTCCGCTACTGACCGCTGGCAGTGGAACTTCTTGGGTGTCTTGTTTAAAAAGAAAGCCTTGAGGCTGCAGGGCCCTTAGAGGCACAGCCAGGTAATGCTGGTGCAGGCTTGGCATCAGTGGGGGCAGCTTTTGTGAAGGTGGAGGTACCAGTGGCGTGTTGTCATGTTTGCTCGGCGTCTAAGGAGCCTCTTAAGGGAGAACAAAGGCTGAGTCTTGCCAGGAGAGTCCCGTGGCAGTGAAGTCTGGGTGGTACTTCCCTGTGGTAGCTGTTGCTGTTTCTCCTGTTCAAGATGTGAATAATTTCTTGCCCTCCTCGACTCGATGTAGCTGTAGGAGCAGTGGAGGGGTGTGTTAGTGTTGTGTGTAACTGTTGTGTTTAATTGTCACAGTGGATCTTGAAGTATTTGTGTATGGACAGATTAGAACAATAACAGGAATCGTTGTAACCTGGGACTGAAGAGAAAACGCCTCGTGTGCTGGGCTGTTTCACGTGTTTACAGGTAGATGTGGCTGTATGTTTACAATGGTGTCTACAGGACGAAAGATGAAATCAAAATGCGTCTGCGTGCGGAGCAGTGACACCAGTCCTGTGGCCCAGCTGGAAGGCGTTGCTGGCAGTCACTGTATAAATTAAACTAACTGCAGTACAAGCACTGTGGCCTCTTTTCTGTATCCCTGTGCTCTCTGAAGGGTGCTCTGGGCAGCGCCTTTTCCCTGTCAGAGCCCCGAAAGCGCCCCCGGGGGAAGGTGGGACCTTCAGCTTTCCTGCCCTGGGATCCTGTCACCTTGCCGGCCAGGACGGTGGGGTGGGCAGAGCTGGTTTGTAAAATGAGACCGCTGTGACCGTGCCTTGGCTTGAATGTCTCGGCGCTTATCGAGCCCCGGCTGACATCCTGAGCAAAGGCCGGCTGGGGCCGAGCAGGGGCCGCTTCGTCCTGGAGCCTCCAGATAAACCCGTTAACTGAGCGAAACGAGCGGTTATGCAGGAAGATAAACTCGGGCCTGACTGAACCCGGGCGTTGGGGCTGTCCTCTCACAGAACCCTGCGGGGTGCAGCCCTGCTCCCAGCTTCCCAGGCCACAGGGCATTCCTCCCCCCACTCCGTGGGGACCCGCTCCCCACCCGGGAGGGATGTGTTTACTCAGGCCTTTCCTGCAGGGCTTGGAGCTGCTGGAGGGGGTTTTTCCACATGTGCGGGAGGAGCGGAAGGGAGGTTTCTGGGGGGGATGGTGTGGGCGATTGTGTTTTTGAAGCTGTTTGCAGCCCGGTGTGTTTCCCATCGCCTGGGAGGGCGAGGAGCCGGTCTGCGCTGCCCCTGCAGCTCGAGGATGCCTGTCCCTTGTCCTCCCGCAGCCCTCGGAGGAGGAGACAGATCCCCTGCTGCAGCCATGCCAGCTGTGGCCAGGGGATGCTCTCCCCTTTCACCCCTTCCCCTGCTCTCTTGCACCACTCCCCTGTGCAATCACAATATTTCTGCCCGTTTCCATGGCTCCGCTTGGCTGCTTTCATGGCCCTGGGGCCACACGGGCAGCCCTCGTCGCTGGCTGCCAGGGCAGGAGCCCCCGGCCCCCTCCAGGAACTGAGGGGGGAGCCCCCAGTTTGTCCTTCAGCACCACAGGAGGTGGTAGGGCTGTCCCTCACAGCAAGGCTCTGTCGTGGGAAGTGCCCGCGAAGCCTGAGGGACCCCGCACCACCCAGGCAAGCCCCTGCTCCCTGGAGGGGTTCACGCGTGGGCCCCTGGCAGTGGCACCTCTCCCAGCTGCTGTTGGCAGGGGCCCTGCTGCCACCCACTCTGCCTGCCCTAGCGCTGCCCTCCGCTCCGCAGGCAGCACAGACCTGCCCTGCCTGTACGTTACCTGCCTTCGCTGCTGCACCCGCTGGGACCCCAGGGTGCAAAACAGGTGCTGGGTGGGATGGCCGCGGGTGTGCTCTGCTCTGCTCTGGCGAGGCCACGGCTGGAGTTCTGTG
>VWZZ01002650.1:0-11625 GCA_013399095.1 Psophia crepitans
CCCAGAGCCCGGGGTGCGGTGTCACCCGCGGGGGCGCTCGGCAGAGTCTCTCCTCGGGTTGTGTCACCCTCTCCAGATGTGACGCTCCGAGGTGGGCACCGCTGGCCGGTGGATCCCCAAGGGGCCGCTTTGGGCTGTCACTCCCGGGGGGGGGGCGGTTTCGGGGAGGGAGGTGGCTGCGGACCCTCCGGCTGCCCCGGTTCCCCCATGGCCCCCCTCGTCCGCTCGGTGCCTCGGCTCCGCAGCGGCTGTTTCTGCTCGCGCAGGGCGCTGGGGGCTGCTGGGCTGGCAGGGGTGGTTTCACAGCTAGTGTGGGGGCTTCGCTGCGCTGCAGCCAGACCCCCCCGGGAGGGCTCCCCTTGGCGCTGCAGGGACAAAACCATCCTTCCTGAAGTGCCTGGGGGTAGAGGGAGGACACCCTACAATGCTTGTCACCCCGGAGGCGATGGTGCTCCAGCTCTGTTCTGCTGGCAGTCACCGTGCAATGCTCAGCTCTCCTGCTGGTCCCCCCGCCCGCCTTGGGGGACAGGGAGCTTTGTGGCTCTGGGACAGTGACCACGAGCACCAATCCTGTTTTGGGGTGACTTTGTTCCTGCTGTTGCCGTGTTTAATGGTGGTTTTTTTGCAGTCCCATGTCGGGGTGGGACGCAGCGGGGCCACATCTGGGCTGCTCCTGCTCTGGACCTACCAGATGCTGCTAGCTCGTTAACAGCAACCCCCGCTGCACTAAAAATTGGAAAGTAATTTAGGACCTTTTTAAATGACCGGATAAGCTTTGAAGGGGATGGAGCTTTACCCTGAACCTCCTGGGCGCTTTTGCCCAAGCAGGGCTGGAAATCACTGGGGATGGTCCTCATCCTCTTGCAACACCTCTTTTGCCAGCCCAGCTCCCCTTTCCCCGTGTGCCTCCTCCTCTCCCAGCCGTGCCTGCAGGAGAGGGCTCAGCGTGAGGGTCCTGCTGCTGCGAGTAGATGCTTCGTACCTGGCAGGTTTACCGTGTGCCAGACGCGTGCACCAGGACTCTTTCCGCTCAGCTAGTATTGCTGGTCAGGGAACGGTGACATCCAGGAATTCCAGCAGCTCTCCAGGGAAGCTCTCTGTGCATGGGCTGAAGCTGGCTTCTGGTCCGTGGTGGGGTGTTTGGCACCCTTGCAGGGCAGTCAGGCTCAGGGTGCTGAGCTAGGAGCTCAGTCTCTGCTGCAGTTTTGCCTGTGTCTGTGAAGTCGTTGGGAAAGTTCAGATTTTGTATCCGACGCGCACGAAAAGGAGGCACTGACCTTTGAGAAAGTGTCTTGTAAACAAGGACTTGTTGGGGACAGCTACGTAACGACGTGACACACAGAAAATCCCAACTCAACAGGAACTGCACGAGGAGGGTTTGAGCCGTCTGGCTTTAAGGTGACGTGATGGGAGCGTTAGAAGTGAAGATAGCTGTGATTTGGGCTTTGGGGAGGGGAAAAACCTGAACTGGTTTTGGTACTGTTGGAGATACCTCCCAAGAACACGCCATGGCTACGGGTGATGCTCCCCAGCCCGCAGAGCAGTGCAGGCGCCGGGGCTGATGCTGCTCCGGGGCACTTGGCACCGTCCCTGTCTACCAGGATTTTGAGCTGCTACTGGCTGAAAAATGTAATCCACCTGCCTGGAAGGTTGGGTGGTTTCCTACAGCAGCCCAGGGCTGTGGCCGTGCCGGGCAAAAGGCTTTGCTGAAGGCAGCCACAGTCAGGGGGGGTGGATCCTCCTGGGTCACCGGCCTGTGGTTTTTATTTTTCAGGGCTTAATTTTAATTTCCCCGGCTGTCAGGAGCTGAAGCTTGAAGTCCTGTGTGCAGAGATGGGTGGAAGGCTGTAAAACACATCTGGTCGTGTTTGAACCAGAAGCCAGTGGGCTTCTAGCAGCCTTTTCCCCGGTCTGGGCGTGACAAGGGTGAGGCCTGATGGCACTGAGAGCCCCTCAGTGGGTGCCGGTGCTCAAAGCCCATCCGTGCAGGACATGTTTAGAAAAAGAGAGAGTTTTGCTGCTTTTGATTCAACATCACACATCTTCCACCTGCGCTGGGCAGCCTTCCGAGGGAGCAGAGCCGCAGGGACTGGGTTGCCGGGGTGTTGAAGCTGCCTGGTGGGGCGGGCTGGGGGCAGCGTCCCGGAAAGTGATGCCAGTCAATGGTGCAAGAGGAAACCACACCGGCCTCGTACGTGGCGTCAGGTGGGATGATGGATGCCGTGGCAGCTGGCCAGCTCCCTGACAGTGCTGCCGGTGGAGATGCATCCCGACAGCGCCTCGGAGGACTGCAGAGCTCAGTGCCTGCTCCCACCTTTTGCCAGGAAGCCACCATCCTCGCCCACTGGCCAGGTGACCCATCTCGGCAGGATGCACTTGGGTCCAGCTTTTCATCCACCGTACCCCCAAGTCCTTCTCCGCAGGGCTGCTCTCAATCCCTTCATCCCCCAGCCTGTATTGATACTGGGGGGTTGCCCCAGCCCATGGGCAGGACCTTACGCTTGTCCTTGTTGAACTCATGAGGTTCACATGAGCCCACTTCTCAGCTTGTCCAGGTTCTTCTGGATGGCATCCCCTCCTTGAGCTGTGTCAACCCCACTACTCAGCTTGGTGTCATCAGCGGACTTGCTGAAGGTGCACTCAATCCCACTGTCTGTCGTTGAGGAAGATATCTCACAGAACTGGTCCCGGTCTGGACACTGGTCCCAATACAGACAAGTGATGCTTGAGAGACAGAGCAGAAACATAAGCAGGTCTGAAGGGCTTGACTAGGGTCATGCAGGCAGGCAGTGGCACCATCTCCCTCTTGCTTGGCAAGAAACCCCAAGCAAGCCCACCCGCTTGCCCTGAAGAGCAGCGTGTTGCAGAGCTATGAGCTGCCCCCCTTGGGTGCTCCAGGATCCAGCTGGATGTGCCCAGCCCAGCACCCTCAGCGCCAGTGCCCGAATTGCTGTGGGGCCGTTCAATCCAGAGATGCTCTGTGTAGCCCACGTGGGTAAAGCCACTGGCCTTGCTCCAAGCAAGTGTATTTGGGGCAGCGTGGTCTTGCCTGCAGTCTGGGTTTTGCCAGAAGAGCTGTGGCTGCATTGCTGTCCAGCGTGGGCTGAGGGTTTGCATGACCTGCTGTGCACCATGAGGGGCTCTGGGGATGCCAGGAGAGGGACCACCAAGCCTGGTGGGATATATTCTGTGCCGTGCTCAGGCTGCCTTAAAAAAACCCCAAAACCCACCAGCCATTCGTGCCCTGGCTCGGAGGCGTGGTGGGGAACCCAACGTACAGCACGGGAGAAGCACCTTGGCATTGCACAAGACTTCTGGGATGTTTATCAACAAAAAGGGTCCGTTGCGTGTCAGCAGGTTGCTGGTCAGTATGTTTGGCCGTGCCCTGTGCTCAACCAGCGCGGTCTGTCCTGTCTTACCAAACTGTTTCCGTTTCCCTGGGTGAGGGTCTCTGTCTTCTGTTTGGAGGTCTGAGCACCAGCAGCTTCTCCAGACCAGGTTTGAGAGGCCATGTGTCCCTGAGGCAGGGGACACCCATGCTTACAGCGCACTGGAGTGTCCTTGCCAGGGCTGTTGTTGGCCTGACTGAGAAGACCAACTGTCCCATCCCAGGGCTGATGCGTGCGGGTATCGTGCTGCACCCAGGTGATGAGTTTTGGGACTGCCATGCCCCCGGATGGGCTTCCCTGGGCACGGGCCCTGGTGCTGGGGTTGAGCTGGGTGCGGAAGTGTCCGCCCAGCCATGTGTGTCCCATGGTGTGGGTGCTGTCTGCCAGGTGGGAGCACTGGTGCAGCTTGAAAAACCCAAGTGCAGTCCTTGAATCCCCCTTCAGCATAACCTGCAGCGAAGTCCTGCTAATGAAGGAGCGTTGGAATTTTATTGGTTTTTTTAATTAAAGAGCGCAAAGTTAAAAGGCAGCCCCAGAAAAATGTAAACATCAGTAAGATTGTGAAGTTAAGGGGTGGCATGAGCCTCGAGCAGCCTGGGTTGGAGATCTCTGGTCTTTCAAAGCAGGGCAGCCTTGGAGATTGATCCAGGTTTGAAGAACCAAGGGCTGCCAGGCTGTGTCAAGCTCAGCGGAGGTTTTATTTCTCTGCCTGGTCCTAACAGCAACTTCTGGTCTCTGCTCTGGTGCCCCTCACTGGAGAGATCCCGTAGGGATGTATCACCACTTCATTAACTCTTCAGCAATCAGCCTTTACCCCTGCAGCGAAGCAAGGTGCTGCTTGGGAAGATGTGGTGGGACTCCGTGTCTCCTTGTGCACTTTGCAGAGGTGGGAGGAAGAAGCTGGTACCCGAGGGCCTGGTGGGAACGGGCAGAGTCAGGCCAGGTACGAGCTCAAGGCTTGGTGCCAGTGCCGATGGATCTGGTGGTGGGCGCTCGCTGGGATGGACACCGCCTGCGTTGGAAGCCAATGGCGTCGTGGGCTCGGAGTCATGGACGGATGGCCAAGAAGCAACCTCCTGTATTTTCTCTGGTCTTGTAGGAAAAGTCCACCAGCTACAGCCGGTGAGAGGTTTGTCCTTGTCTCCGGCTTTCTCCTGTTTCCACAGCCTGCACCCACTGCTCACTTCTCCATTTTTCGAGTTCTGTTTTTTGTTGTTTTTTTTTTCTAAAAAAAAAACCCAAACGCAGTCCTCATTTCCTCCGAAAGTGGAGGCTGTATCAGCGTTGGCCTAGCTCTGGGCCTCGTTACGCCTGCTTTTTAATTATTGCCGTGATGCAGATTTTCTCTCCTAGTTAGCTCCGCTTCTCGGGAGCAGCAGCTTCAGCAGCTGGAAGAATGGGTTTCTCTGGGCGCTGCTTGAATATTGACTTCAGCCTCATATTCAGCCTTAAAGGAATTAAGGGTTTCCCTTAAATTTAGTTTTACCGGTGGCCACCAGCTCTGCTGGCTGTGACCATGGTGCTCCCCAGCCGTAATGCCCACACACACCCACACCCCCTCTCATTTGACCCCCAGACCCCACAGTTGCTCTGGCAGTTGTCCTGGACCTCCTGGTCCCTCCAGCAGCCACCTTCTCCCATGGTCTCACCCCTGAGGACACCCACCCTCTGGGTCCATGGCCACCTTACCTGCTCAGAAGTGACTGCACCCTCATCCACACTTGCTCTGGTTGCACTGGGGACAACTGGCCTCTGAACCCTGGTTTGGAGACCAGTGCTGGTGCTCAGACCCCCAAACACACACGTGCACGCAGAAGGCAGAGGCCTTTACCCAGGGAAACAGTTAGAAAAGCAGGTTGGTGAGAAGGCAGGACAGACTGCACTGCTCCAGCGTGAGGCATGGCCAGACAGATGTACTGACCAGCAACTTGTTGACCCATCTTATCTCCCTATCCCTCTGTTCTCCCACGTTTTCTCCCATAGACGTCCCAGAAGAAATCTGGTGCAAGGCCAAAGTGCTTCTCCCCTGCTGTGCTTTGGGTTCCCCACCTGCCATCGTACCCATGCGTGTAGGAACCTCCTCTGGCTCTCCTGCCCTGGGAGCAGCTGGACCAGGGGTTTTGGGGTTTGTCCACTTGTTCTTGCCTCTCTGTGCTCCTTCATGTACGTGCAGCTGAGTTTTTTTGTCACAAAACTTAGTAATGACCTCTGCCAGGCTCATCTAGGAGATTGCCTGCAGCTTCTCCTTGATTAAACCCAGCTCAGGAAGGAGAGCACAAAGCTTTGTCTTCACCAGGTGCCACCTGTGTCCTGGGCGGGCTGTGGAGCTGCTACTGGGAATGCTGTGCCCTCAGGGACCACGAGTGTCCTGCGGTGTCCAAACACTCCCAGCCTGCTGCTGGCTGCAGGACGTCATGGCTGGTTTGGGATGCTGGGCTTGGGGGAGGAAGGGATGGGAAGGGAGGAGATCCGGCTGAGAGCAGGGCAATGTCTAGAGGTCTCTTGAGAAGCTGGAGCAGTGACTGAAGAGGGGACAACCTGAGCACTGTTGTTCTGCAGAGTGCCAAGGGAATCTGAGCAGTCTTAGGAACAAGGCTTGGGCCAAGTTGCTCCAGCGCCGAGTTTGAGCTGGGTTGGGCCATGGGGAGGGAGCAGATGGGTGCAGGCAGGGACAGAGCAGGGGCACGGAGACGTTAACGGTTGGGGGATGGTTTAAGCACCGTGTCTTCAAGGTTCTGTTGCTGGAGCCATCCATGGGGCTGGGCAGCCAGGACCAAGGGCGCGGGTACCGTGCAGCCGGTTCGCATGGGTCCGTTGTGTTTGGAGACGTGCGCTGGACGGCAGAGAGGCCGCTGCTCCTTCGGGAGAGCGCTGCTACGGGCAGAGCTGCTAAGCTGCGACCTTCACCTTGTCCCGAAGGATCTGGAGTCCTCCGAAGGCGTTCCTGCTGCACCTGCATTGCAGGGTTGGCTTGGGATGTGTGACACGGAGCTGCTCGGCTTTGGTCCTGTCCCACGTCGTTCCCTGAGCTGAGAGGAGGGGACCTTCTCGGCGCCTTGCGTGGATCCAGAGGCTTTTGCTTTTATCCAGAGATTTTGTAACAGACTCGGTGCTGCCATCAAGTAGTGCTGATGGTGGTGGGGGCTGCGCATGTCCAGCACACCAAAGCCTGGGCCAGCAGCGAACGGTCACTCAGAGCAACCAGTGCTTCACGTGGCCACCACCTCCGTCCCGCTGTCCAAACGCTGCCTCATTACAGACACATCCTGAACGAGAGCAACAGATTTGCAGGCAGTTGTAGGGTCTGCTGGACAGGGGTGGGAGTGAACGTTGCTGCAGCTCTCGTCCAGAGATGCCTTCTCCACCTCGGAGCCGAGACCTGTGCTGCGTGTCCCTGGGGAGCTGCTGGGAGCATCTCGTGGCTGTGCATCTCTGCCTCCAACAGAGCCTGGGGGCAGCGCAGCCTCAGGACCACCACCCGGGTCACGAAGAAGCAACAGGAGCCAAAGGATTTTCCCTTTCATCTGAGAAACCTCGTTTTTATGACAGAACCTGAGTTTCAGTGATACCATTAGCTGCGTTGCCGCGAGTGGGATGGATCCCTCCTGGAGAGCGTTGTCTTGCCTGGCTCCTGTGGGCTTACAGGCGGTGTCAGTCGCATCGGCATCGCCTGGTGATGACCCTCCGACGTCAGCTGGGCACCTGCAGGCTTGTCCCCGGATCCCGTTTTTGCGCTCAGGATACAGAGTGCCCTGGAGACAGGGCGCGTGGGGTCAGGGTGGGCACCGCCGCCTGCTTCACCTACGGTAGCGTCGCTGGGAGCGTGGCCAGGGCTTCCCACCATGCTGAAAGCCGGCGGTGTTGAGTTCCTGGGCTGAGGGGTGCTGCAGAGCCAGGCCGTGTGTGTTCATGGCAGGTGGTGGTGGTGGTGAGACCATCTGCCCTGGGATGGAGGGTGCCCATCCCTGTCCCGTGGTGCTGTGCTTGCTTAGCTCAGGCTGCCGGCCTGCCCGTGGTGGTGAGGTCTGGTTGACGTGGGTCCCTTCAGCTCGATCCCCTCTGCACGGAGGGTTTGAAACCAAAGCGTGCTGAGGGTTTGGGGCAAAAGTCAGGATTGTCTCATTCTTGGACCTGTGCAGCTCTTCCTCCTTGCTGCCAACCCTGGGGAAGCTCCATGCTGCCCAGCTCTGCGTGGCATCCTCCTTTCTCAGGTCTCTGGGTTCTCTGGGAGGGCTGTGCTGTGCTCGGGGACCTTCCAGTGCCTTCTTCAGGGAGGGCACAGGGCTCCGTGGCGTGGGCGCCCTGCAGAGCCCCAAAGAGCCGTGAGACCCGCTGTCGAAGGGAAACGTCAAGGCTTGGCTTGAATTTGGCTTTTCCCAATCCAAGTGGGGTACCTGGAGTCAGGTGTCCATCCGTGGGGGTGTCATGGCTTGGCTTTGGTGCCACGAGACATGCTGGAGGGGCTGGAGCGAGCTCGTGTGGCTGGGCTGCTCTTTTTTAACTGTTTCAGAGAAGAGCTGGTGGAAGAGCGGTGGCTTTGCAAGCAAAGCGCTCGAGTGCTGGCGCTCCGGCCGTGCGCCGCGCACGGAGCCCAGGGAGGCTGAGTGGGGACGTTACAGGTGAGGAGTTAAGTCCCTGCGCTTCTCTCCGGGTTGGAGCTTGGGCACGTTTCAGCGGGGGCTCGGTGCTGTGCCACGCAGCAGAGGAGCCTGCAGGAGCGCAAGTCTGGGTGGTTTTGGGGGTGGTCCAGGTGCTGATGGGTACCGTCCAACCAAGGGTGCTTTGGGCATCTGCCTCTGCCCCCCTGAGGACCATGACAGGGCAAGGGGGAACGGCTGCAAGTTGGACCAGGGGAGGTTCAGGTTGGAGGTGAGGAGACATTTCTTCTCGGAAAGGGTGGTCGGGCATTGGAACGGGTTGCCTGGGGGGGGGAGTCACCGTCCCTGGGGGTGTTTAAGGAAAGGTTGGATGTGGTACCTGGGGACGTGGTTTAGTGGGGAATAGGTGGTAGGGGGATGGTTGGACTGGATGATCCTTGAGGTCTTTTCCAACCTTAATGATTCTATGCTCTGGTGGAGACGTGACTTTAAAATGACTCGGAACCAGGCTTTGGGCACTGCTATCTCCAGTCCCCCAGGAATGGCTTGTTTGTGAGCGCCTGGGGATACGGTGCTGCAGAACAGCCAGCAGCGATGTCAGCGTGGTGTCATCATGTTCTCAACAGGGGGACAGCCACTTGGCCACAGCGAGGAGCAGGGCCTGGGCACGCTGGCTCTGCACGCTGCTTGCCCGAGCTGCTGGGTGCAGCGTGGAGGCTGAGGTTGTTTCTCTGCGTGTGCCGGTGAGCCGAGGTCCCAGGAGCTGGCCGAGCGGGGGACGGTGGCTCAAGGGGCAGGCGATGTGGTGTCCGTGTGCATGTGGCAGAGGATGGGGCTCAGAGTGAGCTGGGGGCACTGCTCGCCCCCGCTAAAGCGAGACAGATCCTGGCCGCCTCTCCCAGTAACCCGATGGGGAAGGGGTGGGCTGGGCAGAAAGGTCACTTGTCTTCCAGCCGGGGCACTGAGGTGGGGGGGGGTTGGCCCGGGTGCTCAGGGGACCCTGGGAAAACCAGCAATGAACTGGAGTCTGCAGAGACCTGATCGACTCTTTGTACCACAAAATCCTTTTTGCGTGCGAGGATTATCCTTCCCCTCTGCTCTGCCCTGGTGAGGCCGCATCTGGAGTTCTGTGTCCAGGTCTGGGCTCCCCAGTTCCAGACAGACTGGGAAATACTGGGGAGAGCCCAGCGGGGGTCTGTGAGGATGATGAGGGGCTGGAGCATCTCTTGGATGAGGAAAGGCTGAGAGAGCTGGGGCTGTTCAGCCTGAGGAAGAGAAGCCTGAGGGGGGATCTGACCAATGCTGATCAATATCTGCAGGGGGGTGTCCAGAGGAAGGGGCCAGACTCTGCCCAGTGCTGCCCAGGGACAGGCCAAGGGGCACCGGGCACAAACTGGGACACGGGAAGTTCCACCTGAGCAGGAGGAAAAACTTCTTCCCTCTGCGGGTGCCGGAGCCCTGGGCCAGGCTGCCCAGACAGGGGGTGGGGTCTCCTTCTCTGCAGAGACCCCAGCCCCCCCCCAGACGCCACCCTGTGCCCCCTGCTGGGGGTGACCCTGCCCTGGCAGGGGGCTGGAGTAGGTGATCTCCAGAGGGCCCCGCCGACCCCGACCAATCTGGGATTCTGTGATTTTTGTGCCTCCTGGAGGAATCCACTCCCAAGGCCTCGGTGCAGCTGGGTATGACCTCGGGGGTCAGTGTGGATGCTGTGTCCATTGTGCAACCAAAATTTGGGGGAAAGATGTGTCCGGTGAAGCTTTCGCATGCCTGCAGCTGGGCTGGTCTCCACTCTCCCTGGTAGTGGAGCTGTGGATGTCTGGACCCTGCAGATGTTCAGGAGGCATCAGCATCTGGGACAGTTGGAGAGGGAAGAGGGGACATCACATTTCCACTGTTCAAAGTTGCTTTGAGCAACTCTCATCAGAGAGCAGCTGATGCAGAAGGACCTGAGCACGCTGCAGCGTACTGAAGATGCCACCACAGGTGCCAGGACAGCAGGGACCTTGTGCAAACCATCCTGGACCACCACGTGCTGCATTCCGAGCCCGACCCTTTCTGGGCAGCACAAGTGGTTTTGTGTTGGTCCCTTGGTCATGGGCAGCCTGGAGGCAGGTGCCGTTGTGAGGGAGTGATGGCCAAGGCCATGGTTTGCTCATGGAGACGTGCTGGCTCCCGTCTCTCCTGGGGGAAAGCAGAGGTGACTCCTGGCTCTTGCAGCCTACCCCTTTCTGGAAGAAGAGCTGTCATCACGTGAACCACGTCTCACGTGGCTGTCACACAGCCAGCTCTTCCTGTGATGTGGTCTGGGCTTCCCGATGGAGCCGCCTGTAGCTTCCAAGAGCTCTTCAGCAATTGCTCCCCACGTCCTCCGATCAAAGCCTGGTAATTCCTTAAAACCTGGCCCCAAAAGCCAAACTGTGCGTTGAACCTCAGTCTGCAGGAGACATCCCCTGTGTCAGCTGGTGCTGAGGGATTCCTGCCTGCTTCCCCGCCTCTCCCCCCGCGCCCTTCCCTGCCAGTCCCCGCCACGGTTTCTGGGTGCGCTGTGGCCTGGAGACCACTCGGCTGCCGGGCTTTGCTGATGAACACAAAAGGGAAATGAAAAAGGGAAGCGGTGCCTGTTGCAGAACTGTTGGAAGAGGTCAGGAAAACCCTGGGGACTTGCTAACGGGCTGGGTCTGGAGGAGCCATTGGCTCAACCAGGCACAAAATTCTCCTTATCAGAAAATGGCATAAATCGCCTTCCCTTCTTCAGGTTTCTGGTAACTGAAAGAAAACCCAGAAAACTCTTAGAGAAGCCAAGATTTTAAGCCAGTGAAGAGTTGCTGGGGTGAATTCAGCTGCGGTGGGTGGTTCCTGCAAAACCCCCAGCGCCACGTTATCCTGGTTACCAAACCCTCTTCCCCATCGGCTTCCCCAGCATCCCTCAGCAGCGCCTTCCGCAAGGATGCCTTTGAAAACCGAAGACGATAAACCAGTTTGGAGCCCCAGTGAGGCCACCGGCCGGGTGGGAGGCTGCGAGGAGGAGAGAGGGTGAGGGATCCCTGCGGCAGGGGTGCTGCGGCCACCCCGGAGCATCCCTCTGTGCTGTGCAGCCCAGGGCCACCTCTCAGCGTTGGGATTTGAGCAGAACTGGAAGGTGGGGTGGGCTTTAACGGACCGGCGCCATCCTGTCGCTCCGGTGCGATGCCGGGCACACGGGCCGGTGAGCCGGCGTCTTGCCGTGGTGGCGGAGGGACTGTTCCTGGTCACCGCTCCAGCGGGACTGACCTGGTTTCGCAGCAGCACCGGGACGCTGCAAACCTGCGGCAGGTTCTGCCTGACGCGGCTCAGGGCTGCGCCGCCGGAGGACGCGCGGTGGCAGGTGCTGGGGAGGGGGAGAGCGGACCCTTTGTGTCCCCCCCCCACCCCCCGCCACCACCTGCGGGTGGCTGATGCGCAGGCAGGGTGCAGGCGCTGGAGGATCCGTGCGGGCAGGGTGCGGGCAGGCGGCAGACCTGCAGGAAAGCAGAAGTCGGTTTGGTTTGGGCTGGGCCATGAGTGATGTGAAGCAGGAAATGTGCCGAAGCGCCCGGGCACTCGGGGCTGATGCAGGAGGTGGCTTCCCAACCCCCCCCCCCCCCCCCGGTTCCTGCGGG
>VWZZ01002650.1:19939-65188 GCA_013399095.1 Psophia crepitans
GCCCTTCCCCATCACCCTGAGGTGCTGCCTGACCTGGCACAGCTGCTTTCTTGCCCTTGTGCACCCCCCCAACGACCCATGGCCCCCCCAGAGCCCCCAGATTTTCGGGAAGAGCCATCCAAGCCCCACGCCCTGGCTCCCCGGTGTCCTGCTGGGTGATGCCGGATGGCCGCACGTGCGATTTGCTCTAGGTTACTGGTTTATTGAGCTCTTACAGGGCACTGCTTGGATCTGGCGGGATACAGTCACTGGGACCTTCTCCTACTGGGGAGGGGGCTGGCAGGAGGGGACGGGACAGGACGAGAGCAGTTTGTTTGCTGTGTCCTCTGCGAGCCACCATGGAAACCCTCCGTAGTTTCAGATGGGACCTTTCTGGCACAACTCCATCAGCAGAGCAGCAACTGCTCCGAGTCTGGCCAGGCAGCCAGGGCAGGAGGGTGCTGATGTCCCTCCCGCCTTTGGGCAGAGGCAAGAAGGCCGCCAACGTAGCCACGGGGACCGGGGTTTCAAACCCCACTTGCCCAACCTGAGGTTTGAAGCCCCTGGTGCAGCCCCCTGAGCTGTCTCTTCCGCTTGCTCCACGTCCAGACACGGGCACTAACGGCAAAACAACATTTGGTCTTGGGAGGAGGTGGTGGATCGATCTCTACAGCTCCCTGGTGGCACTTAGCAAGGGGTGCCGAGGGCCAGGAGGGGCGGAGGGGACTCCCGGGGCTTGTCGAAGAAGATGGAGGAGGACATCTCTGTTTTGAGCTTGCTGTCAGCGCTGCCCTCGCTGGAGGCAGTGTCAGGGCTGCAGCCCTCGCAGCAGCAGCAGCAGCAGTCCATGAATGCCTGGCCCAGGGGTCTGCAGAGACACAGGAGCAGGACGGGTGTCACCGAGCACTTGAAAAATAGGAAGAACTGGTTGATGAGGTTGAGCAGGTCCAAGGTCTGTTTGGACATGTCGGGGGACATGTAGGCCACCACGATGTTGCAGACGTTCTCAGGGGTGGTGCAGAGCCCATAGATGATGGTCAGCCCGATGATGGTGCAGTTCAAGTGACTCTCACACTGGCTGTGCTTGGTCCCTCGGCACTCGGTCTTCTTCTCCGTGCCTCTGATCCTCCGCGTCACTAGCTGGCAGCTCACAGTGAAGAGGATGGGCAAGCAGAAGTAGCAACCGAAGTACCACCACATCCGAGCGTTTTGGTAGGTGAGCACCAGCGAGTAGACGGACTCGGGCAGGTTGGATGAAGGCTTCATGGTGCAATACTCCGTCACCACACCGGACACGGGCGATGTGTCCTGTGCCAGTTGCCAGAGCAGGATCTCTGGCACTGACAGCATCATGGAGCCCACCCAGATGACGGCCAGCTTGGCGATGATGGACTGGCACTGCTCGATGGGCCGGGCGCTGGACTGGGGACTGGTGGCCGCATGAAACCTGTCAATGCCCAGGGCACAGAGGCTGAAGGTGGTGACTCCCAGCGACGACACCTGGCAAGAGGGGAGACACAATAAGTGGGCTTTGCTGCAAGGACATCGCAGGGGGCTTGGCTTTACCGGGCTACCCAAGACTACAACCCAAGACCCTTCCTCCAAGGTTTTAGAGGGGTCACAGCCTGTGGCTGCATCCCACGGTTGGAGACACTTTTCTGTGACTCCTGAAAGGGCAGTGGATAAAAATGTCCCTTGACCCATTCATCCCTGCCTAGCTCCTTTTTCTGCAGAAGGGAGAGGCTTTGCTGGATGTTTGTCTGTCTATCCAGCCATGGTGGGAGTAGCAGGACTGTCCCTCAGGCTCTTCCTCCATTCTGGATGGCTCTTGGAGAGGTAAAGCAGGGACCATCACAACCACCAGCACCAACCCAGGGGTCTCAAGGCCCCCAGCTGTCCCAGGTTGGCTTGTCCCTGCCCTGCTCTGCAGAGCTGCTGCCTGCTCCCTGGACAGGCCAAACGGGTTGAAGGCACCGTTGTCACAAATCAGCTTGGGGCAATTTCCGCTGCATTGAGAATGGCAGGAAAAACAGCACATTTGCCAAAGGGAAGAGGCCAAAGGAGGCAGAGGAATCGCGGTGGCTCTGGGAGGGCTGGCAAGGCACCGAGGGTCACAATCAGCATTCACACTCCCAGCCCCAAAGCTGCAGCTTTGCTCGGAGCCAAGTCCCACAGCTCTTGGCCAGGAAAATGGCAGAGTCACGCGCTGGTGACCCTCAGCCCCGTGGTCTTTCCCGGCTTCATGAAGGAATCAAACATCACTCTGTACTGAAGGACCTTCCCAGCACTCAGGAAACCTCCCAGGGCTCTGCGTGATGCCCGGGCAGCAGCCCCGAACAGGTCTGGCACACCCACCCCTGCCTTCCCCCCCAGCCTGTCCAGTGGTCCTGGGCTGACCCCTCCGTTGTTGCAGAGCACAGGAGCTGATGACCAGCACTGATGCCAAGCACTCAGCACCACTGTTCAGTTAGGCACAGCAGCATCTCCCCCCAGACACAGCATCGGAGCACTAGCCCAGCATCACCATCCTGCACCCGTCCCCACTGCTCAGCAGCGCTGCTCATGTCCCAGCTCCTCTGCCCAATGCTCGGAGCCACCCTAAGCACCCAGCACCACTGCTCTGCCCCACAACCAGCACCCAGCGTGCTTGCCCAGCTCCCTGGCTGGCCCCTGCAGCCCTCCCAGTGCTGCTGCCTCTCCTCTCCCCCTATACCTTTCCATAGGTTCCTCTGTCTCTCCTGGTCCCCTTGATCCTGACACGTGATTCAGACATGGCAGAGCATCCTTCCCCAGTGCCCTGGCGGGGATGCCGCCGGTGCCACTGCTCACCCCAGGCACATCCCTGCAGAGCGCCTGTCACCAGAAGTCAGCTCTGCTCCAAAAACCTTTGTGCCACCCCCGCAGGGCGTTAGAGCAGCCACAAAGCAGAGGCCAGAAGGTTTGTTCCTTACAGAGTTCCTCCAGCGGCCTGAAACTTGTGCACAGCCCCGTAAGAAGGGCTGGACATGAGCTGCTGGGCTGCAGGCTGATGCCCCTCTCGTGGCTGACTCTGCCAGGGATTGCATAGCATCATGGAATCACTAGGGTTGGAAAGGACCTCTGAGATCATCTCTGGCCTGGCAATGCTCTCCTACCCGGGCTGAAGGGTCCCTGCTGGTGGGTCCCAGGTGAACAGAGAAGCCCTGAAGCCCCTTTCTGCCCTTGCTGTGGGACCCAGAGCCAGGAGGCCATGGCAGGCTTGGCAGCTGGGGTGGCGGAGCGTGGGTAGCCTCCTGGGTGGACCACAGCAGGATCATGCCTCCCCAGGGCTGTGCCATGCCCATCCTTCAGCAGCGCCAACACCCTACCGTTCTTCCTGCCTCCTTCGGGGACGGAGGTGTCCCATGGGCACCCTGGTGCTACTGAATCACTGCACCTGGAGGTGCCACCCCCAGGGATCCCCCACAGGGACACGGCCAGGGAGCCCATGGGCAGCTCAGAGACAGGCCACGGCAGACCTTCCTTGCGAAGGGGTTCAGTTTGGGGACATCACCCTTTCCTCCCTGTCCTCAGCAAGGGCGCTAAGACTGCCTGCCTGCGGGCAAACGTGGGTCCTGCTCTGCCCCTCTCTGAGTCCTCCTTCTGCCTGGCTGTGCCATCAGGGGTCTGAAGGATAGGGATGGGGCAAACCATTCACTTAGTAAGAAGCTGGGGTGGGAGCTCCAGAAACGAGCATCTCCTGCTTGCCGAGCAGGGCAGAGCGCAGAGAGGCCATGGGCTGCCCGTCCCCTCTAGCAAACACCACTTCATCGTGCTGGGCTGTAACTTGCAGGTTCAGGGCTGTGCTGGGCAGGGTGCTCAGGGCCATCACCCCAGGTTTGTGCCCAAAGGACCCCCAGGCATCACTGGGGTCCCCTGCTGGGGGTCCACACAGCCAAGCCACCTGTGAACTTCCAGGGACCCCCGTGCCTCTGCAGCCCCTGCACTGAGGCACTGACACGCAGGAGCTGTCACAGTGCTAGTGGGGGATGGAGCGTCAGGACAGAGTGGGACCGCTGATGGCAGCAGTGGCCTCAGACCTGCTCACCCTCACAGCCCTGGCGGTGGGGGCTCTGCCAGCCCATCCAGGTCCACGTCTATCCCCCCCAGCCTGTGCTGGAGTCACTCCAACCTGCAGCTGCTGTTGGGTGAAGCAGGAAAGGATAATCCAGCCACTCAGGGAGCGGGATGCAGCCAGGTCCTCCAGCCAAGAGCCCTGCAGGCTCCAGCAGAAGCTGGACCAGGGACGGGGATGTTGGGGAGGGTATTGTGATGGGACATGTCAATGTCATGGAGCCATTTCTTTGCCTGTGATGACTGAGGTCCCTACAGCCATGAGCCTTCCCCACCTGAGTGCCAAGGCCCGCGCTCGGTCCCCTCCAGCTGCTACTTCTCTGAGCAGGCTTGAGTCCTGGTGATGGCCACAGACAGGTCTGGCCATGACAGATGGCCAGGTCCCAACTTAGCATGATGGCAGCCCTGGAAGGAGCAAGGCTGGCCTGGGCATGGGTGCTGAGGGGTCTCAGTGGTCCCACACAACCTGGTCGGATTGGGGGAGAGTGAGGGCAGGAGCCCCTGGGGCCTCAAGCACCTCAGCTTGTGGCTGGTTTCCTATGTTGTGGCAGGGGCACTGACCATGGGAGTAGGTGCTGGGTGGGTTGGGCAGGTTTTGAACCCTGTCTGGCCTGGTCATGTCTGAGAGGATCTTCAGGAACCTGACACTGTCTCTGATCCCTTCCAGTCTTGTGTTTGCACCCTTCTTCAATAGGCCAGGCTTTGGAACCCCATACAAGCAAGCTGGGTCTGTCTGTTGTACATGGGCATGGAGGGGAGCAGCCTGTTCCCAGCTGTCCCTACAGTCTGGGAGATGCCCCACTGCGTGGGTTTGTTTTCAATGCAAGAGGAGGACCATGCAAAACCATGCCATCTAGGGCGTTTTTGCTCATTCTGCCTTCCCATGTCACCATAGTCCCTGTAGCCTTCTCAGGGGTCCCCCAGCTCACCCCATACATGGCCAGCCCATCATCCATGAGGCTTGAGGACAAGTCTCAGATTCCCAAACGTAATCCCTGGGCTCTCCCACTCCCGTGCTGCTCAGCGCTGTCCCACCTGCAGCCGCCTGCCCTGGGGCCATCCTCAGCAGCTCACCACAGCTAGTGCTGGGCCAGCGTGCTGTGGGGCTGGGCCCACAGACTGGGAGGTGTGGGGCTGGGACAGGGACAGACAGGCAGAGGGACCCCACAGACAGCAGTCCCCACGCTGGCTGGACAAAGGAGGGTTTCATGAGCTGTTCCCAGCCCTGGCAGCGTTGTTGCTGGCTGCAGAGCCTGAGGAATGGCCCAGGGCAGAGGCGAAGGGAAGGTCAATATTGGGACCGTCCCTTGGCTCCTTGCCATGCCCCACAATGGGGGTCTCTGGGGCACGCAGCCCTTGTGCCAGGCCATGGTCAGCATGGACTGCTGCCCCCAAAGCAAGAGAGCAGAGAGATGAGCCCTGGAGCCCTCCAGGGCCCTGTGCATCCCCTTACCTCCATGAAGGGCACGATGCGACAGGACACATCCCCCAGCAGCCTCTTCTTGGTGATTTCATTGAAGATGACCACAGGCAGGCAGAAGAAGAGGATGAGGAAGTCCCAGAAAGCCAGGCTGGCCAGGATGGAGTTCCAGGCACTCTTCATGTAGTAGTTGTGCCACACGATGCACATGACGGAGAGGTTTCCGATGATGCCCACTGCGAAGACAATGAGGGACAGGAACATCACGGCATAGGCGCTGTAGGAGTTCTCCGTCACCGGGTACAAGGGGTTCTGGATTTGCAACCGTTTGTCGGACACAGTGGTGAGGTTGGCTCGGGGCTCTGCCCCCCCTCCATCCGTGGGGACCCCTTGTTGCTGCTCAGATGGGTCTGTGCTGGATGGCAGCAGGGCCTTGGTTGGGTGCAGGCTGGCGGAGTTGAGGGGTCGCGGGAACTCCACCCGCACTCCTGGCACATACTGCTGCACAGACTTGGAGTCCTCCTCTGTCCCCCGGCGCAGCCTCTCCTTCATCACCTGGACCTCTGGACCGTCCTGGGAGATCGTCAGCAGAGTCCTACCTCGGTCCGCATCCTGGCCATGGTGGGCGCTGCCTTCCCCCGGCTGCTCAGCCCTCGCTTTCATCGCAGCAGCCCTCAGCGCCAGCAGCATCAGCAGCAGGAGGACAAGTGGCGGTGGAGAAGGCATCATCTCCTCCGCACCCTCCAGAGAAAGCCTGTGGTGGGAGACAGAGCAGCCCCGAGCGCAGGGACCCCAGGGCTGCGGGCAGTGAGGGAGCGGTCCGGAGGAGCAGCCGGTCTGTCCGGCTCCGGCCGCTGCTCTGGGCTCTCCGGAGAGCTCTGGACAGAATAAAAGCAGCGCTGGGGAGCGGCAGAGCTCGGCCCTCTGCTGGTCACCCACCCCCTCCGGGGAGGCTGCCAAGCTCTGCGGAGACGCGCCAGCACCGGGGAAGGGCCGTTCAGCGTCCCCCAGCATCCCTCCAACAACCCCCAGTGTTTTCCCCCAGCATACTGCCCAGCATCCCCCAAACATGTCTCAACATCCTCCTAACATCCCCCCAACATCTCCCCAGAACCCCCCAGGCGAAGGATGCCCACGGCCCGGCACTGGGGATGGGCTGCCGAGCTCCGTGCGGCGCTGGGCACCATGTGTCCTGTCCTCTGCCACATTCAGCGTGGACTCAAGACGCCCTCAAACAGCCAGACCACCTCCCTGGGGCCGGAGGGGTGATGGGGCTGCCCTTGGTGGGAGGGTGAGAGGAAGGCCTGGCTGGCTTCAGGTGAAGTCCCTTGCCACATCAGGCTGTCAGACCTGCTAGCCCACCTCTCCTACTGACCACCCCCTGGGACAGAGGTTTGAAGAGAACTGAGGTCCCCAATTCCCTGACTTCTCCCCCTCTCCATCGTCTCTCCCTCACACCCGTCGAAGTTCCCCATTTCCACTGCCTCTCCCCACACCCACCACTTCTCCTCTGGTCAGTCTCCTGAGTTATTCCTCCCTGTGCTGTCACATCTTCCCCATGACTGTGGGACTGGGGGGACCAGGGTCCCCTCTGGGGACACGCCTTGTGGCACACAGACCATGGGATGCACGCCACGCTTGAAGCAGTGGGGCTACCCCAGACTTGGGGGACTCAAGGAGCCTGTCCCTCTCCTGCACGGGTCAATGGCAGGGGCCGGGTCTCCTCATCCCATTGCAGCCAGCAAACACCAGCTGCCCCCTAGCTGGGACCCCACTGCCGTCTCTGCCTGGCGCTGTGCTCACCCTTCCCTGAGCCAGAAGGGCCTCTGGGCTGACGTCCCGGAGCGCTGAGAGAGACATGGGCCTCTTGCTCCATCGCTGGGTGCTGGGAGGGCCAATGCCACTGGAGCCAGGGCAGGGGAACTGAGTCGCAGAGCTCAGAGGCCGCCCCTTCCCGGTGAATGTGCGACCGCAGCTAACAGGACCGTTGCTGGCGTGGGGTTCAGCAGTGGGATGCTCCTGCTCTGCTCAAAATCATGTTGTGCTCAGCTGGCCCTTGGTGCTTGGCCACCGCAGCCGGGCTGGCGGAGACTCCTGTTGGCCCACATCCCCCGAGGGAGAGGCAGGAGTCTCTGCTCCCCAGTCGTTTAGCTCAGCCAGGTACAAGCCCTTCATCCCTCCGGCGCGGGAGCTCTTCCTCTGTTGTATGAGACAGCGCTGATCAGCAAAGGCCGCAGAAATTGGGAGCGCACCAGCAGACTGGTGCTTTTGCTTGAAGTCCCAGCCTCCTGCTGGCGGTGCTTTGCCCAGGGCCCTGCAGGCAGGAGCTGGCAGCTGCCTGGCTGCTCTCCTTCCCCACATTGCATCTCCTGCAGCCAGGTGCTGCTCTTCGACCCTCAATGATGCTATGAATTTTGAGCATCTTTTGGATAATTCCACAGGGGAAAGGAGGATTTCAGCTCTTTCTGGGTGCTACAGGAGACAGTGGCAATGCCTCAGGTCTGTCCTGGGTGCAGAGGGACCAGCACCCTGAAGTGATCACTGGGCTGATGCTAGTGGAGCCCACCTGCTGCAGAAGAAGAACGGCTCAGCTGGAGCTCAGTGACGGCCTGAGGATCACACGTGACTGCTGGGGGCTGCCAGTTGCTTCAGGTGCTCTGGTTGGGATCAGCCCCAGGGTTCCTGGCCGCTCTGGCTTTGGCCCACCATCCCATATAATAAACGAGCTAAGTGTTCTCCTGAGTGGGTTACAAACTCCCAAAAGAGCTGAGATGTGAAAGAGGAAAGCTAGACACGGTTTTCACAGGGGCACAGCACTGTGCTCAGATGCGGTCGTGCCAGGGCATGGGCAGCCTGGCCAGCCAAGCACTGTCAGCGTTTTAATTACATCTGCTTGCCTAAAGAACAGATAACATGAATTTGCTCCCCAGTGAACCCCCAGTGCTGACCCCAGCTCCCTCTGCAAAAGCCGGGTTGGAGAGGTGGTGGCATCAACCCCCACCTGAGGCTCAGGCATGATGCAATTGCACCTTGGCGAGGTTTGGAGGAAGACCATGCTGCCTGGTGACGGAGCTGAGCAATGGATGAGCATTGGCAAGGCAGGGCTTGGGGCAGGAGCACAGAGGAGGAGGAGGAGGAGGTCTTTCCTCAGTGCCCACATCAGCTCGGAGGAGGGAGCCCTTGGTGTGCTCCTTGCCTGCCAGGATGGACGTGGCTCCTGGCAGTGTGCTGGCACCCAGCACCCTCCTGGCCCCGGCGCAAGGCAGCTAGGTGTTTTCCTGTAAGGAGAGGGAGCTATTTTTAGTTTCATTCCATGGCCGTTGCACAATGGCCGAGTGTGTCATGGAGCTGCCTGGAGACAACAGCAGAGTTCACTGGGGCAAGGTGACACTTCGGTGGCATGGGAGTGACCTCGGGCAGGCTCTGTCACCCAGGGAATCACTGCCCAAACAGCCTCTTCGAGGTGCTCCTCTACCTCCCCTCTATCCATCTAGGAGCTCCCAGCCAGCATGGGTCCCTGGCTGTCCCCAAACTGGGGGCCACACCACAGCCTGTTTGGGAAACGCACATTTGTCTTCTCCAGCCCAGATTCACAGACAGGTTGAGACTGTTTCCTGGGAGATGAGTGTGGGTCTACATTTTGCAGATATCTCCTTGGAGGTATCAGAGTCAGAGCTTTCCACTGTGACCCAGGGAAAGTTTCTTCCTAAATCCCCCCTCCCCCCCATTCAGATATATAGTTCAACCCTCCAAGTTTTGGACAAGTCTGCATAAAAATCACACCCCACCTAAGACCTGCATCTCCCACCCTGGGAGACAGGGGACGTGTCCACAGGGACAGCCCCTCAGTAACACATTCACAATCATCTGATAGAAAAGGGGCAAACGTGTTTCTGAGCCTGCATTGTACCACACCAAACGTCTTCCCAGTTTGGGGGCTTTTTTAAGCTGTTCCTTTGGAGCAAGACCACCTTGCTGCAGCAGTTACGAAGCCACCCAGCAACTGCTTCATCTCCCATCCACTGTGTCCATGTACCCACCACAGCTCTCTGCATGCTGAGGGTGGCTCAGGAGGGAGATGGGACAGGAGAAAGATGCCACATCTGCTGGGCTGTCTCTCCCTGGCCACAGGGGACAGCGGGGCTACCAGCACCAAGACACCAGGGTGTGTGCGTGGGCAGTGTCTGTGCCAGCTGGGACGCCCCCCATGTCAGTGAGTTTCTCTGACTCCCTTCTTGCCACTGCAGGAGTCCCTGGTGTCCTCTCACGCTCTGGCATCACCCTCACGAAGGAGCCCAGCGGGGTGAGCTGTGCCTAGTCCCAGTCTGTATGACATTGCTCACTGGCTTTGTGATTTCTGGGGAGGAGAATTGCTCCGTGCAGGGGCAGGGCTGAGATGGACAAAGCTTGGAAGTCTGGGCAGCAGTAAAATAGTTGTGGCATGTGCTGAGATGGACAGTTGCATGGGTGGTCATCTGAGGGCACATGGGATTGTCTGCGTGCAGGATGAGGAGGTGAACAGCACCAGCGATGCTGAGCTGAGTTTGCAGGCAGGCTGGGAAAGCAGCAAGGTGGGAGGGACGAGCTGCCCTGTTCCCCACGGCGCACGCTCCCCCGGCACTGAAGGCCAAGGTCCATGACTTCCACACAGCCCCACTCCTGCTGCTCTGTGCCTCCAGCTCAGCGGGTCTGTGCTCTGCCGAGCCGTCGTGTTATGGAGCATCCTCACCAAGGGCTCTGGGAGATTCCATCCTCCTCATCCCTCGCTCTTGGCAGAAGCCACATCCCTCCTCAGACCCCACCAGTGAGTTAGAACCAGCGTGGCTCAGCTCTTCCAGAGCCCTGCAAGTGGGTGAGAGCCCCCTGTGACTGCAGGCAGCCTGAAGCGACTGAGCAGCAGGCATGCTCAGACCCAACTTCACCCTGATTTTTCTCTGTTGAGGAAACCAATCTTTTTCTTAAATTAGTATAAATGTCAGAAACCGCCCTGAGGCTTCAGCCTGCCTTCTGGTGAGCTTTGATGATCTCCTCAGGGCTACCACAAGCTCCCTCTGACCGCACATAGCAGAAGTGGATCTGTCCTGGCTGCCTTGCAGACGTGCTAGAGTGAGCTGCTCCAGCCCCCCAGCCCCCCCTGCCGCTGTGGGTGCCCCTCACCCTGCAGACCTCGCATGTCCGTGCTGCTAGAGAGACTCAGGGCAGACGAGGTCCAAATGCCCAAGGAGCGGAGGAAAACGTCTCCTTTCTGTTTCCACCAAACAGTCCGGGCCCCACGGGAGCAAAGCAGTAACAGGGCCAGCACACGCCTGTTTGCCCGGTGCCGTTCGAGTGCTCTGCGTGGTTCCTTGGAAAGGGGGGAGCGGGCAGGGAGGGGACACGGTAAACACAGACGGCTGGTGCAGGCAAAGCCAGTGCTCAGGCAGCTCCTGCTCTGAGGGCACGGGCGAGGAGCTCCCCACCACCACTGTGGCTCCTCATCCTGAACGAGGATGCCCAGGAGCGATTTTCGTGCCATCCCACCGGTGGCTGAGACCAGGGCAGCATCTGTGCCCACCGTGGGCTCCCATGTCTCAAAATTAAGTCGAGCCTCCCTCCCTCACTGCTTCATGGTGGTGCTCGGAGTTCCCATCAGTATCTTGATGGCACCGATCCTGCAGGCTGCTGTCTCTTGCAGGGGTGGCATACAGCGGTTCAGCCCAGAAGTTGGGGGTTGTTGGGGTGAAGCAGCCCGCGATGCTTGACCCGGTTGCTCCCAGCACACCATGGTGCCAGCCAGCTGTATGCAGAAGTCACAAAAAGCTTCGGAGCCTGCAGCTCTCCCTCCCCTGCTCCTGGCACCTCCTCCCCAGAGCTCGTGAAAAGCCTCTCCCCGTCGGACCACGGTCACATCACACTGAGCTCCCTGCAGCCAGCGCTGCTGCAGCCTGCGCCCTTCCCGGATGCTTGCAGGATGCTGGCTCTGCTCCCCACCGGCTGGTTTCCCAGTAGTCACTGGTTTAACGCGTGACACGAACACCCAACCCCATTTTGCAGCAGGAAAACCAGAGTGACGGTGGGATTTCCCTTGAGCCGCAGCAAGAGGCACATTCCTGGGGCTTCCTCACCGGGGCCACGGCGGGGACATCCAGGCCGTCCGTGGGTCAGCGCCGCAGCATCAGACGCAGCCTTGTCTGTGCGGGGAAGTGTTTCCAGCTCATGTGAGCAGGGACTGCGTTTCTGTTTGCAGCGTGGTGGTCATGCTGTGCTCGGGCGAGGAACTGAGAGCCCAAGGCAAGTGCAGCTTAGGGCAGAGGCAGTATTTTCCCGTGGAATAAAATGAGCGACGGTCTCGAAGCAGTGGGAGGTGCTGGTCTTGGCCCCGTTGTTGGAGCCCACTTGGCGATTCACCCCCCAGTTCCTGTAAATGCGCCTGGACTCACAAATGCAAAAATGCAGCTCGGAGCAAAACCAGTCATGAGTGTGATGTAGAACATAAACCACCTTCACCACCTTTTTTTGGGTGGATGAGGTATCTGGTGTCTCCATTTGCCTCAGTTCAGTCCCTCCAGCTCTGTAACAACTCCTCTGGTTTTCCCTGCTTCAGGAAAAGCCTGGAAGCTCCTTTTGTGCTCTGGCTGTGCAGGAGATCAGCTGGGGGCTTCAGAGCTGTGTGGAGCTTGGGTTTGGGGTGACAGCTGCACAGGGACTATCGCAGCGTCTCCTCCAAGTCCTGGGGGACATCAGCTGGAGCAATGGTGAAAACCACCATGCTGCAGGGTTATGGCCTTGTCACCCCGTTTCCTAGTACCACTTTCAGGGTGCTTCATATCCCTGACCGCTCTCACAGAATCTCAACTCCTCCTGCGGCCGTGGAGGTCAAAACCCAGCTGGCTGTAGAGCACAACTGGGGCTCCAGAGGAGCAGGAGAAAGGTCTGGGGGAGCTTTGAGGGCAGAGAGCATGTGCTGGGTGGCTTGTGTCTGGGCTGCCATCCCTGCTTGTGTCAGCAGAGGGAGAGGCAGATTGGGTGACCTGCAACTGCAACCCACCTGCCTGCCGAAATGCGGGTGCTGGGGAAACAGAGGTGGAAAAGAACCCGCCTGCAGAAGGATGGATGCCAAGCAGGCCCGAGAGAGGCACAGCGCTGGCCTCCGTCCATGCTCTGCCCAAACCATTCAAGGTCTCGGAGCAAAAGTCAGGGTGATTTGCACTTACCGGGAACATCATGGTTTGTTTCCTTGGAAGCAGCGAGGAGGGAGCTGGCACGTGGGCAGCCTGTGCTCGGGTGCGCTGCTCGGGGCAATGACACCTCCTGGGCAGGGGCGGTGGACCCCCGCTGAAGGGTGCTGGGCTTCAAGGCTGGCAGTAGGGTGGTCCGGTGTCACAGCCCCTGTGGGAGGGGGTCTGTGTCCAGCACTGGGCAGAATGGGCTGGGAGCTCTGTGAGAGGGAACCCCCCTATAGGCAGCCTGGCAGGGCTGTGAACTGGGGGGGGCCAGGTTTCCACTCTGCAGGGATGTCCTTCAGAGACCCCCACCCCACCCACCCCAAAGCCAGAGTTGGTGTCCTGCGTGGCCTCTCCTGGTTGCCCTCAGTTTGCCTTCAACCCAGACATCTCATCCTCACCATCCTGACCAGATGCTGCCCTTTCTGCATCCGTGGGGCAGCACCTGACCACAGCAGCCGGGGCCTGACACTGTGAGGTGCTGAGCACCCCCAGAAATGTCTGTCTGTGCCGACATCCGCCATCAGACACCGCAGAGCCAGTGCCACCGCTCACCCCTTCCTGCAGGACGAGGTGTCAACACCCGGGCTGGCAGCAGGGTGGGCAGAGGGGACTGCCTGGGCACCAGCCCCGTGGATCCAGGGGGTGGCTGGGGCCCGGGGGACCCTGCCCTCCCTGGGGACATGCGGGGGGGGCTGACAGGGTGGTGCACTGAGGCAGCAGTGCTTGGGTGCCGTGGGCAGGGTTCAGACCCCTTGCCTTTTCCCTCCCTGCCCGCAGCCCAGGCAGCACCGCTGCCCCCCCTCGCAGGGGGACGGGTCCCGAACACGGCAGTGGGGAGCGGGGCACCGCAGTAGCATTTGGCAGCTGCTGCGGGCGCCCCACCCTGGGTGGGAACAAAGGGCACTGTGCAGAAAGTTCGGCTGCTTGCTGACGGAAAAAATGGGGAAATTCCCTGATCTGTGCACATGCAAATGAGGGCTGGGGCTGGGGACCCTGTGCCCAAGCCCCCTGAGACCACCCTCCCTTCTCCGAGCCCCAGCAGGGCTGGGGTCTCTGTATGCTGCCTCCACTCAGGCCACCACCACAGCACACTGGCCCTGCTGAAACCTTTTCTCCTCCCTGGAGATGTCCTGGTCACGGGGCATGGTGATGTCCCCAGGGCAGCTCTCACTGCTCACAGTCTGTCCATACATCTGGGTGGGCTGTGCCCATACCCTGCCAGACAGACACCCGCTCCTGATGGACCCACTCTCTGGAGCCAAAGGAGCTTTTGCTGGAGCCACTTATGGGCAGGGCCACACCAAGATCCCAAGGACCAGGGATGTCCCTTGGAGCTGGTCATATCCTCATCGCTGTGGCCAAGGAAATGGGGGACAAGAGAGTGCCAGGATGTAGGAGCTCGAGCTGTCTGTGCTCTGCCGTGCAGGATTGGTACCTGAGCCCATTGCAGAGCGCTGGGCACAGTGGTGCTGGGATTGTGCTGATGCTGTGTGGCCAGGCCTGACCTGATGATGGGGTGGGCAGGACCCCTCTGAGGTCCCAGAGATGCACACGATCAGTACCACATGCTCTGAAGGTACCTACAGACCAGGCTCAGGAGAGGGCAGAGCACAGGAAGGGAATCTCCTAAGCCTTTGCCTCCCAAGTCCTGTTTTCCAGGGCTGTGGTACTGCCGGAGATGCTTGGAAGACTGTGGATGATACAGGAAGGGGAAAAAGTCTTCATACCAAGTTTGTTATTCTGCAGATAAGGGACTGGAGTCCCTGCACTGTGGGATGCCCACCTTACAGCCATGAGGACACAGCCACGAGTGAGTGGGATGGGCTCCACGGGTGTCAGAGCTGCTCTACCCCAGCACCCGCAGCATCAGCAAGGCCAGCCACGAGCACAGAGGAGCACGTGGGATTCCTGAGGCTGCTGGCACTGTCCATCCCAGGCTCCAAGCCTTGACGCCCGTGGGTCATATGTGTCAGCCACGGCCGTGGCAGCTGGCCAGCAAGACAAGCAGCTGGACCGTGATGGAGAAAACCCCAGGCTCGCCGTGCAGTTTTCCCCACTCTCCTTGTGACTCAGTCCCATGCAGTGTGTTGCTCAGCACTGAGACACTGACCCACGCAGTCACCAGCCAGCAGCCCATGAAGAGCTGGAGCGTCTCAATGCTGCAATGAAGCAAGAACCAGCAGCTTGCAAGACGTTCTCCCCTAGATTCAGGTCAGTAGCTCCAGCTTCACACCAAAGCCAATGGCCCTGAGTCACCAGGTGACACAGCCATATCTCGCTGGTATCTCCCAGGTGTGGCAGCTTGATGGGTGACGTGAAGCCAGCTAGCTCATGAGCACCAAGGAGGTGGTGATGCAGCAGTAATTGCAGCCTGGTGCCAATGACACTCGTGACTGTAGGTGGGGGATATCTTTCTGCAGGGGAGCTGGTAAGACAGACCACTTGGCTGGCAGATGTCACAAGCCTGCTGGGATTTTGGCCGTTGTCTCCTGGGAGAAGCTATCAAACTCCAAGGAACCCTTTTGGGCTTGCCTGGGGCTTGTGCCTGAGGCACACTCCTCACCCCTCTGCCCCTTTCCCTGTCCCTGCGGCATGGCCATGGGCTTGGCCCACTGCCTGCCATGTCCTGATCATCACGCTGGGAGCTTCCCCACCTGCTGCACCGAGTCAGATGCACTACCGGGGAACAGAACCAGCCCTGGACCCTGCATCCTTGTGAGCAGCAGGGAACTGGGCTCCCCAAGGCCACAGCACCAGAACCATGGGAGCCTGGAGCCCCTAGATTGGGGATACACCAAAGGCAGCAGTGGGATGCTGCAAGCACATCCAGGACGGGGGTGGGGGAGAAAGAATCCCTGGGACATGCTTTGGCTTCTGCTGCTGCTGGGGAGCACTTACAGAGTGGGTGGTTCCTGTCGGTGCTGTAGAGGCAGAGAGGGCATGTTCAGGCTGAAGGACAGTATGCCACAGGCACGTCTCCCATGGGCATCCCAGCCACTGGTGCTGGGCAGCTTTAGGCCCAATGGCCTGAATGTAGAGGTGTTCTTTCCTTCCCCTGTAACGCCTGACATCTCCCTCTCCAAACTGCAGGAGAAGAATTACACACCATGGTCCAGAGGAGGAGGACGATGGTATTTCGTGTCACCAGCCACCAGGGCTGCAATTACCCCACGGGAGGAGAAGTGAAAGGCTGGACTACATGATGGAGAGCGGAGGTCCAGGACTGGCCACAATCCCAGCACACTCCTGGGGACAATTCGTACTTAGGACAGACGGCCCCGTGGTCCCACAAGGGTGTCTTAATTCTGTTATCCTAATCATGGCCATGCAGGTGATCTCAGCAGAGCAGGACAAAGACCTGGCAGGCCTGGCAGGCCTCTCCCTCCTTTCTGGGACAGTTAGAAAATAAAACACTCTCTGATCTCACTACATGGGAGTAATTCCGGGGCTTCCAGCAGAGAGCAAAGGCAGAAGGGGCGATAACCCCGATGAGCATTGAACATGGCAAAGCACAGGAGGATTTCAGCGCCTCAGGATCTGGCAATTCCTTCCCCTGTGGGGTGCTGAGGGAGCCCCCAAAGACGGGAGAGGAAAGCAGAGAGCCAGCGCTGAGCTGAGCTCCAGGGCAGAGCCAGGGTGTCCCTGCCCTGCGTCCCTGGGCTCCTGCAAGCTCATGGTTGTGGGCGTAGAAAACCCATAAAATGTGGGAATATCTGGGCCATCTCCCCGCTCCCAGCACTCCCTGCAGACTGGCAGATAAGCTGCCACAGGCCAGTGTCGGAGCCGGTGCCGTGCCAGGCTCCGGGGCCCGTGGCGGGGCAGGATGCCAGGCAGGCAGCAGTGCTGCCAGGCGGTGCAAGGACACTCCTGCCAGCAGAGAGTGGCCTCGGCCGGTCAGACACTTGTGGGAAAAGCTGCTTGTGAGGATGGCCTTTCCCTTGACATGGGGCACGTAGAGCTCTGTCTTCACTAGGGCAGGGCTGCAGGAGATCACACCAAATGTGCTGGAGTTAGAAATAACATCTTGAAAAAAGCAGTCAGAAGATTTTAATAGGACATTTTCCAAAAGAAGCAGGGAGGAACATCATTCAAAATACCTACAATTGCCCTGAAAAAGGTCTTAAAACCCCACCTGGTCAAACCAGCTCCCATCTTCTTCAACCCAAGCTACCAAACCTCACTTGAAGGTTTTTTTGCTAATTAGCTGGGCCCTCAACAAACCCTTGGACCATATCGAGCTCTCTTAACTGTGCCACATTTGTGCAGAGTGGCCTTCTTTAGCCTCGCAGGAATGCAAATGCTCCTTTATCAAACAGCAAGACTCCTCAGATGAGTTTCAGTGGACCAATTTCCAGCCCCAAGATCCCAGGCTGAACCCAGAACTGCTGAGCACAAAGCAAGGATCTTGTCAGGATCATAGTGTAGACTGTAACCAAAATGATAAAATTGTCTGAAGCGTGGATGGAAACATCCCAATGTGAAAGAACCAGAAAAAAACACCAGGGAATAAGCAAACAGCCTGTACTAATAACCAGAGGTGGAAGTGACCACGGGAAAATTGATAAAGACTGAGAAATGCGGTGTTCACACTGAGCCCAGGAGGCCTGTGCTCTTGTAACAGGGGGATGATGCCAGCAGGTGCCCCGTGTCTTCCTTCTAGCCAACACTTCCAGAGACAGCAGCCAAAAAGACACCCAAAATGAGGATGAACAGACAAAACCCAGCAGCTTTGCCCGAGTCTTACGGAGAGTGAAGGGAGCAAGGTTTGGAGGTGAAAGATCCTGCCACAGTAAGTGTTGATGCCTGTCCAAAACCTGCCCCAAAATCAGTTTGCCGTTGCCAGGCAGAGAGGACTTGACTTGGCAACCCTGTTCTCTGTGTCTCAGCCTGAAGACCTGGCCATACCCCTTGTGCAAACACATCGCGGTGGGGGTGGCCCTGAGGGTGAGAGAGGCCAGCAAGAAGTGTGAGAGACTGAGTCAGTTTTGTTTGACAAAGAAATCCCCTGACACCGAGGTCTGGCACTGAGTTTTGTTACGCACTTGGAAGCCATTGCTTCTCCTGCGTTACTGTGGGTTTGTCCAGCCTCCACCAGCCCAGTCTGAGCAGTGTGGTGGCCCTGGTTCGGAGGTCAGTAGTTCATTGGAGACAATCCCTGCTTCGAGGCAGAGTTTCGGTCCCAGATGGTTGCAGGCACCTGGGGACAGCGCTGCTATTTCCACTCTCCAGCACAGGTTTTAGTCTGTGATGCCTTCCTCTGCCCAATCTCATCTCCTCTGCCGCTGGCAGATAGCTCTGGTCCCCAACCCAAACATTCCTCCGGGCATCTCTTTTTATGAACTTGGTTTAAATGGCTCTCTATTTGCTGAAATAACTTTTTTTTTTTTTTCCCTGTCACAATTTCCTCACTTCTCCTCCCATCCTTTATTTGAGGATGCTGAAATTTTCTGACGTCAGCCTGGAGGATGGATGGACCCTTCTACACCCACTGGTCTCTTCCCACTCCATGACTGAAAAGTGACCGCTGGGTGCGAGCCACTCGGTGTTCCTGCGGTTTCCTTGGAGTCTGCTCTTGAGGGATGCTGAGCCTGGGACATCTAGATGGGATCGTGCTGGGGGGACTGTGCCCAGCCAGCCCAAGGGCAGCACAGTGGCACAACACCCAGAGGGTCCGCATGGCAGCAGCCTGGTGGCACATAAACGCTTGGGGAGCTGTGAGTGGGAGGAGCAGTGCCCAGACACAGAGGGAGAACCCAGGGAACCTCCCAGGGGAGGTAGGAGCAATGCAAGATGCATCTACCGTAGCTCCAAGCCTGAGACCATGATGGTACCCACTCTTCTCCCTCCCCCTCTCCCCACTCCCAAACACCTTTCTGACCTTGGGTGGCAGAGTCCTGCCACCTGCGGTGCCAGGCAGAGGAGCTGAGCCCTCCCTGACTGCTGGACAGGCGTGGGTGGTATCTGCAAACCCCGTGAGTCAGCCTGCAGGAATGCAGTCAGGAGAGGTGGGAAGGACTACAACCTGATCCACAGTGTCGGGGGATCCCTGAGTCTGTGGGTGACCTCTTTCCCTGCGGGGTGACATGGTCACAAGCCCTCATGCCCACACCTGCACCTTGCTTTGGACATACACGCCACCTCTGCTGGGGCAGTGGTAGTCCTTGTGCAACTCCTTTCCCTACCAACCACAGTTCCCAGCGTCGGGAATGACGTAGCAGGGTTATTCTCCTGGGTGAGCAGGTCCAGCCGTAGATAGGATGGGTTTCAGAAGAACTAGGGTGTTTGGCAGCACAGATCCTCTCTCAAGCATTATGTTCTCCTTGCAGTGTTGGAGACAGGATAAGAAGAGCACTCCTGGGCTCTAGGATGCAGAAGTAATGATGTCAGCCAGGGAGGAACCACAGCAGCGGCAGCTGCTTTACCCTCAGGAGACCTCCTCTCTGTGGACCTCCATGTGTCTGGGCAAGTTTGAGCACTGCACAGCACAAGCCATCACCTTCTGCAGCACAATTTCTAGCAGGCAGCCATGGTGGTGGCTCTGTGCAACTCTCCAGGGCTTCACAAGGGCCCTGCCTTTATGGGATCCAACCTGTCTGTCCCTAGCAGCTGCTGGAAGCAGCCTGGCCAACACATCTTCAATGCCTCAGCCCCCAACCAACTGTGCCAGGCGAACGCAGCTCAGGAATACACCCTGCCACGTCACCAGGTAGTGTTGCAAAGACTGAATACACACAGACATCGCTGGGCATCTCAGCCCCCCACGACCTGGGTGTCAACCAGCCCCTGGGTGTCAGTGCCCTCCAAGGCCATGCCAACGGGGTGCGGGCTGAGGCTCGTGCTTCCCCTTCAGCAGCACCTGACCCCTGGGTGAGGCACACCATATGGTGTTAATGTAATAAAATTCCTTGGGGAAGGGGATTTTTATTTTAAACCAAACTGACTCAGTCTCTCACATTGCCGCTCTCCCAATTTCACTCATCCCCACGCTCATTCACACAAGGAGTCTGACCAGGTTACCGTTGTGCAGCACTGAGGATGAAGGATGCTAGCAGATGGATCTTCAACATATCTCACGGGCTCTTTGTTGGCTACAGCTAACTGGTGGAGGACAGCTCTGTTGTACCCTTTAGGCGTCAGCCATTTTCACGGCAGCACCGTTAGTCTCTGATCCTCGCACTCTCTAGGACCCTCAGGCAGGATGGTTGTTCTTTGGGCTTCCTTGTTGGGGGTGTCTTTACAGGTGCCACCACGGTGTTGGGGGAGAATGAAGATGTAAGGGATGTGCTCGTATCTTTTTGCCATCCTCCTGCTACCAAAGCACAAGTCTTCTGCTGGTGAGTCATCTGCACCCCGGCCTTATCAAAGCGCAGCCATCTGGGCGGATGCAAACAGCATCTGCCTGATGTTGATTGTGCCCCTGGTTATCAGTGCAGGCCGTTCTCATAATTCCCTCTTTAGGGTTTCTTCTGGTGCTTTCACACCCAGCCATTCCCACACACGCTTTCTCCATCCGACTCTTAGTGTATCTCTGACACAGGTCTACGAGCAAGACAACAAACCTAGTCCAAAACGTTGTTCTGATGACCATAACAATGTCTCGGGCAGGAAAACCAGCAGCATAAAACCTGCAGTGATAATTATGTGCAAATTAAGAAACTTAAAAAAAAAAAAAAAAAGGAAGTTAAGTAATTAAAAGTAGCAACCAAAAGAGTAAAATGTTGAATATTGTGTAAATATGATACTGGAGACACAGAGTAAACGTACGCTGTGTGTCCCAAGAGATTCTAGCAGTATTATAGCAAATGTTTTTTTTAAAAGCAGGCATGGGACCCTGTTGGAGGTAAAGTGATATCTTTGACTAAACCATAGCCACGTCCAAACAAGGCAAACAGTAAAGCGTGTAAATCTGGGGCAAGTGAAACGTAAAACCACAGTAAGGCAAGCCAATATTTTTTTTGAGGAATGGCTTGCTAAAGGCATAACAACTAACTTTCCAATGTTGGGGTTTTTTTAAGTACACAAAAGATGGTTGCCTGCCAAAGAGGCTGGAGTCAACAAACGATGGAGTACAACAGGAGCACTCATGGAAGATAAGCTGTAAATGGAAGTGGTATGAATCCCTCGCGTTGTTGTTCCCTGCAGAGGCACACAGGGGCTTCCCGGGCTGGACTCTTTCTTCACAGTGAAGAAGTTAGATGAGGTCCCTCAAATGAGGATGACAGTAGAAGAAAATTTCAGAACGTTAGCTTACACGAATGGAGAGAAAAAATGCTTGGACCTTCACCCAGGGAAATGTCTTCACACAGAGCCTTGGGGAACTCACTGGTGGTGACGCTGACTAGCAGGGGATCCACAGCATGTGGTTTAGCAGTGTGTTATGGGGAAGAGTCAGGGTGATTTCTGGCAGTGAAATGATCTCTGAAGATGGAGGTCGCCAGCGGAGTCTCACAGGGATCTTTTCTGGAGCCGGTGCTGCTGATGGCATTAAAAGCTACGGAAAGACCTTATGGTGATAAGTGATGGCCAGTTAAGTCGGTACGTGTCTGATAGTGCCAAAGACAGATCTCAGGAAACCCCCTGTGCGGATGTGATGGAGTAGGAAAGGACCTTTCTGTTCTCATGTGCGATGCTAATTGACCTAGTGCCACAAAGGGACATTCAGCTGCAAGGGGGGAAGGAACACAAGTGATGCCTCAGACCCATTCACCCTGACTTTGTCCAGCGCCTCTGCCTGCACGTGTGCTTCATGACCTGCCCCACGCTCTGCCGCACAGATGGAGCCGCTCCCTTCCACTGTTCTCCTAAGGAATCGGAGATATTGTTTAAAGCTCTCAGGACTGCAGCCAGGAATAATTTTCCACCTGCACTGCTTTGTTTTCTCAGGCTCTGGGGCTTGCTGTGGGAACAGAGAGCGGAGGAGGAAAGGCAGGGAACTGATGGTTGAAGCCTGGCCCAGGCCCTTCACAGCCGTTCGCAGCAGCCGGTGGGCCCCAGAAGGAAGCGGGGACACCCTCAGCATCCTGAAGGTGCGACGCCAGCTCCCACGTCAGGGATGTGGGTGCCTGGGCTTGCCTCTGGCACGGCGTGCACCCGCAGGGCGAGCCACGGGAAGGCTCTGCCCTCTCCTCAGGAGCCGGCTCCACAGGAGACCCACGGCCTGTGGGCAGCCCACCCCGACACCGCACAGGGGACTGGGGCAGCCCCAGCGATCTCCGTCGCGCGGGCAGGGGCCGGGGCCATGCAGGGAGCAGGGGTGGGACCCTTCCAGCCACCCGCGGGCTGGGGGTCCCTGTGATCCAGGGCTCTGTGGCCCTGAGCGTGGGGGGGCATGGGGTGCCCCTCCAGGGGTCCCTCCCCCAGAGGCTGTAAGGTTCCCCAAGTGGGGGCCAGAGGAAGATTGAGGTTAGAGGCGTCTCTGGAGATCACCTAGTACGCAGCATCAGCTAGAGGAGGTTGCCCAGGACCATACCCAGATGATGCCTCCACACCCTCCCCGGGTATCCCCTTCCAAGGTCTCTTCCAGGTCTGGGCCTACAGGACTTTGTGCCACGCAGTGCCACAAGCTGCCTCACAGCAGACAAGTCTCTGGACGCTCCAGGGATGGGTGGTGGGCCCCTGTGCCACGCCCATGTCGAGTTGCCCCACGTAGGAACGAGGTGATGCAGCACATGCTGCCTTCTCCCAGAAGCCATGGACTGTTGGGAGGCCCCAGCGAGATCTCTGTGGGGGAACACCCCTGCAACTGTGTGACATGGTGCAGGGTGCTCCATCACCCACCGTCGGAGCTTGGAGAGGGGCAGGATGGGACAGAGGCTCTCCCAAGCTGGGGTGAGACCGTAGGTGAGGAGCTGCCGCAAAGAGCTGGTGGTGGTGCGGTCTTGGCTGCTGAGTCACTGGGTGAGAGAGGGCAGGTCCCTGTCCTGCTCCCCCAGCTGTGAAACTACAGGAACTCCTCCTGCCTCTGGTTTTTGCAGAGCATGACAGGAGAGCAAGCCAAGGGAGCTGGCGCAGAGAGCAGGGGAGGCGTTTTGGGGGTGGTAGGGCTCCACAGCTGAGGGATGCTGCTGTTTGCAACCTTTGCTTGACACCCCATGGGTCCTTTCAAATGTTTTTTGTGGCCAACGTACCCCGCATCAGAGAACTGATTATCACCAAGGGTCTGGACTGGAGGTTGACAGACAGCACTGTCTCCAAGGGGATTATTCCTGGTTGCCATAGAAACTGGGTTTTCTTTTGGTGCCCCCTCTTGTCCCTCTCTGTTACGGATACAATAATGGAAATACAACTTTATTTAAGTCCCTGGAGCTTGCTGGAGGGACAAGTGTATCCCAGGGGGTGCCGTCTGCCGCAGGCCACCAAGGTGCTGCTGGCTGGGCGGTGGGTCCGTGCCACCTACTCACAGGGTGATGAGAAGTGGTCCGGGAAGAGCAGGTGCCGAATGAGGGGCATTGCTGAGCGAGGACTGCAAGGAGAAGACTCTCCAGCCCCTGTCCCAAGGCTGAGTCCCCAGCCCCAGCACGCCCTGCCACGGCCGTCGGGGAGCACTGGGAGCGCGGGGTGAGCACAGTCCTCCATGGGAAGGGAGCCCACCCCATCCCGCGCCCTGCCCCCCACACGCCCGCTGGTGCAAGTCCCAGTGCCACCAGTGCAGGGCGGTGGCAGCCCAGCGGCACGTGGCCGTCGGTAGTCACATTGTCACCCGTCGCTGCCCGCCACCCGAGGGGAAAGGCCACAGACGGGGAGAGTCACATGAGTGGGAAAACAGGAGCAGCAAAGGACCTGCCACCTTTGCGGCTGGTTTACAGGCATTAATTAGCCCCCAGACGTGGAGCGCGGCGTCTCCCCCCCCTCCCTGGACACCCTCTGACCGCAGCGATGGGGGCAAGAGCTTTTTATGTGTCGCAGGAGCCAGAAAGCTGCCAGGTCCTCCTGCGGTGGGGGGCTGCAGGTCAGCCTGAGCTGAGGGAGAGCCGCTGCAGCCCGCACTGGGAGGGGAAGGGGTGGGGGGCCGAGCTGGGTGTGCATTTGGGGACCCGTCCCTGCGAAGCAACCGATGTAAAACCTGCCGTGCCCGCGGGCGCACACGCCCTGCGGGCAGATATTCCTGGCATGGGGTGGGTGAAGACATTTCTCTTTCACGTGTGGGCCCTGCCCTCTCTGATGTTCCTGCCGTGGAGCTGGGGCAGTGGAGCAGCCGGGGTGAACGCTTGGGCACCGGCGGGGAGGAGCGGGCGCCTGGTTGGAGCCCAGAGGGCAGTGGGGGTGGCCGAGCCCTCCCCAGGCAGCCAGAGCCGGTACGGAGGGTGATGCCCAGCTCTGGCACTGCACCGCTGCCTCGCACCACCCACCCGCACGGCCCCACCATGCCCCAGGAGCTGGGTCTCCAGCAGCGGCGAGCGTTGCCCAGGTGCCCACCTTGCCTGCGGCACCGCTCCGGTCAGGCTGGGGACGCCAGTTTCTGCCTGCCGCCTGTAACGCAAGGTCCTGCCAGCCTGAGCCCAGCCTGGTAACCGAGCAATCCATATCCCAGGGACAATGCAATGACACGGGTCCCTTCCCAGCCGTTGGCGCTGGGAGCTGGCATGAATCATGCAATGGAAACCGGCCAGCAAAGAGGTCAGTGGGGGACTGACCCACACGTGGCTTTCCCTGGAGAGCCCCGCCTTGCCCAGAGCCAAACTGGGTTAACTGGGAACTGAATTTTGAGGTTGAACTGCTGAAAACAGTTCGTTTATGTGGCATCACGAAGGGTCCTGGCTGGCCAGGCCTGAACAGCATTTGGCAGGCAATGGCATCGCTCTGCAGTGCCCCATATCCAGTGTGACAGGGATCACCATGGACCTGCTGAAAGCACCTGAGATCTGCACAGATGTCCCCAGGGCCTCTTTTCTGGGGGGTCCCATGTACCAGATGCTCCTGTCCTTGGTACAGCAGGCACTCCCAGTTGCAGTGGGTTGCAGGAGCACTGGTGACCCTTGCTGTTGGGTGTCCAACCCTGGCAGTGCCGCAGCAACAAGCCGAGTTCACCTACAAAAGAAAGCAAGGGGGCGACGACCCAACATCAGCTCCATCCCAGCTCATCGTGGAAAGAAATGTTCGTGTTTCTCCTTCTGACCAGCATTTCCCGTCTCAAACTCCACAAGAAACTGAAATTAAATAAAACATCACTTGGATCTGTTGTCCTTGGCTTTCCTCTGGGGAAATTTTTCAGAACAGCACATTTTGCTCTAAAACCATCCATAAAAAGGGACTTGCCCCTCACCCTCTGTGTCCTGCCCACTCTGGACACGTAACCTAGTAGCTGGCAGAAGGTGGCTGGGTAGTTTGGACAGCAGCTAGGAAATGGTGTAAGGAAAGCAGGGGAATTTCTGTGTCTCTCCCTTGAATGATATCATGTGGCTGTCAATGCTCTGATGTGCCACCACCTCCCCGTGGGTTCGGGCTGTGTTTCGGTGCACCCAGCACTTTTTGGCTGCCCTGGGAGCACATTCCTGACCTCGGTGTGGTGCATCGCTTTCCCCCCGGGCAGGGGCACAGCGCCAGCAGCAGTGCTGGAGCAAAGAGCTGGCCAGAGGCTCCTCACCCAGCTCCCTGCTGTGAGCCAGTGAGGCTGGAGAGGGGACACGGTCCGTTCTTTGCCTGGCTGAGCCTGGTGAGCAGGTTCAGGTTTGAGGAGGATGGGCTGCCCATCCTGGAAGGCACCGGCCGCCCAGGTCCTGGTAAACATATTGCGAAAGCCTGGGTTTGGCAGAGCCTGAGACTCACCCCTACACACGTTGCAGCTGAGTCATCTCATGCTCCAGGCGGCTCCTTTCGCCGTCCCTGCTCAGCCAGCCTGCCCTCTCCTCTGCACAGCGACACCAGTGTGGCTCCCCTCCCGCTGCGGGCAGTGCAGCCTGGTGCGGGGTCCTGGCTCCTCCACAGCAGTACCTGGAGATGGGAGCGAGTCACAACCTGTGTGACTCAGTTTCCCCATCCATAGTAGAAGGTTTCCCAGGAAGGAGACAGCTGGCAGCCTGCAAGAGGGCAAACATGTGAGACATCCTCCGCAGGGCCGAGCACATCACGCACGACACCCGTGTCGGGAGAGCAGCTTCCCAGAGGGGTCTGAGAGGTGGGGATGGTTTCTCCGTCCTACGAAGGGTTGGCAGCACACTCCTCCCAGGCACCCCCAGGATGTGCACCCAGGGCCAGCCGAAGCTGCTGGAGGATTGCAGTGCCGCTTAGCAAAGCTCAGCACAAATGCAGCTTGCACAACAAGGCACAGAGGGGAAAAAAAAAGAACCCAAAACCAAAAAATCCTGCAGGCGTGCTGCCTGCCGTGCCTGAGGAGTTTGGCTCTGCCTCTCTGAGCCGGCAGGCACCGTCTCCCTGGCAACAGTACTCAGCTTCCCCCTCAGCCCCGTCATCTTCATCACTAGGGGCCAGGCCAGGACTAGGTGCTGGGAGACCCCCAAGGCCATCTCTACACCTTCCCGTACCTCTGAGGAAAGCCGGCTGGGCCAAGGTCGTGCGAAGGAGGACTTTAGCTCCTCTCCGCTTGCTCTGAAGCAACCCAGTTCCCGAAACAAGCCACCGCGGCAGCGTGCCAGGACGGTGCTGCCACCCATCTGGTGCAGCGTGACACCAAGACCCGTGGCACAGGGCACCAGGCCGGCTGCAAGCACCGGGGGAGGTCCCCAAAGCTGTCCCAGCCCAAGCTGCTCCAAGACTTCAGCTGGGGCTCTGCTCCCCAGCACCCCCGGGCTGCCGGAGAGGCAGGGGCTGGCGGGGGGGGGGGGCAGGCTGCCCCTCCCGGGCTAACGGCTGCAGAGCTGGTGCTGGGGTGAGCCCTGCCCGCTGCACAGATCCTGGGCCAGCAGCCTGGGCACCGTGCGGTGCAGCGCGGGGTTTGCAGGGAAGGGGTGAGCAGCCTTTGAAGGCAGCAGCGGGGCTCAGATCTTGGCTCGCTCCACCGCCCGGTGGAGCCCAGGGAGACGTGTGTTTGGGGAGTGGGGCTGCAGAGAGCTGCCGTCTCATTCCTCTCGCCCCTGTGCGCCCAGAGCTGGTCCAGGCACAACCCGCAAGCTGGGAGAGGTGGAGATCACAGAATCACAGAATCGTAGAGGTTGGAAGGGACCTCGAAAGATCATCTAGTCCAACCCCCCCTGCCAAGGCAGGGCCACCTAGAGCACATCACTCAGAAACGTGTCCAGTTGGGTTTTGAATGTCCCCAGAGAAGGAGACTCCACACCCTCTCTGGGCAGCCTGTCCCAGTGCTCTGTCACCCTCATGGTGAAAAAGTTTTTCCTTACATTAACCCGGAACCTCCTGTGCTCCAATTTAGAGAGAGGTGGTGGGCAGGCTCAGCTCCCGGGGCTGCTGGGCGATTCTGTCTCAGGCAGATAAACCCCCCAGCTGTGTCTTCCTCTGCTTCACTGGTTTGCTTGCCCTAGTCATTTTTGCAGCCCTTGGCCAGCACGTTGCGGGCTGGCCGCGGTGTACAGCCACGCTCTGCAGACACCAGCGTGCATCACCCTGGGCACTCTCACCCTCCCCTCCCAGGGTGGGGGTGCCCTGTGGCTGTGAGTAGCCGTGCGGAGCACGAGCCAGGCTGCCTGGGACTGAACAGGATGCCCGTCAGCGTGGAAACGTGCTCCAGACTAGGTGCTTGGTGCTGGAAGATGCCCTGGAGCAGGCTCCTTTACCAGCCACAAGATCTAAATCTCAGTGCCAAGTTGGGGTTTCCTCAAACTCCTCTCATTCAGGAGCTGGCAGTACTGGAACGGCAATAACATCTGGGGAGATGGAAACGCAGCAGACTGCCAGACCCAGCTCTGCTCCAGGCGCTGTGAGCTCCCTGCCCCGCTTTCCCTGCTTGCCGCCGTGCTGCGTCCTGAGGACCCAGCACTGTAACAGAGCTCTGTCACTCAGAGCTGCGTCCCCAGCTCAGCCCAGCCCAGCTTGTCCTCAGGGACCAGCACCAGCCCTGTCACCTGGGCACGTGCCATTAGTCACCGGCTGTCCTGGGTTTGGGTAGGATAGCGTTAACTTTTCATGAGAAGCTGGGGTGGGACACGGCCAGGACAGGTGACCTGACTCAACTGCGCAACTTGTAGTGGTGGGGGGCTGTGTTTGAGCTCTCCCCTGAAGAAGGGGAGGCCAGTCGGGAAGGGGTGGTACGTCTCGAGGCAGCTGCGTGGCTGCGGTAAAACCGCACGACCTGCAGAATAACCACCAGCCAGAGGGTGCCAGTGGTGGGGACCTGTGCTCAGGCTGGCACAGCCTGGACCAGCCACCACCTGGCAGAGCTTCTTGAGCTACAGGGCCAGCAGGCAGGACCCACAGCCGAGGAGAACCTTGGCTAGCAGTGCCTCAAGTCTCCTGGGATCCACATCTCCAGGAAACACCAAAAATCTCCTGGTAGGAGATCCTAGGGCAGCCTAGACTCCATACCACGTTTCTGCCTAGCAAAGGGCCTGGAGTTTACCTGCCTGTACCTACAGCTCAACCTTAGTGTCCTCCAGAGACACCTGTATCATCTCATGGCACGCTTCAAGGTTGGCCTGCCCCTTTTCTTCTTTGGACCACTTGCTGGGTCTTCAAAATGGCACTGCTTGTGCTGTGTTAGCATCCCTAACAGCCACGCCTGTCCTGATGCCGCTGCTCGGGCTGTCTGTGCCTCATCAACTTCTAACACATTGCTCAAGCTTCGGGACCACAAAGGCACAAACTCCCCTGGGCTCAGGCACAAGAAAATCCCACTCTCGGTTTTGCCCTGTTCTGTAGCCCTCCTGCTCCACCATGGGCTGTGCAGGTCTGTGGGCAGTTGGAGCTGCAGCAGAGAGGCTGGGCAGCCAACATGGCTGAGGGTGTCCAGACCACCCACCCACCCCTGTGAGTTTGGCCTTTGGATAGAGGGCTCTTGGGACTTTGGAACTCGTTATTGTATGTTAACGTCCTTCGCCCATGCTTGTTGATGCCTCCAGGTGGTCCTCGGGGGTCTTCAGATGAAGGCGCGCACTCTTCTTCACTGTGTTCATTCACTGACCTCTGCTTCTGTGCAAACTCAGTACTGGAGTCACGTCTGCCATGTCCTTCCAGGCTGGTTTTGTGCTCATTGAGTAACTTTCTTATTTTTACAGTTCCACGCATCTGCTCTTCCAAGGCCGAGCTGTCCCAACCTTCTTATCTTACACCTATTCTGACTATTTTCTAAGTTCTAACAGTGTTCTGTTTGGTTCCATCTATTGGGCTGTGGCTCTGACTGCTTGGATTGATCTGAGCATTTCGATATGCCTTCCCCCACCAGGGGAGGTTTAGGTTGGAGATGAGGAGAAATCTCTTCTTGGAAAGGGTGGTCGGGCATTGGAACGGGTTGCCCAGGGAGGTGGTGGAGTCATCGTCCATGGGGGTGTTTAAGGAAGGGTTGGATGTGGTACTTAGGGACATGGTTTAGTGGGTAATAGGTGGTGGGGGACAGTTGGACTGGATGATCCTTGAGGTCTCTTCCAGCCTTAATGCTTCTATGATTCTGTGATTCTATGGTTCTATGATTCTATGCTATTCACCGGTATCACTGCAGGCGTCTTCAACAAGACCTGGCAGAGAGAAAAGAGCAAGGAGATCTTGTGGAGTCCTTGCAATGAGAACCTATGGAGAAAGAGTAGGGCTTGCAGCCCCTGAGCAGGCGTAAGCTAATCCCCTTCTCCATGCATCCACCCCTGCAGAGAGCACACAGAGCCACATGCAAATGCCTGCAAGCAACTTGGGGACTCAGTTGCATGCAGAGTTGCACACAGACGCACGTGCATTCACGTGCACGCCAAACGGAGCGTGCAGCACCAGACATACACAGGCACCTTCACATCTGCTCTGGCACAGTCTCAGCTGGATCTCAGCCTCCAGCAGAAAAGGACACCCTCTTCCTCCAGGGATGTTTCATGTGAAATGTGTGCTGGGACACCTGAACTGATCCAGGAGAAAAATTACCCAGCGCAAAGTGCCACATCTGGCATGGGCTGATTTGCCCCAAGGCTGCCTTCCTAACACCCCTGCACGTACCAGGTTTGGGTGCGGGACATCTGAGAGATCTCCATGGCCTGAGCACAGGGTGACTACTGCTTGGGAGCAGCCACCGGGAGCCAGTGCGTATGTGGTCAGTCTGCAGCCGTGAGTGGAAGATGCTGCAGGGAGCACGTTGGACCTTTGGACATCCTGGAGATATGCAGGGATCCAGTCTGATCCACCTCAGCGCTGCTCAGGGTAGGCAAAGCTGCTGAGAAGTCCCCCACCCGCAGTGGACTCTGTACAGCGTGACTTCTCTATGGCTGGGGCATCTGGGAGCATCCTTGCTCCAGGGGCTGTGGGAGGAGGTGCAATTAAAGTGCAAGAGGATTTGTAGCAGTATGGGGGCAGCAGGGTTTAAACGGGGTGAGTTGCCCTCCAGCTTGCTTACGGGGTAAAGCAGCTCTCGGCCAGCAAGGGCACACACAGAAGCAGTGAAGCATGAGCAGGGAAGCTCTTGGCTCCTTGCCCAGGTGGGTGCCAGTGGGTGCCTACATCCCTGGGGTGCTGGGACTGGATCAGGAGGCCAGCAGCACCCACAGGAGGCCAGGGCCAAGGCAGGCGTTATGGTCTGGAGAGTAGGAAAGGGTTCCTGGTGGTGTTGGCATCCAGGTATGCAGAGTACGTGCCAGCACAAGCACACCAGGCTCTGCAAGGGAGAGATCCTCTGGCTGGGGTGCCTGCAGATAGCTCTGCTGGAGCATGGTGGAGAAAGGGAGCAGGGTGGTGGTATGGAGATGGGCCCCTACATCCTGCTCTCCTGACAACAGCTTCCTGGGGCCAGGCTGAAAGGTTGGCCGCTGGCCCTCGCGCATGCTCTGCTCCTTGGGGAATTTACCTGGCAAATGAGCAGGTGTCCTCGCTCCACCGCCCCTGCACAGCCAGGGTTTGCTTTGCAAACCAGAAGGTGACATCCAGCACAAGGAGAGGGCAACAAATACACCCAGAAACTGCTCACAAGGACACTGCTGGCTCTGTTCATGTTATCCATTAATCGATCAGCCAGTCAGTCACCACAGCCATGGTCTCCACAGCAGCAGGTTCCATAAGGTCCGTGCTCCGGCTTCGGCATGCCACATCCCACAGGGTCTTCCAAGTATCCGTGGGTACAGGTGAGAGGTGGGATATTGTATCACAGTGAAGCCAGTTGCCGCTGGAACAGGGAAGATAGTGGCTGGCTTCCCCAGGGACAACTCACTTCATTCCTCAGGCTGAGAGCAGCCATGAGATACTCCATCATGGTGTGTGGGGATGATAAGCCTCACCCAAGCAAAGGCCAAAGAGTCAGACTGGACCCAGGCACACCCCCAGTGCATGTCCCCAGAGCACTTGTGGGCACACCCCACTCCCCAGGGAGCTCATCTAGTCAAAATCTTGCCTCATACCCTGCGAAAAACCGAGTGTCACAACGAAGGGGACTTGCATGGCCAGTCCCCGCGCCTGCTGCTGGAGAATGGTGTGTTGTTTTGACAAAGGCAAATGCAAACCACAGCCTTCAGCCTCATGCCAATCTGGAGCCCATAGAGGGGTGGAGGTACAGACCCCTAGGGAGGGCGAGGGAGCTGGGCAGGCTGCAGTGGGGAGAGGAAGGGGGGAAGGTGCCCCTGCAGCTTCTCAGGCTGGGGAAGGCTGCAGAGCTGGAAAAAGCACAGAAGCAGACCATGCAGACCATGAAGATGCTGGGCTTTTATGATGCTGCTTTTCCAGTTCAAAGTCCCAAAGAGAGACAAGGACCAACAGGATGTCGAGGGGCTTCTCCTCCCCAAGTCCTTTTCTGTTCTTGGGCTTGTCCCCCGGTGACCAGCTCCCAGGCTCTGTAGCAGGGCTGTCCAACCAGCAAAGTCCATGCTGCCCTGAGAAACACAGGCTCAGGGCTTTCTCTTGCTGCCTGGGCACCGGCAGAGTGTTGGGAGCTGAGCATGCAGAGTCTGGAGCAACAAGGGTCCCCAGCACAGTGTCTGGGGAGCTGCTGTTTCAGGGGCACTGCCAGGAGCCTTCACCTCCGATGGCCGCACGCAGCAAAGGTGCCCACTCTGCAGCGCCCTGGCTCATGGACCTGCCTGGGGAGCCCCAACATGCCCTGCTCCCCACAGTGAGGTGTTGGGTGCGATGAGGCACAGAAACCTCCCGTGTGCGGAAACTTCCCGTGTGCAGACCCCCACCCCTGTGTGCCTGCTTTTCCCATCCCAGAGGCTGGATTTTGGGTCAGCTGCTGGGGCTGAGGATGCGCAGAGTTTCCCCTAGGGCAGCGGGAAGGTTTTGTGGTACATCCTGGGCAGGAAAGGCTCTCTCCCCAGGCTATGCACTGGGGAAATGTGACCTCCCCGCGCTGAAAGTCTTCCATTTCCCATGGAGAATGAGGATGCTGAGCTGTGTGGGCTCCTCCCGCTGCTGTACCTCACTGTGTTACCCACCCAGAGAAGGAGCCAACTCTGACCAGCGCTTGTACAGTGGCACATCCTCCCCGTGCACCGGTCCGCTCGACACGGGGAGAGTCCGGCACGCTCGGCGGCATAAAGAGCTCATTGTTCCGAGATGGAAATGATCATCCTGGTGACCTGGAAACAGAGCTGCTCTGTCAGCAAAGCTATAGGGTTTCAAAGGCTGAGATCAAAGGGCCCCCCCGAGGTCGGACTCTGCCAGGCCTTCAGAGACACCTGTAATAAAAAGCACCTCCTTCTAATTATTCTCATTTTGCCTGCGACAGCCACTGGGGCTGTGGGGCTCGGCGTTCGCTCAGGGCACAGCGGCAGGGACATTGTCCCCGCTGCGACGGCCGTGGACAAAGGGCCCTTGTGCAGGGAAGGGCGGGCGTGGGGAGCATTGGCAGAGCAGCACTCGCCCCCTCTGCCTGCCACGAACCCCGGCTGTGGCCCCTGTCCTCTCCCACCTCCCACCATCCCTGGTCGGGCACCCTGGCTGCTTCCAGCACGTTCCCCAGTGGTGTGTCCCCGTCCCTCTGCCAGGGCTGTGCTCTGAGGCTGCGCAGCTGAGCGGGGTGGTGGCACCCAGAGCTGTGCTGGACCGGCAGCTGGTGGGGACCTGACGTCTCCTGGCATGTCCTGGCAGCCCCAGCGCTGCGCACTGGGAACCTGCTCTGCTCCCACTGCAGGACCCTGACATCTCTCCTGACGGCAGCTCCCCAGACTTCTTTCCCCAGCTTCTTATCTCCTGGACTTCAGACCCCACCGTTACTATCTGCAGACACACCTCGTGCATGCAGCTATCAGCCTGTGAACGTTGTATTTCTCTGTCTGCTTTTAATTGGCAGAGGTGGCCCTGGAAATGCCAGTGCTCAACCGGGCCATGCTGCTCCGGGGCCACATCCCTCCGGTCTGGGCCAACGCAGCTCCTGCCATGGCAGGGACGCAGAGTAGGCTGGTACCTCTGAGGTAGGTCAGGAGGGTTGAGAAGGTGTTTCGGGCTCCCTTTCAAGAGACGTAAACGGTTTACCAGGCACCCACCTGCCCACAGGGCCAGCAGAGAGCAAAGCACCCCACAACACCCAGGGGTGTTCTCGGCAGGTTGGGTACAGCAGGTGTTAGGAGGAAAACTGGGACTGTCTCTGACCTGGGACGTCATAAGAGAAATGAGCACAGCTCCCCGGCAAATTGTTGTGCTAATTACAGGAGCAGGAGGTGTTTATATTGGCTCAGAGGCTCCTCCAGCCAAGGGTCAGCCAGGTCGTGGGCTGGCGTGGGGTCAGCTCTGACTGTGGGCTGCAGGATCCCGAGGAGCTGAGTGTGCGTGGTCCCAGCATGGCCCTTTTTGGGTCTTGCCCACGTGCTGCTGCCTTGGTGAAGGCAGTCCTGCCAGGCAGTGCCCTAGAAGAGCTCACCCGTGGGGCCAGGCCAACACATGTCAACCTCAAATTGACATGACACCCCATCACTGTCGCCCCTGGTTTGAACTGGCTCATCCTTCCCCAGGCAGTGCTGGGAAGATGCTTCAGCCTTTCCCTTTCCTCCCCTCCACCTAGGCAGCCAAAGTGGGCTGAGAGCAGAGAGGTCTGGGGGTGCATCCCCCCAGCCTCTCTGGCTGCAGATGTGACACCAGCACGGGACACGCCTGGGGCTTAGAGAGAAGGGCAGGGAGCTGCAGGTGAGGTGCGGGGACACTGCTGGGGTGGCAACAGGGTCGCTCCCCCACAGCAGGACCAACCGGTCCAGGTTCTGCTCCTCAGGACAGTGCACAAAGAGGCCAAATGTAGTGTGATGACATAAACCATCCTCCCACTGGGGACCATCCTTCTGTCCTCAGGAGCCACCAATCTCTCTGGCCCTGGGAGCTTGGCCCACCCGTCTCACGTGGCACAGTTTTAAATCTGCACCCTGCGAAGGCAGCTTGGTTCCGAGCGGGAGGACACTGCTGGGGCTGCAGCAGCCGGAGCCGCCGGGCTGAGGTCTCCCACACCACGGGTGGTGCAGCTCTCCTCCTGGGACAAGAGAGTCTGAGGCGGTGGTTCCGACGTGCTGTGCTCTGAGCCCGGGGAAGAGGTGAGGAGCTGTCAGGGTCCTGGGGTGCCGTCAGCTCCGGCTATGCCCCGGGCACCCCCCAAACGCCTCTCACCGCGGCAGGAGGCTGCGGGGCTGTGCCAGCTTCTGTTTGCCCTCGTTTCTGCTCCTTCCGGCACGGGCGTGTTTGCCTACACATGGCACCCGGTGCTGAGCAAACAGCGCGGGGGGAGAGACGAGCAGCTGGCAGGGAGGGCCCGCGCTGGCCGTGTCCCCACCGCTGCCTCCCTGTGCTCCCCCCATTGCAGTCTTGGCAATAAAAATGCGGATCCAGTTTGAGCTGGGAGGCTGCAGCGTGCGGAGAACTGGTGAGATGTTCACCAGCCACGCTTTCAGGGGTGAACAGAACTGCTTTAGCCTGAGGATGCTGTCACCTCTGTATGACGGCGGTGATGATGACACAAGAATTTCTACATGGAAAGGCAACTTTCTGCAACAGGGTGGGTGCTCCCTGGATCAGTAGCAGTCTATCCATGAGTCCTGAACCTGCATCATCCCTCCTCCACACCATCTTTGTCCAGGGACAAGGTCTCAGCCATGGCAGCACTCCGAACTCTGCGTTTTGCTGTTTCATTATCTCCTGTTTGGTGGCTGCAGGCTCACGGATAGCTGGGGCTAACAGCCAGGGAGAGCTCACAAGCACCCCAGGACCCAGCCCCACATCCCCAGTGCTGTTGGCTCAACCAGCCACAGACTCGCCAGGCTTCTCCCAGGCAAGTCACCATGGGGAAACTGCACCAATCAAACAGATGGGATGGTTTGAACTGATTTCTCCAAGTCCATAAGGATAACATGAAGACAACTACAGACCAAAGTCTGCTGACAACAGAGCAAGACCACTCCAGTCTCCATCTAGGGTGAACTGAAGGCAGTAAAGTTATACTGGCTGGTGCTGGTGTCTTTTTTCAGCAGAAATGGGACGATTGGTGTGCTCCTTCATGTCACGTGTGAAGTGGTTTAAGTCAAACTGGAAGAAAGCCAGTGCTGTATCAACAAAAGAACAAACAGCCCAGATCTGCACTTGAAGAATGACCCACAGGGTTACATGGGCTCGTCAGCTCCACACAGAAGGGGTCCCAGTTGATATAGTTTGTTAAAAGCACTGTTTAGGTGTCCCGTGTGGTCATTGCCCTCCTGTGGCCATTTCCAGGCCATCCAGCTCCAGCACTGTGCGTGTGGACAACGCTGGAGGTGGTCTGGGCCACCCCATCACCGGTGTGAGGAAGCAGAGAAGTAGCTGCAGTAGATCAGGGTGCTCCTGCAGCCCTCCCCTGCTTCACCGGACTCTAAAGCACTGCTGGCGATCAGCTTCTCCTGGTGACCAGCTTATTTCTCACCTGCTCCCACTGAACCTGTCCCAGCCTTGTTAGACACAAGGGCCACGATGGTGTGCTGTTGGGAGACCACCAGCCAAGCCACAGCAGGACCGATGGGCATAACAACACACATTCACATCATGCCATCCTACTGCTCATCAGCCTCAAATCCTCACGCAGAACGCCAAGTGGCTGGAGAGTTGGGGTGTCCCCAGAAGGACACATTCCCCTCCGCAGGTCACTAGCAGTACAGAATGAGTACCTGCTGCTGAAACACTTCAGGCTTCCTGTGGTGCTGAAAAGGCAACGCTGGGTCTCTGGTCCTGACTCAAAAATACTGCGCTTCTCAGATGGGGTCACATCTGCGGCCATCATCAGCACTGGACCATCTGGCTGTGACTCTGCCAGGAACTCCCACAGGGATTTGAGGATGCTCCTTGATGAAGGATAGACCGGACTGCTGTCCCATCCCCACCGCTGGGGAAGGAGGTGCCCGAGTGGACCCAGCATGGGGTGACCAAGGCAGGAGCCAGGGCGACACCACAGTTAGTGGGGTAACGCTGGTGGAGGATAAATATGAACATCTCAGCAGCTTCCCTCCAGGGCCCCAGGTTACACGTAGGGGCACAGTTTCCTCGAGCAAACCTACCAGCTTTCCACCTGGACTTCCCCCCAAAACACAGACATTCCTGTTCACAACCAGGCTTCAGAGGTGAGCAGACTGTACCTTGGGTGGGGAGTGGGTTTGTCCAGCCGAGCTCATGCCACGAAGAGCTCTGCTGCTATCAAGCTGGTAGAAGTGAAGCCTCACAGCAGCCAGGACACGTACTTTGGGCCTTAGGTAGCCCAAAGCTGATGAAGACTCTTCCTAACTGTGGCCTCGTTTCTTTTGGCTCCTGTTTTCCTTCCCTGCCCACTGCCCCCAGTCCCAGGAGTAGAGGGATGCTGGGAGACACGGCATCAGGTGCCTGCAGACTGCTTTGCTGCAGCCCAGAGCTATCTTTCTTATGGTTGTGAGCCAAAGGCAGGCAGGAGCTGCCCGCTGTGGGCGCAGCGCTCCACGGGCTGGTCCAGATGTGGGATGAACTCGTGTCAGGGCTGGGGCAGATCCAAACAAGCCCTGAAGGGCTGGATGCGGTGTCTGCATCGAGTCCTGGCCACGGGACAGCTCTGAATGGACCCTGGTCTGGGGGTTTTACTCTCCTTCACTTCTCCCTTCCCAAACAGCCTGCAGGGGGGCTGGGGTGGGCCACCAGCTCTGGGCTGGGGACTGGGCCAGCCTTGGGTGCTCTGAGCCCTTCCCACTCTCCAGGGCATGCCTCCAACTGGGGTGGGGGGACACGGCGTGGGGTGCCTGGGCTTGGCCGTGGCAGGGGCCGGGGAAACAGGCACGGAGGAGCCCGCAGGGCCCCGAGGTGCGCGTTTTCCTCTCAGGCAAGCTGTTAACATCCACCTCTATAAATAAATAAATACCAGGAGCCTGGCACTCGCCTGCTCCCAGCCATTACAAAGAGGCCAGTGTTTGCGGCCAGGCTCCTCCTCCGGCGCTGTCGGGGCTTGCTCATCCCCGGGGCCGCCTGGGTTCCGCAGCCGGGACCTGGGCTGCTCTCCAGGGCGCGAGATCCGCTAGGGAGAGCGCGCGGGGCTGGCCTGGCGCAGAGCCCTCGGGGTGCCCGGGGCGAGGCAGGGCCTGGGGGCGGTGGGAGAGCGGTGGGGAATTTCCACGGCCGGGCGGCCATCAGCTGAGCCGAGCCTGCTCCTCGGGAAGCCCAATGACACAGGGAAACGCAGTGGCCGGCCCAAGGTCGGGCTGTGAGTCAGCAGCGCTCGCGGCAAGGCGCAGGGCTGGGGACAAGCCTACAAGCTCCGTGGCACGTGTGGTGGCGTTGGACAAAGCCTGCAAGGGTGCGGAGCTCCTGCTCAGGGGTGCCTCATGAACTGCTCTGCTCCCAAGAAGATGGGAGGGAAGTTCAGGGGGTCTTGCAGCCCTTCCCCTCGCTGCAAGCCTGTCCTTTCTTTGGGGAATGGGAGCAAAGTGCTGCCTTCATCTGGGCTGGGTATCTCGTCCCGTCCTGTGTTAAAAGGGTTAAGCAGCTCTGACACATCCCTAGGCGCTAGATCTGGGGTCTGGGGCATGCACGGGCTCTGTGCCGCAGCGGAGGGTGGAAGGCAGGACCACAGGCTCTAGGCCGAGGGGGAAAGGAGGGTTTGGGGTCTCCACTGCCACTCTCAGTGTTGCTTTTTATTTCTTTGAGCAGAAGATTTGCAGGTGAATTAGTTTCAGGAGCAGTACCTGTCTGAAAAGAACCAGAGCTCCCCAGAGCCTGCAGCCCCGGCCCCACAGCGGTGGTGCTGGCAGCTCCGCAGGGTCCCGTCCCTGCAGCAGACCTGAGCCGCAGCCAGGCACAGAGTCATCTCTGCACACTAAAACGCCCTCCGCGCCTAGGAGACCTTCCAGAGCTGCCAGGGGAGCAGGATGGTGGCAGGACTGACATAAATATCCCTGCAGGGTGGGAGGCTGAGCCATGCCTGGTCTGCTGTGTGCATCGCTCCTGTCCTGGAGAGCCGCCTGCTCAGGCTGATCGGGTGGCCTGGGGTCTTCCCACGCCGTGCCCTCATGTCCCCTGCTGCAAGACGGCTGGGACGGGAAGCCAGAATAGCAGCGAGTGGGGTCCCCAGCTACTGCGGCCACAGGCTGTGGTGAGGGCAGGGCGGGAGCTACGCCCCTAAAGTCAGCACCTCCAGCCCCCGGCTCTTGCTGCTGCCTCAAGGAACAACTAAGTGGTGCTGGGGACCGCTGTGATCAAGCTGAGCTATAAACCTGACCGCCTTCAGCACCCCTGGGGGACTCAGCTGGACTGCAAGGTCTCCAGCAGCCTTGGAGATCTGGGTGGGTGCTGGGAACCTCCTGGCTTCCTGCATCTCCGCCGGGAGCCCAGCCAGAAGGTGATGAACCCCAGATCCACATGCACGTTGCTGGGGGGGGCTAGCAGGAACGCAGTCCCGGCTGTTACCAACCCACCGGGCGCTTGGCTGGGGAAAATCCTCAGTCCCAAAACGTTTCAGTTTCACACAAGTTAGTGGTGTGTTTTATTTGCCCCCGGGCAAAGGGGTTTGCTGTGTCCTTCCATCTACTCCCTGTGCCCTGCTGCTGCTCTGCTCTCCCCGGCTGACCTGGATGAGGGAGGTGCGGTTCAGCCCGGGCGCTGGCAGAACCCACATCTGCCCTTTATGTAGTTCATGACCCCACGTCTGTTTGCAAAATGAATGTCTGGGTGGTGCCGCACCCCTGGCTGACATGACGTCCTCGCTCCGCTCCGTGCTCGGGGGCCCTGCCCACGCGTACACGTGCGCGCGCGCACACACACACACACACACACACAAACGGAGCACAACACAAACAGCGCTGGGATTACACCGTCCCCAGATCAGCGTGGCGGTGTGAGGCTGCAGGGGGGTCCCTCCACTCACCAGGGTAAGACCCAGGGACCTGCTCTGGTGCTGGTTCCACAGGGCATCACGCATCTCAGCCGTGCCTGGCTGTGCCCCTGGGAGGTCACTTTGCAGCTTTCCCAAACCCTCTCTCCTTTGCACTGCTTACATGCCCATCTCACTGGGCTGGTGCCCTGTGAGCTCTCTGTATGGGGTCACCTCTCCCCAGGGCATCCCGCTGCCCCTAACCAGGGCAGGTGCCCCCAGGCTCTGCTCTTCCCCCCATACCCTGGTCTTGAGGTCTGGGTGCAGCCATCTGATGGACTCACAGGAGTGGGGACAGCTCTTTTGGATAGGGACGAAGATTGCACAAGAGGAGGTGAATGTACAACAGTGCCTGCCATGTTTCAGCTGGAAGAGAAGACATTTCCAACCATCACCAAGGCAGGAAGGATCTGCAATCATTTCCCAGGCAAGCGGCTGGAGCAAGGACCAGATACAGTCCAGGCCAGGCAATGCTTAACGTGTCCACAAGAAAGGGGACCCATGGGGTCCCTCAGCCCCCAGAGGTGTTGGGACCCATGGGGTCCCTGCTGGCCCCCTGCCCTGGGCTGGGGATGGGGCCAAGGGCAGTGTTGCCAGACCAGCCCTTCTCTGGCATCCAGCCGCGTGCTGGTGGCAGGGCTGGCTCTGCAGCCACGGGGCAGGCCTGGGGCAGCGTGGGGTTGGTGGAGCCTGGGAGCACCCTCAGCCCTCACAGTGCTTCCCCAGCCCCTTGTCTGTTTTCTGGAGACCTTGGCTGATGTCAAATCTTGTCTGTACAGACCACGTGTGGTACCAGGTTTCCAGTCCTGACTCCTCCAAGGGGACCCCCTCCAACACCTGACCCACCAGTGCAATGGGTAGAGCAGGGACAGACGTGGATGGGGGGGCATTGTGGTACCTGGGATGCTTCTTCCCTCTCTTTCCCTTAGGTTTTGTTTCCAGAGAAGAGCCTCGGGCTTGATGAAACGTGTAGACATGTGCTTTGAGCTACCCTGCCTAGGGCTGGATCCCACCCCGATGAGTGTTTGCAGTTTCACTGTGTTTATGTGATCCCAAAAACAAAAAGGGGAGAAGAACCAGACAATCCCAGGAGCTTTTCTCTCTGTGTGTGCACATAGGCACACAGAAAAGATGGCTTCAAGGATGGTGAGTACGTGTGTGCAGGGCTGCAGTGTGCATGAGAGGAACAAGAGGTCTGTGTGGGCAGAGGGTGCTGCACTGCAGCCTTCCCCATGGCACATGGGGTGGGCATGGGGTCCATAGAGGCTATGGCCGTGGCACATCCCAGCAGGAAAAGCAGGTGTTAGAGAGGAAGAGGAGGAACAACTTTCTGTGAAACATCAATAGGTCTCCAAGGTGACTGGGGGTCCACTGCCTTGGGATGGGAGACCAGAAGGGCTGCCGTGCCTGGTCGCTGTGACCTGCAAGGTTGTGTCCCCTCCAAAAGGAGTTTGCCTGGTTTGGTGGTCAGGTGGCAAAGGAGTGACTGGGGAGGGCAAGAGGGAGCTCCTGTGGCTGTGGAAAAGGTTCTGGTCGATGTGGAGACATCTAACCCACTGGTTCTGGGGCAGGGAAGATGACAGTGAGGGACAGTCCGACTCCCGAAGAAGGAGGTCCTGCCCGACGCAGCAGGGGGATGCTTCCATGCTGCAAAACCCATCGCAGGGGGTTTCTGTTGATGCCATCCAGGTCAGGTGTCCCAGTGTGACCCAAATGTGACCTGACCTGACCCCTACCCACCTTTTCCGGCCTTGATGATAATTATGCCCCGCAGACTGTTCAGCCTCTCTGCCGCACCTTGTAGGCGGGGGCAAAGTCTACCACTCCCCCCATCCGTGCCTCCTGGCTATTCCGAAGGGTCTGGCGGGCTCCTGAGCCCCCACCTCCCCGGAGCTCCCGTGGGAAGAGGAGGGGGCTGCACCCTGCCTGACTGCCCTGCTCTCGCACCCCCCAGACACCCCCAGCTCCCGCGCTCACCTGCGCTTGCCCTGGGCCCCAAAGACCTTGAAAAACCTGTTTCCACTCCTCTTGCCTCATGACAAAGCACCTGGCATGCAGCAAGGAGGGTAACCACAGCGAAATGAGCTCATCACCACCCCAGGGACAGTGTGGGACAATCCCGGGGTCATGGGAGCTGCAGCCAAGGGCCCCTTCCCCGTCCAGCTTTCTCTGTAGCGCACCCCGTGTTAAGCGCCTGTTTCCTCAGGATAAAGGGGATTTGCTCTCACTCTTTGGGGTACAGGGGGGCATCAAGGTAGACACTGCTGGAGGCTCTGCATCCAGATTCCCAAAGTGCTGTTGCAGATCCAGGGCGAGCATCTGGTCTCCCCACTGCCCTGCGCACCAGCAGGGTGTCTGCGTGGTGCCAAGTCACTTCTTGCTGTGCTGCACCCTTGGTCTGTCCAGCCTCCCAGCTCCAGTTGTCTGCTTTGAACCCTGGCCAGCACATCTACCTCGTGGTAGACCTGATAGCTGCTTTCATCCAGGGGAGCACCACCTACCCCTGCTTGCTGGGACCCGTGTGTTCTGCTCACCCCACAGCCCCAGGGGTGCTTGGTGGCCTTTCCTTGGGCAAACTGAGATAAATACCGGTCCTGTGTGAATGACCCACTGTGGTTGGCTTGCTCGGGCAGAGGGGTGCCCAACTACCTCTCTGTCTGGGCAGCTGCATGGCGCTGGTCCCCCAGCCTGTGGGGCACCCAGGGAGCTGGAAGAGTTTTGCCAACAGCCCGTGGGAAGGGGAGGTGCAGTGCTGGCATGTCAGGCAGGGACCCCATGGGATCTTTGGGTTACATCTCACAGGCAGGAGCAGCAGGAGGACACGGGACCCTCCTTCTGCCTGGAGGAGAGAGGCACGGCCCACACCTCTGCTTTGTTTGCAGGGGGGTTGAGATGTCTGCAGCTGGTCTGGGAGACCTTGAGCTGTTTGGCTTGTTTGCAAGTGGCTGGGCAAGATGCTGAGGCTCGTTGCCTGGGGCTGGAGTGGCCTGGCCAGATTCTGGAGGCATTTTGTGACCCTTGGTTAGCTGGTAAAATGCTGTGAGTGCTGGAGGTCTCTGACCCAAGGCAAGTCTGTCCCTGCAGCTCTGAGCTCAGGTCACCAATAGGTCCCTGGGGACTGAAACTAGGAAAACAAACAGTGTGTGATCACACAGCCCTTGGACACTGCCCAGCAGTGTCCCAAACAGGTCCTTGTGGTCCCGTGTCCTTGTAGGGACACGGTGGGTGGATGGGTGCCAGAGCAGGCAGGGTGCTGGCCAGCACTCCCACAGCTACAGGCCTGGCATTGCTGCCTCTTCCCAAAATACCAGGGACGGGTGAAGGTCCACCCATGATCTGCTTGCACCCTCACCAGGCAGGGCGGGGGGGTCAGCTTCTGCCTGGTGGGGGTTCCTGCTGTCCCAAAACAGGGAGCCTTCACCCTGTATCCTCATGTGCCCTTGCCTGTTGCTTCCAGCTGGCTGGAGCAGAGCATGACACACCACCATGATTCATGGGCCCCATCAGCCATCGGCCCCACAGGGATTTCTGCTCATCGCAAAGCCCTTCCCAACCCAGGGAGGTGGGAGCAAGAAGATGGGGGGGCACCTGCGCGTCTTCTGCGGCTGGTGGGAATGGGATGCGAGTGCAACTTGGGCTACCACCATGCCGGGTGCAACGTGTCCGAGGGGGTGTGTGTGCCCACTGTGTGAGTAACTGCATGTGAGTAACCACGTGTGTAACTGCTTGCACGCCAGCGTGTAGCTCTGCGTGCGCCTGGGTGTACGCCTGCAACGGACACACTGTGTGCGTGCGCACCTGTGCGCGTGCGAGGCGCTGTGCGTGCGCGTGTGAGCGTGTCCATAACCACCTCGCTGCGCACACGTCTGTTGTGCATCTGTGTTTGGGACCGTTTGCCAGAGTAACACGCTCCGCACACCTCTGTATGCGCCCAGAACTGTTACGCCTGCGAGCGTGCCTCGCAGTCGTGCGACGTCGCAGCCGTGCGTGTGCAACTGAACGCGTTTGTGGGTAACACGCCCCCGGTGCAGGATATCCTCACACCGCAGCGTGTTGCCTCCCGGTTTCCCTCTGCGCCGGGGGCAGAGCTGTGCTGTCCCTGCAGGGTGGCGGCGGCAGCCAGGGACACCGCTCCTGCCCGCTGCGTCGGGGTGCTGCCTGGCAGGGCCCGGCAGGTTGGGGCAGGCAGCGGGTGCCAGCAGCTGCCCCCACCCTTGCTCTACCTGTCAGACAGGTGGGGCTGGCCGCCCGCCACCGCCTGCCACCGTCACTTCTGGGAAGGGAGGATGCGGGAGGGATGGGTCTCACACAAAGGCTGGGGACCTGCCCACAGCTAGAGCAACCCTTGGGACCCGCTCCCTAGGATGGCTTGGGAAGGGCTCCCAGCACCAGGGGCTCTGGAAAGCCTGGTGTGGCCGAGGAGAGGGGACTGCAGCCCATGGACACTCAGCCTCTGTGTGTGCCCACCTCCGCTCCTGCTGTGCTCAAAGAATCCCTGAGGTACATCCTCCCCAGTCCCATGGCTGTAGCAGGGTCTCCAGCACTTGGGTCCCACCACTCCGTTGGGGTGGGGAAGGTGAAGGGCTTCCCCTGCATGCCCCGAGGAAGTCCGTGCCCAGCTGGCTCAGAGCCGGAGCTGCCCCTATAGATCCTACCCAGACCATCCTGGCCACTGCTAGAAGCTGGTTTGGGGCCAGACACACTTTCTGTCCATCCTGTTGGACCTGCTGCCCACTCTGACCCTGACTCCTGGCAGGACCAGCACTCCAGAAAGGCACCAGTTGGATCCTGGTGCCAGGCAGTGCCAGGTTTTGCTGTGCTCTGCTGTGTACCCTGTGAATTTACAGGGAAGAAAACCTGGACACCCAGCAGCTCTTGCATCTCCACCTCTGGAAGCCTCTGTAGATCACCTGACAGGCACTAGCCACGCTGAGGCCACTGTATCAGATGCTGCTCACGCACCAGAAAGTGCAGAGGCTGTCCCTAGTGCCGGTGTAAAGATTGTCCTGGTGGGGCACGGTGCCGGGGCATGTAGATCTCCTTGGGACAGTGCAGGTGGTGAACATGCTCTGCGGTCACATCCCACAGGACCTGGCCCCAAAGTCCCCACCCCCCTCAAGCTCAGCAACACCTCCCTATAGCTCAGGGACTGGGCTTCTTATCAGCTCAGCCTGCTGGCCAGGTGGCATGTCTTTTGTAATGGCAGTGGTGGAGGTGGCTCCCACAAAGCGTGCTCTGAAAGCTCAGTTTAGAAAGGCCTGGAGCAATGAGATCCTCTTGTAGGACCCACCCTTGGCCTGAAAGCAGGCTCAGGTCTGGGCTTGCTCACCTGCAGTCCTGAAGGCAAAAACTAGAGGAGCGCCAGCTCTCTGGAGAGCCTCAATATCCCACAGGAACTGCCACCACTTACTCCATGATGGCAGTGCCTCGGCCCACGGGATGGGTACCAGTCTGGACACTGTGGCTCCCAGAGCTTGCCAGCAGATGGGACTCACCTTGCCCTGGGATGTGTTGTGACATCAAAGACCCTGTCCTCCGCTCCCCCGCCCCGGGGGTCAGTCCTCTGGATGAAGAAAGCCTGTTCAAGGGAAATTGCCCCCCAGCCAGATCAATTTGAAGGGACATCCTCAAAGGCTTTGTGTTGGGATCACCAGGACTAGTTCCTCAGCTCATCTCAGCCAAGATCTTCATCTCCCTGTCTCCCCCCATCCTTTGGAGACAGAGGGAGCTCTGCCACCTCCACCCCAAGCAGACCTTTGCCCTGGGGCTCTGGAGAAGATCACAGCTGACGCAAGAGCATGTCTCGTGCTCAGCGGGTGTGCCTGCAGTTCAGCAGGGCACTGCCATCCCTGGCTCTGCGGTACGGGCACACCAGGCAGCTGGATGACGGGACACATCGCTTGGACTGGAGGAGGTCACCCTGCCCTGGGGCACAGCTTTGCTCTCTGGTGCTGTGGTTTTCTAGAAGCTTTGGAAGAGTTGGGCTGGATCAAAAATAGTGTGGCCAGCAGGTCGAGGGAGGGGATTCTCTCCCTCCACCCCACTCTTGTGAGACCCCCCTGCAGTGCTGCGTCCAGCTCTGGGGTCCTCACTACAGGAAAGACACAGAGCTGCTGGAGCGAGTCCAGAGGAGAGCACAAAGCTGATCCGAGGGCTGGAGCCCCTCTGCTCTGAGGACAGGCTGAGGGAGTTGGGCTTGT
>VWZZ01002650.1:65590-83927 GCA_013399095.1 Psophia crepitans
CCATACCATACCATACCATACCATACCATACCATACCATACCATACCATGCCATACCATACCACATGGGACAGCAGGCTGGACATTCATTATACATGTCTTTCGGATCTGCTCGCCAGCTCCATGAGCCCTGCCAGAAATAGACACAGGAGGGGTGTGATGCTCCCGTCCATTGCCGTGGCAGTCCTGACCTCCCTGGCCGACTGCAGGGTGACACGCTGACTGTGTGATGGTTTCCACACACCCCTCCTGGTGCTCTTGTAACATCACTGGCCATCAGCAGCCGTCATGCAATACCTAGTGCTGGAGGCCAGGAGGAGACCTCTGAGGTCTGCTTGGAGCACCCAGGGAGAGGAACATCAGGCACTCTCCATCTAGGCCTGATGGACACAATAAAATGTTCAGCAAATGGTTTTCCATGTGTCTGGCTTCTTTAGCCACCCAAGAGTGTGGCATTGCAGTGGGGGGGGGTCAGCTTCTGTCTTCCAGCTCCCACCACTCCCTGGTATGTTCTCTCAGGTGTTTCAGACACCAGTGCTCCTCATCTTCCCTCTCCACCAGCTCGTTCCCCTTTTGCTTCCTCTCTGACTGCATGTGTTCATGTGCTGGGGTGCTGGGGCGCTTCAGCAGTGGAAGGCAGGAAACTGGGACAGCCTTGCTCATACACCTCCATGCTGCAGGAAGGCAGGTCAGGCCAGGAGGAGTGTCCTGGCCACACTACCTTTCAAAACTGTGGCTTTCAAAGAGTGGCTCAATGACCAGTGCCTTGCGGAACTGAGACCAGAATGTACCCAAAATGGTCTGGTGGGCTCAAACATCTCAATATGCTATGTGGATCCTCAACTGAAAACTTAAAGGTGAGCACGTGGCCACGGCTGGATGGGCTCCAACAAATGGCAGAGGTCAGGGCTACTGGAGACCTCACTGTGAAATTAATCTGCACAAGCTGGAAGAAAGAAAATTTCATCTGGGAGCTGCAGCCCATGAGTTAACACAGCTCTGTCCCCCACATCCTACAGCTGCAGTGTCAGCAGCTGTCCCCACCTCCATGTGCTCTCACCATCAAGCCTGGAGGAAGCCTTTCCAGGACACAGGACTTTCAGGATCCCACATCCTGATGGTGTGTGACAGAGGGTTTCTGGGTTCGTTTCTGCATGGTCTGCTCAGCAGGGAGAAGAGCTAGAGGTGCGTGATTGCCCATGAGAAGGTAGATTTCAGGAGGTGTTGGTCCATTGAAGTCAAATGTGCGTGTGATGGAGTGGGCTGCAGTAACCCTGGGCAGCTTCTTCAGCATCTGCCAACCTGCTGTGAGCTTGGTCAGTACCTGCAGTTCATGCTCTCTCATTCCTGGACTTTCCAGCTCATGCTCTCTGCTCAGTGACTGTTTGCAAGCTGGTGCAGTGCCAGGCTCCGTGCCGTGTTTGGTGGATAACAAAGGGTAGAGTTGGCAAGGAAACAAGAATGCAGTGAACATTTCTTTTTGTTTCACAATGAAACAGGACTGGGATTGTTGGTGGCAGTGGTGGAAGGAGGGGAAGGGAGGACACTGGGAGACATCCACCCAAGAAGACCCACCAGTGCCACCCTTTTGAGGATGCCAGAGACCAAGGGCTGAACATCGATCCTGACCTGGGCAGTCTGGGCTCTGACATATCCTGCATCTGCACAGGAAACACGAGCTGGGGAGGGCGCAGAGATGCAACTTTGCCAGACCTGGATGGGAATAAAGCCTTGGGCTGGGAGCAGGTCCCCAGGCCTGCTCCTGAGGAGCAGGGACCAGCTGATGTGGCCAGCAGGAGCCACACGTGCAGCATGGCCAAGCCGTATGCAAAGTTCTGGTCCCAGAGAAGCAGCAAGCACAGCATAGGACAGATGGGGCTGGGGAGATTCCTCCCCATGGGTGAGAGGGCAGCTTCTGCTTTGCTTCCAGGCTTCAGGGAAAATGCCTGGTGCTGAATCACCATGGGAGCAGCCAGAAGCCAGCTGTCTGGGGAGCCCGAACACTCCAGCCGCACCCTGGATGTGCTGGCAGGCCAGAGAGGCAAGCAGAGGACCTCCTAGTAGAGACCCCTAGGAGCTGTGGCTGAAGGCCAGAGATGGGTGGGATGCAGAAGCTTGAATGCAGTGCTGACCACAGGAAAAGGGGAAGATGGGCATGGGCAGGCAGAGGTATGTGGCGTGCCCCAGGGTGGTACCCCGGTGCCCTGGGGTGGTCCCCGGTGTGCCCATCCCACTGTCCGCCTGCTGTCTCTGGTTCCAGGCAGCCACCGCAGCGGCTTCCCCGTTCCTACAGCAGGAACAGCCGCTCTCTTGTTTAACAACCAAACAGCCCAGGGTTTTAACAGATGAGTTACCGTCAGCAGGTAGCTCTCCTGGACGAGCCAGCACCCCCGGGGCAGCTACTCTTGGAAGCAATTACCGAAGAAACTGTTGGGCTGCGAGGCAGGGGGGGAGCGTTCTGTGGGAGCCCAGGTAACTGCTGTAACTCCGGGGAAGCGGGACGCAGCCCTGGGGGGCCTGCCCAGCCCCAGGCACGCCAGCCCAGCCCTGAAACTGGGCTGGGTTTGAGCTTGCCGTGGCAGCACCCTGCAACAGATCCCCAGCAGCACTGTCCTTCCCAGCTCCCCTGTGAGACGTATCCCCTGGGCAGTAACTCTGCCCTCCACATCGCCCCTGAGCAACCACCCTCCCCTCACATAATTCAGCTGCCAGAGGTGCGGGTATATAACACCCCCATCCCTCACAGCGGGTCCCCCAGCAGCAGTCACCTTCCTGCCCCCACCATGGCCCCTAACGCTCCGTCATAGAATCGCTAAGGTTGGATAATTCTTGGATAGGTTGGATAATTCTTCTTCTTAATTCTTAAGAAGAATTCTTAATTCTTAAGAAGAAGGAAGGTTGGAAAGGACCTCTGAGATCATCAAGTCCAACCGTCAACCTAACACCACCGTGCCAACAGACCATGTCCTGGAGCGCCACATCTATGCGTTTTTTGAAGATCTCCAGGGACGACGACTCAACCACCTCTCTGGGGAGCCTGTTCCAATGCCTCACTACTCCTTCCATGAAGAAGTTCTTCCTAATATCCAATCTGAATACCCATCCACGAGGCCTCTCCCAGGACTGCGATCGGGAGCTGCGCAACCTGCCCCACACCCTTGACCCCTCCATGCGGTGCGCAGGTCCCCTCCCACGCAATGCCCTCGGTCCCCGAGGGGTACCCAGTTCCCAGCTCGGTGGGTGTCTGTCCCCGCACGAGGCAGTGGCTCCCTTTGCACTAACCTCAGCTCGGCTCGGAGGTGTGCAGATGGCCTGCCCCAGCGGGAGGATGCCTCTCCAGGCATATTTATGCCATCTGATGGTTAATCTGGCCCACTGCTGGAAAAGCACCCAAAACACTTGGGCGGCCCAAACTGCCTGACACTTTTGCTGGTGAGTCTGGGTACTCTGGAGCCTGGTTGTGTCCATGCCGAATCCTGCACACCTCCTCCAGCGACAGCTGGTCCTGAAACCTGGGAGATAGTAGCTTGGGTGGCATCAAGCAAGCCTGGCACTGGTCAGGGACTGGCAAGGGTAGTGCCAGTGAAATGCATCAGGGAGAGGGTTTCTCATCGCAGTTGCAACAAATGCCCACTGCAGGCTTCCAAGGCTTTTTTCCCTGTTTTCAGGAGGACCAGACCCAACAATTCACACATCTATCGTTCTTTCTGCAAGCTTTTTCCCAGAGTCTGACGGGCTGGTTCCCACCTGGACCAGGTACCCCAGGGAGAAACACACCAAAGAAACACCCCAAAGAAAGGTTTCCCCCAAGGAAAGAAGACATTGGATATTTTGAGCCAACCTTCCTTTTGGGTCAGGCGCTGCTCTGCTCCCTGACCTGTCTCTCTCCTTCTGCCCTTGCTGTGGAGTCTCCATCCTTGTGCTGCTGGGAGCTCCCTTGCACATGGCAATGGGAAGGCAGCTGGAACTCCACACCCCCAGGTACTCCCAGGGGTTCAGTCCTGCTCCCCAATCGTGCTGAGCTAGAGGCAGGAGGTAAAGCCAGTAGGGACTGCAGGGAGCTTGAAGGGGAGTGGGAGGGACAGTGAGGGTCCTAGAGAGACAGTCTCTGCCTCCTGCAGGCTGCCCCTGGACCCACCACATTCCCATCTACCCTTGTCCACCAGCTCGGCTGGAAAATCAGGTCATGCCGTTGTGCTCAGGGGCAGTTCATGGTCTGGCATGTGGGATATTGGACACCTTCTTGCTGGCCCAGACAAAACCTCTCCCGTCACCCCATTTCTCTGCTCCAATTTGCCACATGTCAGCCACAGCAGCCTGCTTTGGGTCCACAGGTCCCAGACAAATGCTGGCCAGGGAAAACTGCCCTCCTCTTCCCTAACTGGGACCAGGGATCAGCAATGGCCCCTGTGTCTCCTTGGGGGGTCTTGGGGGAGAAAAAACCTGCCGCAATGCTCAAATTTGAAGGGCGACCAAGATATTTCCGTGGGAACTGTGTGCCAGAAGCATGTTCAACCTGGGACCACCTGGTGGGAAACGTCTCCCAGCAGAGCCCAGTGTAAATGTGTGAGGGGAGGTTGTTTTGGAGGAAAGTCCTCTTTTTCTCCGTTTTTTTTTTGCCATGGCTTGCCACAGCCATAAAATCCAGGCACCTCCAAAGAGGTTAAAAACCTAAACAGATGAGCTCTTCGTCATGCCGTTGTGCTGGGAGGCTTTGCTGGGTTGGCTCAATGTGGGCTTGGAGGTCACTGTAGGTGTTACCCTGAGTGTGGACATGCGTGTTGGTGTGTGCACATGTGTGTGTGTGTCTGTCTGTCTGGCCTTGTCCTCCCTAACTTTTGTCCCCACAGACCCACGCAGACTTCACAGGAGGCTTCAGGATCTGGTCCCCCAGGCTGTGCCCTGCCTCTTTCTCCTCCTCCGGCACAGGGTGCCCGTACTGCTGAGGGGTCTACAGACCCCCCCACCTCCACCCCAAGCCTCCCAGCTGGCGTGCGCCCTGCTTAGCGATGGCAGTGGCGTGGCACTGGTGGGTGGTGGAGATACTGGGGGCATGGGAGGCGAGGCAGACAGGTTCCCTGCTGCTGCTGGAGCTGGTTAAACATTGTCCCGGGCCAGTTAGGTAACAAACCGCAGCGGGAAAGAAATGAAACTGCTTGAGCAAACAAGGTGCGCTTGGCAGGGCAACAGGCTGCGTGACAAAGTGCTCCCCTCTCCCTGCCAACCTGCCAGGGTTATCTATTGACGGAGAATAAACACCTCGCCCACAACCCCAAACTCAGAGGGACAGCAGCCAGGAGTGCAGACGGCTCCTGCAAGACCTGGCCTGGGGCAGGGCTTGCCCTGCTCGCTGTATACCCTCCCTGGACATGCTGATGGCCACCAAACACCATCCCAGCCCCCTCCCACACGTGCCACTTCTGTGGACAGGCTGAACATCTCGGCATTGTCCCTCCTGTCGCTCCATCCAGCCTGCTCCTTGTGGCTGCTCCAGGAGGTCAGGGATGGGCTTGGAGCACCCTCCGCTCGCTGGAGCCAGCAGACGCCAGCCAGGAAAACCTGTTCCCTGGGGAAAGTTACGCAAGGAACGTGATGGAGGTCTGGCTGCAGCCCAGACCGTGTACTGGCTCCTGGTTCACACCCAGGGACTGGGACCTCTTCTTGCACCACAGGGCAACCCTGATGGCCTCATCTCAGCATGTGGAACTGGGAGCAGTACAACTTCAGCCCAGCACACTAGAAGATGAGAGATGCAGGTCCTCCATATGATTTTGTCATCCCTGGGATTTTGCATGACTGCAAACCCACTCTTATGTCGCACTGAATTGCAAAGGTGGGCATGGCATGGCATGGCCTCAGGAGACAAGGCATCCCAGCTGGACTAGCAAGGCAACTCCCCATGTAAACAGCAGTTGAACCCACCCAAAAGGGGTTGGATCTGGCCTATGGGCACCTCCTGTCCCTGGCAAAGCAGGTGAGTCATGCCCTTGATGCCACTGCAACATCTCCAGGAGGTTCTTCAACTGCCATTGAGCCCACAGCCAGGGGGCTGCCAGCAGAGAAGGAGGGCACCAAGGACCATGGCCACCCGGAGTTTGAAACTGGACATTTGCAGCAGGGTCTGTGGTTTCCCCAGCCCCTGGACCCATCTCTTGTTATCCACATCTTGGTGAAGCAGGGACCTGGGCTTCCCCAGGCAGCACAGTGGCTCGGCAGTGGGGATGCTCTAAGCCACCAGCCTCACTCTCAAGCTGAGACCAGGCAGAATGGGAGCAGTTCCAACTGCTGCAGCCAGGGCAGCCCAGGGGAGACAGCACACATGATCCATGTGAGACCTTGCTTTGAAGGACTTATTTCTGTCTCTCTTTTGCATCAGGTCACACTCTTGCAAGTGCCAGATGGGTGATTTTTAGCTGTACCGTGTCTCTGGCAGTAATGCAGGTCTGCCAGGGAACAATGGCTGGGTCCTCCTGCCAAAAAGGTATCTCAGGCTTTACAAGGCATCCTTCCTGCCTAGGGACATCCCAACACTCCCCCTCACCCCCACACCCACACACACACCCACTGGTGGTCTGGCTTCCTTCCCTCCTTCCTCCAGGCACCATTCAGAAGGTCCCACAGACATATCCTGTGGGTTGGAGAGATCCTCCCAGCACCCCTGGGGCACCCTCCCTGCCTCCTCACTGCTGGGCTAGCTGGGGAAGGCTGGTGTTGCTATTGAGCAAGAAGGGGCAGATGACGTGTTTGGGCTGCCCATGCTGCTGGGCCTTAGTGGTCCCTCCCTCTTAAAGATGTGGTCCTAGAGAAGCACCCATGTCCTAGGAGAGGCTCCCAAATAACCAGACTGGAAGATGAGCAAGTCTTAAACATATTGCAGTGCCTGTGCTGACGCTTGATGTCCCTTCACGTCTCAGAAGGGAGCACTGGCCAGACAGGGGCTGGAGGTCCTGCCATAGCCCATGACCCCCGGCCAGGCTGGGGGCCTTAATGTGGAGGGAGCTGAGAGACATCCCCCCACAACCTGCTCCCCACCCCCCCCCCCAAGGAATTTGCTTCCCAGCAGCCTGCAGCTGGCAAACTCTGGCTTGGAGCTGGTGCTCCACAAAAGCCCTCCTGCAAAGGCGAGTGCCAGGGTTGAATTTCTGGAGGGTCCTCAGAAGGGCCAAGGTTTGGGAGAGGGTTCAAGATGTCCCTGCATGGCTAGATTTGAAACAAGGCCTCCAGATCTCCCTCCCACCGGCCTAGGGACAAGCACCCCACCTTACCCTAAGGAAGAGCCTGTGACCCTGTGCCAGGATGACTGGGCACGTCCAGGCCACAGCAGGCAAGGAGGGATGGTGGCAGATGGGGTTCATGCAATGGGACATCCCAGGTAACACGAGTCTGGTCCCCACCATGTCTTTAAGAAAAACAAGCAAAATGACAGAGAGGTACAAAAAAACCCCAACCAAACAACAATTTATTCCTCTTATGTTCCCATCTGAAAAGGAGGAAACCAGATGCTGGGTGCCTGGCTGGGCTGGCGTCCCCCTCCTGCGGCTGACACAGAGCCAGTCTGTGCCCCCGTGACATTGCTTCAGTCCGGCTGAGCGTCACCACCTGCCACAAGACACGCGTGTGCCCTACAACGCACACTGTCACACGAGAACATCTTACTCATGAAAAAATATATCTGTACATTCGTTCTGTGGTGGTTTCTGTTTGGTTTTTTTTTTTTTTGGGTCTTACATAAATTAGAAGCTACTTTTGGGGAAAGGGCCTGTTTCTAGATACAGGCAGCCAGGCTGGAAATGCAGAATGGCCCTGCTGTCCCAAGTCCTCTCCCCCATGAGGGCTTTCCAGGACCAGGTGAAGCTCCACAATGTTCCCATCTTCTCTCAGCAGGTGCCGCACTGAGAAGCTGCTGCACAGGGGGCCCTCACCCATCCCACATGGAGCACAGAGGACGGGGGCACCTTTGGCACGGTGCGAGCAGCGATGAGAGAGGACCCCATAGCTGGGACGAGGTCAGTCCGATCACAGGTGAGACAGTGGTGCTGCCCCTCTGCCCAGGCAGGAGATGGCTGACAGCAGGAGACCTGCCGGGCTCTCACGGTGGGGCCAGCTGCCACTCGAACTTCTCTTCCCCTTTGCGTTTGTCCAGGCTTTGAAACAGCCAAAGTCACTGCGACTCCAGTCAGAGGTAACAAATCCAGCAAGGGAAATAATGGTTTAAAGAACCTACTGGAGCCAGAACATTAGCTTTAAACACCTCGGTGCCGGCAGTCACCAGCACGCACGAGCGTGCCCGTGCAAGGGTCGGAGTTTCACACACACTGCGCAGGGCAGTAGCTTCCAGATACAGCTGCAGGCAAAGTTTCCTGTCAAGGAGCCCAGCTCGGGGCTGGCCCCGAGGAGCTTGTCAGACCCCAACTCATCCAGGGTTCCTACAGCTCCTTGTTCCTGTTGAGCACCTCCTCCTCCTTCCAGCCGCTGGAGTTCTTCCCGAACTTGTACACCAGCCGTCGCCCATCGACTCTCTCCAGGATCTCTCGTTTGTAGTAGTATCTGGAGGAGATGAAGGTGGAATCAGGGCTCTGGATGCAGCCTGCGTGCTGGGGAGCTGCTGTGGGGCACCAGGGCTGATCCCTGGTGGGTCTGACCCAGCCCTGTGGGGGAGGTCCTCCTGGGGACAGGGGAGGGCACTCACCGCATGGCTCGGCTCAGCTTCTCGTAGGTCATGCTGCTGTTTTTCTTCTTCTGGCCCCAGAGCTGAGCCACCGCCTCTGAGCGCAGGAACTTGAAGACGCCCTCCCGCCGGTCCTCCCACTTCATCAGCCCCTCGTTGAGCTCGGGGTGGATCAGGATGTCCCGGATGAACTCCCACAGGTGGGTACCCCTTGGGGCTGGAAGAGGAGAGAAAGCTGTAGAGGAAGGAAGGTCCTGCACGTCTCTGCACTTTGGATCTCCCTAAACCCCCCTTCCAAGGGGCATGGCCAGCAGACATGGCCCTTCCTCCCATCTCCCCCACCCATGAAGCGCCAAGCTGGGGGAGGCAGTCCCCGGTCCCAGGCTGGATGGTCCACGTACAGTGCTTGCTCTTCCGGCTCTCCAGGCAGTCTCTGCTCTCCTTGCTGAGTTTTCGGGGCCGTCCTCGTTTCCTCTTGCCGTGTTTGCTGTCCCCTTTCTTGCTCCCTGCAAAGCCATCTGTGCACACAGACAAAGGGACAAGTCATGCCGTGCAGGCCCTGCTGGGTTGCAGCACCCTGGGCACAGAGATGTCCTCCTCAGGAGCAGAAGCACAGAGGAGAGCTGGTTGGAGCAGGCGGAGGGATCAGGGGCTGCACCCTCTTTTCAGGCCCAGGTACCAGGCAACCATCCCTCTGAGAGCAAGATCTCCCTGGTCCCTCCAGCCTTGTCCCACCCTCATCTGTGCCACTGTGCTTAGGGCAGCCTGCTGTTCGTTCCCCAAACCTTGCTGTTTCCTTGCATACCCGATGTCCCGAGTATCATCATCACCATCTGGGATCAACACTGACCACAGCTTTCAGTGCCCAGGAGCTCTGGCTGCAGCCCTCACCCAGCTGCCACCACCCCCCCCCTTTCCACCAAGCTCATGTTGCCCTGGCTACCCCAGAGCCTGCACCATCACTGTGCTCAGTGGAGAGAAACAGACCCATGGTGCACAGAAAACCAGCCCTCTCCTTCCTTCCTAGCGTGGGGATGGATGTTTAGGTGTTGTTCCTAAGTCATTGCCAAACGGGATGTGATCTGCAGCTGCTGGAAGTGCCCCAGAGCAAGCCCTCCTCTCACAGCTCCTGTCGGGAAGCAAACAACTCACCGTCAGGGAAGAGCTTTGCTTCCATGGGGTCGAGGTCAAGGTCACTTCCACCGGAGTCCTGGGAGTTGGGGCTGTGGGACATCACAGGCCCTGAGAGGCAAAGGGACAAGGCTCAGACCACCAGCTGCTGGTATCTGGAGATGCTTCCCCAGGGTCATCCCCTGACCCAGGCCCTTGGAGGCAGCCCAGTGCAAGACCCAAACCTGCCCTTGGTGATGGGGCAATTCCCCAGTGATGTGCCGGGTCAGCGTAAGCAAAGGGAACTTTTCACAGGGCGAAATACTGACCTGAGACGTCAGAGCTGCCTGGGGACATGGCACCAGGCAAGCAGTTGAAGTCTGTGGATAGGAATGGGTTTGTGGGCTTCATATCCTCCAGGGAGTCCTTGGCGCAGGGATTTCCCAGCTCTGGAAGGAGCAGAGAAGGGAAGAAGGTGTTAGCCCTGCCTGCACCGGCACGTGGTCCCTGGGGAAAAGCCTTGGCCGGGGCCCCTTCTTACCCAGGTGGCTGGACTCCAGGAAGGTCTCTTGGGAAGTTGCATCCTCTTTCTCCAGCAAGTCAATGATCCAGTTCAGCTCGTCAGAGGCTGTGGGGTGGGGGGACTGGGATTAGCGACGCTAGTTCGGTGTGGAGGGGAAATGGTGGACACAGCCCTGCCTGGACTCTGGTCTGTGGCCCCACACCCCCCTGCACAGTCCCCTCTCTGCAGTGCCCGAGAAGCATGTGGTCCTGGGCCGGTGGGGGCATCTCAGCATCATGCTTCGAGCTGCCAGAACTGGGGACAAAGGGGACATCAGGCCACTCACTGATCTCATGCAGGCGGTCATAGAGCTCATCCCCCAGGGGCCCAAAGATGAGGCGCATCTGGTCCCTGGTGCAGTGGCAGAGCGCGTGCCCATCCATGTTGCAGCAAGAAAAGTCGATGGAGCTGGCGTCGTACTTGTTCTTCTCCACATGGTAGCTGATCCACTCCAGCACCTGCACCTTGGTCCAGAAGTACGGGAGCTCACTGAACCACTCCGGCTTGTCTGCAAGGGACAGAAAGCGGGGCTCAGGGGCGGGGTGGCCATGCCAGTGCTCTGTGCCACGCATGGGGTATCAGCTAGAGCTGGGCATGGGTCTGGGCCCATGGCGATTATGTGCTTGGAGGGTTATGGGACTCAGTGGCGCATAGCACCTTCTCCCAAGCTGCTGGCTTTGCTCTGCCCTGCTCCTGTCCTGGGGACAGCGAGGACACCATTGGTTTCAGTGCACTTGTCCCGTCTGTGCTGGGATCCGCCCTGCTCTGCTGGTGTGTTCCCCGTGCCTCCCCAGGGGCCATCCCATGATGGTCCCACTGGTGGAGTGGGACCCCTGGCACCAGGACTTGCTCCCAAACTGCTATCCTGGTGACCCCTGGCAGCCTGTCCCCTGGGACGTGCCGGAGGAGGAAGGCCTCCCCCTCAGCCCCCTTATGCGTCTGATGCACTCCAGGCAGCCGCACCCTGTGCCACCCAGGGTCTCCTCCAGCAACCTTTTAGCCAACACACCCCTGGGGAAACTGAAGCGTGGTGCCCACCAGGCGTGGACCTGCTCTGGTGGGACCAGGACCTTGCAATGCTCTTCCAAGCCAACTGTACTGCCTTGCTGCTGCTTTGCATGCTGGCTCCCCCCGCGCAGCCACCACCGCCCCCACCCCCGGTCCTACCTGCGCTCTGTGCGAGGGGCTGGCTGCTGGGGAGGCTCAGCCCCAGGCTGCTGTCGTCCCCAAGGTGTCCCACCATGTCCAGGGTCGGTTGCACCTCGTCTGGCTGATACATGGCGCTGATGTAGTTAGAGAATACGTTGCTGATCTCACAAGACCCCGCCATGGAGCTCTGTGCCAAGAGACAACAGTTAGCCCTGGCCCTGTGGGGGTGGGGGCACCCGAGCTCACAGCACCCCTGGCACTGGCTTGAGTGAGGCCAGGCTCTCCTTCCCTCCACCCATCGTCACCTCTCAGGTCACTTCTGCAGAAATACCCGCCCAGCACCTGCCAGCCGGGCTTGGGGCCTGACTCACCGCTGCCCTGGGGGCCGGCAGCGAGGGAGGCTGAGCCGGAGCACACTGGGGACACAGCCCCACAGAGCTCGCCCAAGAGTCGCGTCCCCAGCAGCCCCACTGGCAGCCAGCACAAAGAAACGGCAAGGAGGTGGCTGGCAGAGACTGGTGTCGCACAGCCCCTCCGCAGGGGTGGGCACCACAGGACACTCGGCCGCCGAGCGCTCCCCCAGCCCCGCGGCGCAGCAGCGCCGGGGCCAGCGCAGCCTGCCACCCCGCTGGGACAGGGCGCCGGCACCTCCAGTCCTCTCCACCAGTCAGAGGCAGCACATCCCAGTAACCTCGCAGGCCATGGCCCCAGTCTGAGCTCTGAAGGACCCAAGTGCAGGGTCCCTGCCTGGCCCTTATGGAAGAGCAAAATCTTGCTGTTGGCTTGACAAAACCTGGGTGCTGGGGGCGGGGAGGGGGGTGCGCCAGACCCCTGTCTCACCGGCCCCCCAGAAGGTCCGGCAGCTGCAGCGGGAGAGCGGGCACGCAGCGCGAAAAGACCAAGCGCGTTGCCCAGTGAGAGCGAAGATGCCCCGGGAGGGGAGCAGGGCAGGGGGGACGTCGGCAGGCCCCGGCTGGAAACGCTTCGGTACCTTCTGTGATGGCAGTCCCAGGAAGGGCAGCTAATCCAGAGAGCAGCACGGGGAGTCGGAGCACGCCCTGCCCGGCCGCTAGCCACTGCTCATGGGCCCGAGGAGGCTGGTGCCGATGGGCAAGCCCTGCCCGCGTCGCCTCTTTTATAGCGAGGGCGGTGTAACGCGATCTGGCGGCCCGAGGGGAATTCCAGTCTGAAACGTTCATGCTCCCAGATCCAGGTGATTTGCATAATATGAACCACCAGGTCCCAGCCCAGCACTGCCTTGCCGGGAAATCTGGGTTGGCCAGTTTAATCATTGTCAGAGCCCTTGCCCTGCCGGTGCCCAGAGTTTCACCCACACCGGCTTTGCGGGTGTTTTCTTCGCTGCTGTTTGCCCGGCTTGTGTTTGTTTGCTCGCAGCAGCAGGTTCACTCAGCTCCCGTTGCCAAGCAAACACACCCAGCAGGGCCGGAGCAGGCCCCGGGCGCTGCGCATCCCTCCTTGGGGTTCTGCCCGTGGCCAGGCGGCCGGGAGCGCCGCCCCAGGCACCCACTGGGCCGCGTGGCACCCCCCTGCTCGGGAGGGCAGCCCAGTCCTCGTACAACGCCTGTGCTGGCATGGGTGCCTCGGCCACATCGAAGCACTGGCTTGGTTGCTCCCCAGTCTGGCACGGGCACAGATTCTGCCGAAGGGGGAGGAAGGACCTGGTGACCAAGCTGGGCAGATGCCGGGAGCAGGGCTCAGGTGGTCAGATGGGGCTGGAGCAGAGACCGGGCCTGTGCCCACGTATTGCTGCTCCCTGTTAGGCTGGGCCAACGCGTGCCTGGGGGGGCAGGTCTGGAACAGGTTGCAGACCGATGACGGCCCATTCCCTGCCGTTTCACAAGCATCTGGCACTGGCACACACGTACACTCACTGGGGGCCAAGCGGCGAGGCAGGGTTGTGGCGTGCATCTGGGGAATCACCTTCTGGTGGCTCTTGCCCCTCCAGCTCTTGAGCCAGGGTGCCTGGGCCGGCGTCTGGCTACGCTCGTCCTGGTTTTAGCCCTGCGCTGGCAGAGGAGCTCTAGGCCAGTCCGAGCCTGACACCCACGTGCTGGTACTTTGCCGAGCCGGCCACATCCATGGCACACAAGGGCTGGCACAAACCCAGGGCACTGTGTGACCGAGGTAGACCCTGGCATCACGCAGTCACCTCTAGGTCCTTGTCACTTCAAACTGGTGACAAGGCGGTGACAGACTGTTGCAAACATGGATGCTCTACCTCTGCCCGTGGACCAGCAAGGGCAGGGTGGCTGTGTGCCCCATCCCCTTGCCACGTCACCCTGGCCTGCCATGCCGTGCTGTGGCCCTGGGGCAGGCAGGGCCAGCGTGCCAGCCAGGAGGCACCAGGTCATGCTAGCTGATCACCTGCCCCAGCTTCATTCCTCTGCAGCACAGTCACGAGCGCTGGGTTCTGCCAGGCCCTTTTGTTTCCTGGGCACAGCATCCCACAGCGCGCAGGGACATCATGCCCAGGAGCAGCCACTGCTGCCACAGGGCAAGCCCAGACCACCAGGGAAAACACCAGTGCTGGGCAGACACCGAGCCTTGGGCTTGAGTTTAACTGCGAGCAGAGCCCAGGGCTCCGCTGTGGCCGAGGACCTGGCTGGGCTTCCAGTGCTTGTGGTTAGAAACCTGCCCTTGGGGAAGCTTTTTCCACCCACTGCTGAAATGCAGGTGTCTCTGGAGCGGAGTGTGACGTGACAGCTCTGTGCCGTGCTCTGGGCCACAGGCTGCAGAATGATGGGGAGGGCATGTAGCATTTAGGAGTCTCCTGCCTAAGCTCACCCACGGCTCTCCCCCACCCCAGGGGATCCAACCAGATGCCTGATGGGGCTCTCTGGGGCATGGACCACGTTGAGCATCCCCTTTCCCAGGGCTTCCTTCTCTGCAGACCCACAGCAGACCCTAGGGAAGTGACACGGTCACATGCACCCTGGCTATGCCACCAACTGGAGAGATGCCCCCAGTGGGTAACACCCCCCCAGCCCCTTACACGTGCCTGACATACACGTGACATACCAAGAGCCCTCTGGGTCCTCCTGGGGCCCACCCTGTCCCCTTCCTTGCCCTTGTGTTTGGAAGCCAGGAGGCCAGCAGACCCGAGCAATCCTCTCCAACACCCTGCAGGCACCCTCCAGCTTTACTGACAGGAAGAAATGGCCGCCTTGTCCATCTGTCTGACCAATGTGCCACAACCCGGGCCCTATAATGGGCCACGGGGAGAAGATCACAGTGGGGGACACTCCTTGCAGATGTTGAGATGTTGTGCCTGGAGCGTGGGAGAACATAAGCCTCTCCTGGGAGTCCCCATGCCCTCCCCAGAGCAGCCATGGGCCCCTCTACCACCGAGGAGCAGCCGCAGCACTGATGGGGTCAGGGCAGCTCCTCCTTGAGCCCAGGGATGGGTGGCAGGGGGCTGCCACAATCCCATTGCCAGAGCCGGTGGCTGCCAGGGATGTGTCCCAGCTGTCTCCTCGCTGCTGGTCTGAGCTCCATGGCACATTCAAGCTCGTGGGGAGCATGGCACAGGGTGCTGCCAGCCCAGGCTTGGCATCTTGCTGCAGCAAGAAAGAGGTGGTCATGAGTTTGAGTTGGTGACACGAGCAGCAGCTAGACAAGGTGTCTGTGGCGCAGTGACTGACTGGGATACCAGTTGGGAGAGAGATGCTACGGATGTCATCCGCCCTGCCAGGCGTCATCGGGCCCATCATACCCCCACCTCTGTTGCCCACAGACCCCGTTGGCCCTGGCAGCACCGTGGTGTGGCTACGGAGGTTCACGCCGAGATAAGCCGTGACCCAGCCTGAGGGTGAGGCAGGACACGCTGCCGTGGACTGGTCCGGCTCTGGGCACTGCCAGCCCTCCACGCTGCCGGGGCCGGACCAGCACCGCTCTCAGGACGAGCTGCAAGGTGCGTTGTGAGCCCAGGGCCGGGGGTCCCCGGCTCTCGCCCCACAGCGGCACGTGGGGAGCAAGGTGCCTGCCAGGAGGACCCGCACCCGGGTGGTCGGTGCCGGCACAGCCCATGGCTGGCAACTCCCTGCTTAGCTGCTCCGTCTGACCAGTTTAACCAGTGCTGGCTGGGAAAGTGAAAGTGGAGGTTGCTGGGGCTGAGGTTCTGCCCTGTGGGAGCTGGGGGTACAGCTCGCTGCCCCCCTCCCCGCCCTGCAGCGCTGGCACAGGTTGCCTGCCCAGTGTCGGGAGGGCACAGGCTGGTGCCAGCATCGGTCACCTCTGGCCACTGGGGTCACACTCCCCCAGCATCCCCCCCCCGGGCGGGACACCCGGCTCTGCCGAGCCCGGGGCACCGCGGTCCCGCAGCCGGGGCTGCCACCTGCCGGCTGTCCCCAAGGCCACCGCTCCCCTGTCCCCGCCGGACGGACGGGAGCCGGGGGTTCCCAAGCCCCCAGCCCCAGGACAGCCGGCTGCCCCCAGGGCCGTGCGGGTGGGCAGGAGCCCCCCCATGAGATGCCCCCCCGGGGCTCAGCCCCTTTGCCAGGGGGGTCAGGATGGAGGGGCAAGCGGCTCCCAGCCGCGCTCGTTCCCCCCTTCAGAGCCGTCTCTGCTCCATCGCTTCATGTCAGTACGTTTTATTCGTGAAGACAAAAAGGCAAGGAACAATCACAGTCATTGGAAAAAAAAAATGTACATCATGGGAACAAAATAACTTATACTATTTACAGGAACACATCGAGGTATAAAATATATGTACACGCCTCGTCCTCTGAGAAACCCAGACCCCTGGGCTGGAATACGTGACCCAGCAGAGGAAAAGTAGCCTTCACGAGAGCTGACCTCTACAAAACAGCTCCAAGCAAGAAAAGGCACCTGCTGTGTGTGAGACTTGTGCAGCGGGAAGGGGGGACGGAGCAGGCAACGTGATGCTGCAGCTGCCCCAGGGCTGGACCAGAGCCTGGAGGGTGGTCCCAGGGCAGGGGGGATGCGGAACAGCAGGCAGAGCTGTTAGGGTGGGGGGGACAAACCCCCAGGGGCAGGAGGAAGGCCCAGCACTGTGCTTCTCTGGGGGAGGGGGAGGCCAGGGCCAGGGGGACCCCTGCCCTCCCTAGGAGGGTGAAGGGGGCTCAGGGAGGGCGTGCAGCCTGCAGGATGGAGCAGAGCTCCGGGGAGCTTGCCGAAAAGCAAGCAGGAACCCTGCGCTCTGCAGGGATTGTACCTGGACCCCATCCGGCATGGGACAGGGGAAGGACTGGGAGAGGGGCACTGGGAGAGCACCCTGGGGAACAGGCACTGGTTCTGCAGCACCGAGGCAGGAGCAGCATCCAAGACCCCGAAGCAGCCGTGCTCAGAGGTGCTGGGGAGGAACGCCACACCCGGAGGGGACAAGACCCTGGTGCTCCAGCTCCTCCCAGCTTGCCAGACTGGGAGACGTGTGGCCAGCCTGCCCTCCTGTGCCGCAAGAGCTGCGGGTGCCAGGGAGGGGGCAGTGCCCGGGCTCCTGGGGGGGGCTCACAGTGGTTTGGAGGCCCAGTGGTTCTGGGCTCCTGAGTCACCTCCACCCCTTGTGTGCAAAGCTCAGCTCTAGGCCAGCGCTACACCCTCAGCAGAGGCTGGAGCTGGCTCCTGTGTGCTGGAGGGAGGAGACCCGTGGAGCAAGAGTCGGGGCCTGGGGACAAAAGCACCACCCAGCCATCTGAGGAAGGGAAAGACTTCCCTGGACTGCAGATATCATCACCCCCTGGGCACAAACCAAGGCACCCATGGGCAAAGCAAAATGAGGCGCATGGTGCGCAGACAGCTTCGAACTGTCCCTGGAACAGAGGAGCTGGCAGAGGGGCTCGGAGACCACAAGAAGGGACTTAAGCTATGCAACAGTGCAGGTCCTGAGCCCCAGCAGAGCTCCCCAGCACAGTGCACAAGGATCAAACAGCTCAGCTGCCTCCTCCAGCACACCAACAGTCCTCACCGTCACCCCCAGCCCCACCTCCACCGCGGCTGCCCAAGGCTGTGGCCCCAGTCCGAGCTCTGAACAACCCAAGCCCAAGGGGCCACCCTTGCTACACCACCTGCCACGCCATGGCCTTGTGCTTTGGCGGTTGGGGGAACTCTGTGGCTCAGAGCTGCAAGCCCCTTCCCCAACCCCATTGTGCCAGGGGAGCGGGGCGCAGCCCTGTGTCGGCTCCACGGCTCCCCAGGGGTAATCTGGGGGCTCCAGGGTTACCCTGGTTTATGTTCAGTACCTGGGACAGGACCTAGATTCAACTATATTTTGGGGGTGAAAAAAACCCAAACATCACACATGAGAATCGATTTCTCTCACAGACCACCCCCCACCCTGGCCACCTTTTACAGCACAGTTCCCTGCTGCTCCAGGCTGCCACCAAATTACAGCAGACTCTGGAAAATGGGGACTAGGACCAGACAATTCCAGTAATGGGCTTTGCGTGACATTTCCCAGACAGAAGGGCTTCACTGCATCCACAGCAAATATCTGTGGGAGCACAGGCAGGAACACAGGCTGAGCTGAGCCTTTCAGAGGTCCCTTTCCACCCTTTTAAAGGACAAGAGGAACTACTTCCAGGCTGAAAAAAAAATAAAATCAACCCAATAACTCATGGCAACAATGCCAAGACTTGGTCCAAACATCCCCCAGGCAACAGGAGCAAAACCTCAGTGTTGTGACTCAGCTGGGGGATCCCACCGCAAAGGTGGGAGCACAGGGGAGAGCAAGATGCTGGTCCTGCAGCGCTGCCGAGGAGGAAGCAGGGAGCAGGACACGAAGGGTGGCTCAGACATGCAGCGAGGTGGAGGTGAGACCATGTGTCCCCAGGACAAATTCAAGTGTCAAAACTGTAACAACAATTAATAGAA